>JAEMWC010000127.1:415000-507500 GCA_016490735.1 Pachyseris speciosa
TGAATTGCAAAAGATATTCACGTAGAATATAATCTTGAATGAAATAAGGTAACTGTTAATTAATCAAGTCTACACTAAAGTGAAC
This sequence comes from Pachyseris speciosa, assembly GCA_016490735.1. NCBI lineage: Eukaryota > Metazoa > Cnidaria > Anthozoa > Scleractinia > Pachyseridae > Pachyseris > Pachyseris speciosa. The sequence continues at coordinate 415,086 of JAEMWC010000127.1, forward strand.
TGCATTACACCACTTATTTACAAAAAGTCGGACTAATTAAAAGAGAATCCAATAAAAAACAAAAAGAAAAACAAAACAAAACAAAAAATGAGTTTGGCTTGAAAAATTTCCTGAAAAAAGATGATACGAACAGAGGAAAAAAGAAAAAAGCCAAAAAAAAAAAAAAAAAAAAAAAAAAACCAGGCGAATACGATAGTTGAATCCTAGTTATAGCAATTCAACTGTCCTGCAAGTTGCGCGCTATGCACGATCGCGAGCACCACCAACGCACAGGTACTGTCAAGCGCGCTAGTTTAAGGAAAATAAACGTCCCCTTGGCGATATTTGTCGGCTGATATTTTATTTCTGTTGTAAAGATATTTTCATGTTTGAAAATTGAAAACGATTTTTGTTTACAAATTTGTACACTGGCACGGTTTACGAACAATTAACAACGGTTTTAAACGATTTTCTACGATTTTGACCTTTGAAAAGAAATAACAAACATTAACTCATATTTTATTGAAATTAGCCCGAAATCGTACTAAATCGTTAAAAACCGTCACAAACACGCTTGAAATCGTATGAAATAGATCGTAAACCGTCGCAAATACGTGAAAACGTCATTTCAACATAATTCAAGTGCCCTACACATGTTAAGATTCAATATTTCAGTCTTTCGCCACTATTTCCCATTATGTCGGCCACGCGAGAACTCATAGACTGTATAGTTCTATCTATCAGTTGTTGTGAAATACCACTAATCGTTCTTTGTACCCTTTCACAAAACTGTTCATATGATTCATGCGTTATGCCTCTTTCAAGCGCATCTTTCGCCAACTTCTTAGAGACAATGTGGAATACGTTCTCTATTGGATTCAAGTCTGGACTTCGCGGTGGAATTTTGAAAAGTTCACAATGGCAACGGGCCATAGCCTCACGGGCTGCCTCGCTGTTTTGTGAAGGATCACCGTCTTGCAGCCACAGTCGACTCAATCCTTTGCATGATCGCTCAAACATTGTGTTGAAATGCTGGTCAATAAAAGATGCGAAATAGTTTCTATCCAGTTTTTCGTATCTTTCACAAACAAGCACTCCTTTGCCGTGACTTATTGCTACCATGAACTTGGCCACTTTTCCTCCCGTTCCAGATTTACTGCCTTTGGCCAAGCACCCTTGTGTGAGGCCTTCAGATCTTTTTCTCCATACTCTCCCTTTGGGGGCGCGTGCTTGGTCCAGTGGATTAGTCTTGTACACGAATGAGACACCATCCAAGTAGAAGGCGAGGGAATCTGTCCAAACAGTCGGGAGTATTCTGCTTGCATTTTCCGGGCAAACTCCACTCTCTGGTCTTTGTCGGTCTGACTCATTAGCCCCTTTTTGCGTGCCTGAACGAAGAAGTAACCATTTCTATTTAATAAACGCCTAACAGTTCGGTCGGTGACATGATGAATTCCTGTCCGCTCCATCAGACGCCGTGAGGAAAAGGAGCCCTCTTGGTCTCTCAATTCTACTAGACTTCGAAGAATTAATGCCTCTTGTTCTGGAGTGAGTCTTTTCTTCCTTCCACAAAACGTTCTACGGTTCTCTCGCACTTTGTCCTCTGTGCTTGCTATGCGTTGCACACTTGTTTTTGAATTCTACATCGTAGAGCAATTTCTTCTAGCGTGAGAGGTGTTGAGCTTTTAAGCGCTCTTATTGTAGCCTTTGTTTCCTTGGGTATTCTTTTTGTCCCTGGCATGTTGAAAAATATTTTTCGGTAACAACAATGTTCTTTATCACCTCCTCTGCTATTTCCGAAAGTCACATAACAATTCACCGTTATATATTCTCCATGTTGCCGAAAATATCCCGGGTGTAATGCCTTAACTTAGAGTGCACACCGTAAATAGACGACGCGCGTGACTGCGTCAGAGACCTGTGTTTAATCGCGTTTAACGAGTTGACAGATGGCTATCTAATTACCCGCACCCATTGTTTCGTGACGTTCACAGTCTTGATACAATCTTGGACACAATAAATGGAACATTTGAACCACCCCTCCCCCACCCATTTCAATGATGCCAAAATGGCGCGTTTTGCTCTTCGCGCGCCTTCATCATTGCTTAGGGGGGGATGGGGGTTAATTAGTCCATTTTATTCCGTCCAAGATTGTAGCTCTCTTTTTACAGAGCCGAAAGCAACAGTGTGGGATACCACAGGTATCCCCACAGGTATCCCCACAGGTATCCCACACAAAAATGTGTTTCTGATTCTTTCGATTGTTAAAACCATTGAAGCATTAGCCTGTGACAAGCGTTCTCGAACGACGAGAGGATTGTGGCAGGGACAAGGACAGGGGCAGGGGCAGGGGCAGGGTGAGTCTTAGCCTGTTCCAGGCGTTCAGATAGTAAACAGGGCTCGAGATTACCGGCAGAGAGAGGCGGAAATAAAGCGGCGAAATATGGAGGAGGGCTTGGGACGGGCTGCGGGGAGGAACGCCTGTAAGACTTTCTTTAAAAAGGTCGTTCCGCTATACCAGAATCTGGTATACCCTCTGATCGGTCAATTTTGAAAGTTTCTGTCAACACAAAGGTTGATAAGAAACGCGATCAGAGGAAACATTGCAGATCAGGTCAAACGTGTCACGCAAAGTCCCAAATGGTAGTAAACAACATTCTGGGCCCAGTTGTTCAAAGCACGATTAAGCTAATCCCGGGTTAGAGTGAACTTTGAGTCCAGTTTAGTTACTGTTCAATAAAAAAATTTTCCAAAAGATTTTCATCTTAAGTGTTGACTGCAACATAACTTTACTTTAATCGTAAAATTTGATTTCCAAAACCTTCTCAACGAGCGAGATGAAAACTTCGGTTAACTCCTAATCTTGGGTTAGCGTTAATCGGCTTTCGAACAATCGGACCCTGAAGAACTTTCCAAACATTGTTTTGCTACGCGAAGGGCAGGTAGATTGCCTGAAGAATCTTGTCGCTGGGAGAGATGCTTTCGCGATCCCACTAACGCCGGGGTTTCGGAAAGAGTATTATTTTTCAGGTCTTTCCACGTATATCCAGTTTTGAAGTTGCCACTTGCGAGTTGGGATTTACGACTTGCGAGTTGTTATTTGCCACTTCCGAGTTATGATTTACGACTTGCGACTTGCTGTTTACCACTTGCGAGTTCAGACTGGATGATTACCACTTACGACTTGCGACTTACGACTTACGACTTACGACTTAGACCACCCCTCCCCTCCCCTTCAATTTCTTTGATAACCGAGAAAACACTACAGTAGCCGGGCACTAGGGCATTTCAAGACAAGCCGTGAGTAATGGAGGACGAAGGTAATCGGCGAATATTGAAAAGTTACATCAATTTGCAGAGACTTCTTCAGTAGCTTTATCATCATTTCTTTTTGCTGTTTATCATCAGATCTCAAGGTGGTAATCGAAGAATTAGTTCAAGAAAACAAATCTCCCGACATCATTTTGAAATATCTGGAGATGAGGGATTTCAACAAAAAGCGGAGGTTAGTTGAATTTTTGTGCTGTGGGGGAGACCCATCTCTTTTTCTGTTTTTTTTTTCCGCTTCATAAGCTAAGATTCTAGATGTGTTGTATTTAAATGTTGGCAAATAAAAATTGAAGTTTCCTGTTCTGTAAGTGCTTCCTTTTCGATTTCAAAATTATACAAACAATTAAAATGAACAGGTATATTAAATTTAATATTGAAGTTTGCTCATGACAGTCGGTTCTGTAAGTGATAATTTTTTCAGTTCTAGAACACTCCGAATAATGAAATAAAGCGCTATGAATGCAATCTTCTTTCACAAGATGTAGTTGAATGATACAATCATGGTTTCCCTGCTAGCAGAGACCTGACTTTCCTTGTATTCAGTGTGGTATTCCTTGTAATCAATGGATTTGTTTTCAGTTCCTGATATATCTAGTGTGCAAGTCTACACCATGATAATGAAAATTGGTCCTCATAAAGCTTCGGGCATCGACAAGATCAGTGCTCGTCTTCTACGTATTGCTGCTCCTGTTATTGCTCCGAGTGTTGCTAAGTTAATTAACCTTTCGTTCTCTACATGCAAATATCCTACACGATGGAAAACTGCAAAGGTGACACCTTTATTCAAAAGTGGTGCGAGGTACGACCCCTGTAATTATCGACCTATCTCCGTGCTTCCCGTTTTGTCGAAGGTTATTGAACGTCACATGCATAATTGTCTTTATACCTCTCTCAATGACCATAATCTGGTCTACTCTAGACAGTCTGGGTTCCGAAAACAGCACAGTACCGAGTCAGCTCTTATTAAAATTATCGATGATCTTTTATCCAGTCTGGACAATGACAAGGTCTCTGGTATGGTGCTTGTGGATTACCGAAAAGCGTTTGACATGGTCGATCACGAACTTCTACTAAAGAAGTTGGAGGCTAATGGCATAGTCAATCAAGAGCTCAGATGGTGTCGTTCTTATTTGTCTAGTAGAAAACAAGCAGTTTATTTAGGCGGAGCGGAATCGTGTGAGTCTCTAGTTAAACATGGCGTTCCTCAAGGCAGTATTTTGGGCCCTTTGTTTTTTATTCTATTCATTAATGATCTGCCTTTACACGTCAGCTCTCAAATTGATCTTTACGCTGATGATACAACAATTACAACTTCTTCGGATTTCAGGAACATAGCACAACTGGAACTTTCACAGAACACATCTGTAAGTGAAATTCAGCTTTGGGCTAATGCAACTAAGCTACCTTTAAACGAAGAAAAGACGAAGGTTTTGATGATTACCGGGAAAAGACTTGCACCCAAAATTCGCAATCTGCCGAAATGTTACAACAGATGGAGTAAAAACCCTCAAAATTGTAAACAGTGCTACCCTCTTGGGTTTAGAAATTGACAACATGCTTTCTTTTAATTTGCATGTCGAAATGATTTGTAAGAGGCTTTCTTCGCGGATAGTTGTATTACGTAAGATTAGAGTATTTTTGCCGTTATCTCAACGTCTACTATACTATAATGCTATAATTCGCCCAGTATTGAGTTATGTGAGTGTTATCTGTTCATCGTGCGACAAGGAGTTATTAAATAGAGTTTTAAAGTTGCAAAAGCGCGCAGCGCGAGTTATCTTGTACGCAGACCGCCAAGCATCATCGGTAGCACTTTTTAATAAGCTACACTGGATTCCTTTTTATGAACAATGTAACATAGACAAATGCTCCATTTTGTACAAAAGCTACCTGGATGATCACCTAGTAATTAATCACAAACGTCATTCACGGAATACACGGTACGCTAATTTCAACGCTATTTGCCCTAAACATAAAAGAGAAACCGAAGGTGGACGCACATTTGCAGTATCCGCTTCAAGACTCTGGAATAATGTACCCTTATCTACTAGGAAAGTGGATTCTGTAGCCTGTTTTAAGCATAACATGTGGAGTAAGATTTTTAGGGACCAGCAATTTTTACATCATTTTCATATTTAGTAATCGAGTTTTATATGATCATTTTTCGATTATTTAAATCGCATGTTTTTATTCATAATTTTAAGTGATGCTCTATTTTTAACTTGTAATTAGTTGATTAAATCAGGGCCACAAGTTTATTAGCCTGTGGCTATTACGTGCTACCCTGGATAAATAAAGTCTTTATTATTATTATTATTATTATTATTATTATTATTATTATTATTATTATTATTATTATTATTATTATATAAGCCGGTTTTAAAACGCATGTTCCTTGTATTGTTTGTCATTTGATCATGTGCTAAAAGCATCACTTAATAGTTCGGTCGCTAAGAAACCGCAGCGCATGCTCAACACAGACTGTTTCGACCCATGGCAAAGGTCTCTTTTCTACACGCTTAATACAAGGAAAAGAGCCCTCTGCTAGTATGGAAATCATGGTATTCAATGGGTGATTAATCTGAATTGTTTGTATAAATTTGAAATCCAAAACGAAACACTTACAGAACAGTAAACTTCAATATTAAAGGGTTAATATATAAGCTTAAGCCTAAAAAGATTATTTGCCAAATATTAAATAAAAAACAGCTATCTAGAATCTTAGCTTATGCAGCGAAAAAAAAACCAACAGGAAAAGAGAGAGGTCTTCCCGACAGCACAAAAATTCAACTAACCTGCTTTTTGTTGAAATCCCTCTCAAGACATTTCAAAATACGGTATTCGCATTTATCATCGGACACGATTCATCATCAGACAGCCGAAAAATTAATGGAAACTCAAAAACAGAATAGGCTAATTTCAGTTGTTCCAACTTGGTATATAAAGTTCAGGTCTTCCTTCGATCTAGCGATCGAGATTTTCAGTCTTGATCCGTCGGTGCATTTTGGAGAAAAAGTCATTTCCCGAAACGAAGAAGGTAATGGTAATGGTAATGGTAATGATAATGGTAATGGATTTATATATCGCACATATCACACAGTTTCATGGCGGTTTACAATTCTTCTTTTGGGTGAGATCGAACGTCAGCCTGTAAAGGTACCTCTGGCAGCCACTATCAGTCCATATTAATATTTTGATCTCACCCACCCAACCAATCCACACATGGAAGTCAGATTCGCTTAAACTGACCAACCGCGCGAAGAAACGTCACCAAAAAGGGCATTAAAGTAGGTCACAGCCACAGGTACCCCTTTTGTGCGAAGCCTCGCCGTATAGGCCATTATAGGGAGTACCCCCCCGCTTCTCTCGGGCACAGACGCCTCAATTCGTTCTCACCAACAGAAGACTTGACGCCCCTCAACGCCATCTTGAATCCCACAAACCATATCGGCTTTTGTTTGGGGTGCTGTCTGCTGACAGAAAGCTATTTTCTTGCAGTGAGTCCACGAATCAATCACCGGACAGCCATTTTATTTTTAAGGATACTTCACAAATTAATGTGATCAAATCAGCTGAAGCCACTCTAAAGGGCACTAAGGCCACAAGGTAGCAGGCATTACCCCTTAAATCTACCAAAACAAAGATTGAGCCCAAGCATTAGCAGCCATGGACAGCTATTTCGGCCTTGTTAGGCCTCATCAGCATGGCATAGCTAATGCTCAGACTCAAGTACCCACCTATCAATAAAAAAAAGCAATGAAAACGTAAAGCTTGTGGGATGTGGCTGGAGTGACAAGGATACTTATTTAGGGGTAATGCCCGCTACCTTGTGGCCTTAGTGCCCTTTAGAGTGGCTTCAGCTTACTTGATCACATTAATTTGTGAAGTATCCTTGTCACTCCAGCCACATCCCACAAGCTTTGCTCATTTTATTTTTAATTTCGTTACAAGTTGTGCGAACGTGCACAATTTTTCAAAGTCGTAAAACAGCTTCACGTGGTAAAATTGATTCGTAAACTAAAGAAAATCTTCCTGCAGCTACCTCAGGTGATCTACTAAGCATTTCTTTATTATTATTTTCAGCCTAGAAATGCCACTAACGTGTTTTGAACGTGTTTTGAGCGTCCGGTAATGGATTTTCATGTCCGATAATAAATTCCTCGACCTACTCACTTTCAATAAATTTTGTTTGAAATACTTCCTCTGAAGTGGAATTGACATGGCTTCTACGTGACACAGACTAATGTAAGGTTTCCGATAATACTTAATGTTGGGGGATTTGTTGTCTCAAACTAATTCTTCGATTGCCACCTTGAGATGTGATGATAAACAGAACAAATTAATGGTGATAAAGCTAAGAAGTCACTGCAAATTGATGTAACTTTACAATGTTCGCTGATTAATTACCTTGGTCCGCCATTCTTGAAATGCCCTAGTGCCTGGCTACTGTAGTGTTTTCTCGGTTATCAAAGAAATTGAAGGGAGGGGAGGGGTGGTCTAAGTCGTAAGTCGTAAGTCGTAAGTCGCAAGTCGTAAGTGGTAATCAACAAGTCGCAAGTCACAAGTCTGAACTCACAAGTGGTAAACAACAAGTCGCAAGTCGTAAATCATAACTCGGAAGTGGTAAACAACAACTCGCAAGTGGTAAATCCCAACTCGCAAGTGGCAAAATCAAACTAAGAAGTGGGTAGTTGAAAATAACAATTGGAAAGTCACTTTCGACTTTTCAGTTTTGATTTTCAATGGCCACCCTCGGCCGCGGTAGGTTACTCCTCTCATAGCGATAATAAAAGATCAAGTGGAACAGATAAACGCACTTGGAGTATCCTAGCCTCCTTCACAGCCGTTGTTTGTGTCAGTCCTATTCTCCCTCCCCAGCAATGTCTACTGAACCGAGCCGAATATTCCCTTCCCATTATGTCTGAGTATCCAATCAGGAGGGAGAATAGAACGGGCACAAACAACGGCCGCGAAGAGGCCACGGGAACTTAGCCACCGAAATTTAAAAGCCGCTATGTGATTGGTCAATTCCTGGAATGGAATGTCCGGCTCGGTTCAGCAGACGTTGGTGGGGAGGGAGGAATAGGAAAGACACAAACAACGGCTGGACGATCGGACTAGATGAAGATTTTCACGAGACTACAGTGAGGAGTGGAAGGTATGAAATCGTACTTGGAAGCCCTTTATAGAGCTTGCCAAAAGAATGGAGAAAAGAACTGCAGCGGGTAGCTTTGTTTCTCCGGCACTTTACGGTCAAAACACTCAGCCCGTGCCGCCAATTATTCGCGAATAATTTTGATGAATTGAAAATGGACTGCATTATTCGTTTCTAGCTTTCAAATTTATGGTATTGTAATCAGTGCCACTTCATTTGAAATATCGATTGTTTATCGGTGTATTTCTCTCGTCGCTCGAACGCTTCGTGCGGTCTATGGTGCAGTGTTCATGTTCAAGATCGGCCTCGCAAGACTTTCAAGACTTTCAAGGATGCATTTTCCATTTTTTAAGGACTCCAAGCAGTGCAAAATTTTCTCCACATGAAAACTGACTATCAATCCAATACTGTCAGGAAACATCAAATAATTTTTTTGCGTGTACCTTCACATGATTTATAGGAGTAATGAGACATTATCACTTTCAATGCCCATAAAATTTCTGCCTTCAACGTCTCTCATGAGTGACACTTCTTTCTATCACCAATGAGCTCACAGTGATGGACTGTGTGAAATTATTGTGTTCGCTACTTTCAGATCTAGCAGATTTCAAAACTACTTTGGCATTATCACTTGCAGTTGCTGGTTGTTGAGATGAAATGCCAAAAAACCGCAAACACTTGCTAATGACGTTTTCTATGATCTCAGTCTTTGATGTTTTTTCCTTTAACGTGACTTGTGAGCGCCGACTCGAAATGTCAACATCCTTCATGCTGCACACAATGCATCGTGCCTTGTGCTTGTCACCCTTGATTTTTCCTAGCCACTTTTTATGCAGCGGTTTCTGAAGCCATAAGTCGCTGGAACACACTTGCCAATTGTTGTAAATCTATTACCCGTTAAACAGTCCGACCAGGGAAACCCACGCAAACAATGATTAGGAACCACTCGAACCGAAAGAGCGAATAGTACAAAACATTTCGTTGGCTCTTAGCATTGCAGATATTGAACCAATCAGCGCAGTTATTATAGCCAAGAATAAGAATAATCAATAGTTGTGCGCGGGGCACTTGATGGAGGTTCGGAGAGATGTAATGATCATTTCTGTTTTTGTTTTTTACTATTGTGTGTTGCTACTGTTCTGCCAGTAGCATATACTTGTATCTTAGGCACTCGAGAATCTAGGTTGCACGAAAGTAGCTACAAATTTCAAGGACTTTCCAGTACTGACTGCAATTTTCAAGGACTTTAAGGCATTGAATTTTTATTTTCAAATTTAAGGACTTGCAAGGTGTGTGCGAACCCTGCGGCTTGCCCGCAGATCGAATATTTTTTCTTGGGAGCGGGTACATACTCAATGGACATTTGATCTTTCACGCTGAGGTGGTTTGTGGTTTAGGGTTGTCAATCAAGTGGCCAAGTGGGGTGGAAAGACCTTTATAACGGGCGTACTTTCCCGCCGCTTGTCCCAAGCCCCTCCATTTCTTGCCCCTTATTTTCGCCTCGCTCTGCCAGTACTAACGCGCTCCGTTTATCTGAAGGCCTGGAACAGGTTAGGTGAGTCTGAACACCGCTCCAACTCTCTCGCAGCTCACTTCGCTCGCCACTCACCCCTGAAATAAATCTTTCATGAGACGCCAATAGGGGACCAGCCTGTGTGCAACAAAGGAAATAGGAGACGTCTGCACGCAGGCTAATAAAGAGCTTGCTCCCAGGCTATTAAAGTATTTAAGGTGATCCGATCATGAATTCACTAAAAAAAAAAACATTTTGCATGGTATGCACTGTGCTTCTTTCTCTTGTTTAGAAGTAACACATGAATCCATGCTGTCTTGTGGGGGTACTAATTACTTACAATCACTACCGTGACAGGAGACATAATAAATTCAAACTTACAAAGACTCTGGACAGATGTCAGGCTTTTCCATCCGGTAGCCTTCCTTAAGACGCTTCAATATCTCCGTGTGATTTAGCAGTGGGTACGGCGAGCCACCTGGAATTGGCCAATGTCATTATGTCAGAACATCTCTTCAATTCCGTTTCAAAAAATATGCCCCTCAAAACTTTATTAAAAAGGCTTGTGCTTTGTTCCAAGGAAGGTAACGCAAATGTTGTGATATTCACTGAACATAAAGCAAAAGATTCCTTAATTTTTGTAATCTAGAACAAAAGAGGTCTTTAGTGCTTAACAGGAGGAGAAAAACCTAACACAAGACGAGCTAAATTTAAGAACATTATGCACAAATAAGTGATATTTAAATAAGAAACAATTATTCAATGAAATGGAGTTGGATAGCAGTCGATAAGGGTACGCATCTGCCACTATTCATGTCCTTAACAATAAATTGCCTTCTCTTGGACATCTCAACCAGACTACCGGGAAATGGCTTAAAAAATCCTTCTGATAAACAAGTGGAAAAAACTTGCCGCCAAAATAAAGGACTGTGCTTGGAGAGTTGCTGGGATATGAATGGCAAATACTATCCAGAGTTTGAGTAGCTAACAACAAGAGGGAACAAAAAACACTTAATAGACTGCTTAGTAGAGGCTATAAAAATTACCAAGAGTTCCAATTTCCCACATGACAACTCCATAAGACCATCTAAAATTAACAGAAAGGAATAATTGAACAATTTCGATGAAACTTCCGTCTATGATTTCAAGAGCACAATGATGTATAATGGGGGTGAAGGGGATCCAAACGGGACTCCAAAATCACTGAAAATTAATCTTGTTGTCAAGGGGTGACTTTGAATCTAAAACTGACACCACATGCAAAAATCATTAAGACTAATTCTGTGTATAGGCTTTCTCCTATACAAACCTTTCTGCGTCAAATTGTACCTCCGTCTCGGTTCAAAAGTAAATGTTCCTTTTGCAGAGTTGGGATCTGGCAGTGTATTGTCTGGAACTAAGTTTGGTCAAATTTTGAAGGGAAAACTCTTACCTGAAACAGCAAATTATGATTTGTGGGAACAACAAAAAATTGGGGTCATCAAGCTCATTTTTAAGTTACTTATCAATCTTTAAAGCTGAAATTAGGGTATTTGTAACAGGTTATAGTGTTTTTATGGTAACCTAGTAGTAGAAACCTTCATAACTTGCTCACCAGTGATTTTGCATTTGTTTCACTTTGATACCACTACAAAGGTAACATTAGGTACAAATATTAGTAATTATAATCCATAAATGAACAGAACTGAAAAGTGCTGGAAAGCAGTGTAAGCCTCCTTAAATTTGTCTCATTTGTTTTTGGCACTTTTTAAAACATGTTTTCCAGTCAGACCGACACGAAATGTACACATTGTACATATATATTCAGAGAGCGAAAATAGAGGGAATAAGTTAAGAAATGTTACTGGTATGTGAAAAGAAGATTAGGAACCAACATACATTCCAAACTGTTAATCCACGCAACATTTGTGATGCCTAGGTTAGGGCTACATTCCATGATATGTCTGCTCCATGTATGATGTGGCGCAACTCGACATTACAACTCACTTTACATAATTATGCAGTAGGAATGTGCAAAACGAATTGGGAAGAATGTCCCTATAACAGATCAGTAATTAATCAGATGTAATACATACACATCACTCTTGATACTGAAGATCTCTTCAAAGATTGACTCAGGAGCCATCCACTTGATTGGCAGTTTCTTCTGCTTCTTGCCTTCGTACACCTCACTGTGCAACTGTCGCATCAAACCGAAGTCACCAATCTTGAGTTTTTTACCGTGTCCCACGAGAATGTTCCTTGCTGCTAGATCCCTGTGCACAAGGCCCTTCTCAGAAAGGTACCTCTGTAAAATAACCAAAAAGTACTGGTGTTTACACTATCTAGACCAAAGTACTAAGTTATGTTTCTAAATGAAAGCCACCTTGGGTCTGCCATCTTGTGTATGTGAATGGTCCAAATTACTCAGAAGACCACAAAAAGAGACTAAAATATAATCAACACCTATGAAAAAGGAATGAAATAACAAGAAAACACGACAGTCATAGTAACACTAACCATTGTTTTGTTGTTTAAGAACAAGAAACTGGAAAACCCAGCTGTCAACTTGAGCTTTACCAAAGTACAGGTAGCATCAGTTGACTCATCACACCCAACTGTTCTCAAAATATTTCCCAGGGAGGTGCCAAATTTTAATGGCACTTGGACTACAACCCCTTGCACCCCAACCCACAGTGGAGATATGTTTAAATCAGTCAATATCTGACTACAGCCAGTCACTGCTTAATTGCCTGTTGCATCTCTTCATCAAAAAACAAACAAATGGTTTATTGCAGCACGATAGCCATTGCAGTGCTTCACTGAAAGAGAATAATTATCTTTGGTAGCGTGTCATGTTGTTACTAAGGAGCGGTGTCATAGCAACTCCAGCACGGGCTCATGCAGTTATGAAAGGCTTATACACACTGATGTTAAAAACAATGCGTATTTGGAAAATGCTATCTGGCTGGCAACTCTGTTAAACATAGGCCCTATAGTAGATGGCTTTAATTTGAGGCTGTCTATGGAATTAGATTGGATGATATACTTTTGTTAGTGGCTAAAGGCTCCAGAAAAATCCTATTATATATATTTGCGATTTACGTACCATGACTTTTGCAATCTGCCAGGCAAATTTCAGAACATCAAGTGACTCAAATGAGTCGCAATCTTTATCACATTCATCATCGCTCGTCTGTGTAGGAGCTTCTGCATCTTCAGCTTGGTCTGATGCCGAAAATACAATCAACGGTATCGAACAGGTATGTTCATTGTTGTCATCAACATCCTCTTGTACTTGTTCAAAAAATTGGATATCATGACACAATCAAGTCAATAAATGATTTTTAGAAAACCTGTCCATACAGATAAAAAGGCCTTATGTAGCATACCATCCATACCATCATAATTCAAGCCTCAACTTCTTTCAAGTGACCTGCATTGTAGGCCTGTGATGTCGGTTTTCCGGTGAGCGCTATCGGGACCCTTGCTGAGATCTCCGAGGTCATAGCCTGTGTAGCTGGCGGTTTTTTTTTCGGGAGCGCTCGAGTGATCGTTTTCCCTCTGCCCTATTCTCCTTGCGGCAAAGGCTCGAGCTGGATCGAGAGTGCCTCCACAAAAACCGCCAGCTACGCGGGTTACCCTGATACCGTCGATCGCGACTTTTCTTCTTCCATCTCCCCGTGCCTCAAAATAGTTAAAATAATGAAACCACAGCCCACGTGTAAGCAAATACACTTGAGTACACTGGTAGGTCAGGAACAGCGCGGAAGTATGCGATTTCTCAGCAAGTAGAAGTTCACCACACCAGAAACCACAAACGCGTTGCATTGTGATACAATATCAGGGAGAGTGAGAAGCTACAAAATGGATTGATGGCGTGACGGGTAACAACATGTCGAGAAAATTAAAATTCACGAAAAGAGGTCTATATTTCCTTATATTTCCTTTTTTTTAAGGCTGTGATCCCTCATCCCTTCAAAATTTAATGATCCTGATCCCATGAATTGTGATCCCAGATCTCGGGGCTGTGATCCCTGATCTCATGGATATGATTCCTGATCCCATATACCAGGGGCACCCAACGACAAGTTTCGGTAGATATCTGTTCGGTGGAGGGTAATTCACCTTGCACTTTCGGCGTCGATTTAAGAGTGCACTCGGATTTTCGTAACTAAAACGTGGCCTAAAAGATTCGAGATTGGGAAATCATAGCCCCTGAGGTTTTCGGAAAGGTCGTAATTGCTGTTTTTGGCAGTCAAAAACGTCAGCTAGCATTTTCGGAAAGAAAATAGTTCCCTAGAAAGTTTGTGGAAAGTTCATTCTCAAAGGAGGATTTTGTTCCCTAACATTTTCGTGCAGTTAAAATTTCAGCTAGGGAATCCGAACAGATGAACTTTTTCTAGCTTAAGAAAAAATCGCTTTAAACAGGCTTCAAACACCATAAGGAACTTAAAAACGCCTTTCTACAGCTTTTGGTTGATTTGGCTCGTTGGGTGCCCCTGATATACCTCGTTACGACCCTGATAAATGTGTAAATTTTTTCCGTGAGAAGCAAACCAAAATCACAGAGGAAGCATTAGGTAGAAGCCTCATTCAGCCTTAATATTCGACGAGATGACAGAGAAATTGTTGTCCACGGGCTTAGGCAAGAGCATGATCTTCACAGTATTAAAGATTATTAAAGATATACGCTACCCAAGGAATTATCCTCATCCAGAACGTGCGTGATCAGTTTTAATTTCCACGACTAGATTTCGGAAATGTTGTCCCTGAACTGCACGGTGGTGAAGCTGTCGTCTGAAACTGTAGATTTGGTGAAAGAGCCGGGATAGTCCACTGTAATTTCTTTACTGCTCTTCAAAACCATTGCTGGAGAAGCCATTTCTTGCGGTGATCAAAAGAAAACAGCGAACTCCATCGAGTTGTTGAAGAGTGCAACCGATAATTTCATATTATTATCTGGATCGTCAAAAATTGTCAACAGGCTGTCAAATATATTAGGTTGTGGCAGTCGAAAATGCCGCGAATCTGCGGCTTTGCCGCTCGTTTTCGCGGCTTCGCCGCTCACTCCCTAAAAAACCGCCAGCTAGTTGTATGTAGGCTATTGACATATTATCACGACGTTATGACAAAAGTTAAACTAGAAGTAAATCATGAACGCAAAAGCTGTATTTTCTACGGCTATTGACGTAGTTGGTCCATCAAGGGTTAATGTATGGCATTCAAGCCTAACGAGCGCTTACTTGGGGCAATTGACCGTATCAATTATTACTCGTTTGTTCGGCAAAGGGCATGAGGGCCTGGAATTTCGACGGCAAAGACTACTTGGCTCACAGAACTTGAGTTCCCGAGATATCCCGAGTTTCGAGCGTTCAGACGGATTAAGTTGGTTGATCTTTGTTGCAATATCCACAAGCATCAGTGTAAATCCACATGAAAGCTGCTCAAATTTGTTGGCACTTACTAATTAAAGGTTGCCTTCACCCGGTAAGTTCGGAATAAGTGAATACCTTTGTGGTGACTGTGTTTACAAAATCAGGGGCAAAGCGGGAACAATCAAATAAATCTATTTCAAAACAAAGACGCTACAATCATAAATTTAAATTTATTTGCATTGTAAAGAAAATTCATTCCGTTATAAAAAGTACTGAGGCAAGCCTCATGCGTGATACATGACAAGCAAAGCGACTCTCCAAATGTGGCTTTAAAAATATACAACATATAGCACAACTATTAAGCTAAATTATTCGTATGACATTTCTCGGCAAATTAGCAGTAGCACTACCTAACGTCCAAACAGTCATACCGGCTCAAGAGAAAAATAAACAGATTTTTGCACCTACGACAGAAGATCACAGCATCGGTGAATTAGGACCACAATACAGAGATCGGCACAACCTCAAAACCCAACTGTTGTCTCGACAACCTTTTATTTATATTTTTCTTGTATTTTACTTTTCTAGCTCACATTGGTAAACTTTAGAGTTAATGTTCTCAAACTGTTTTGTAATGATAATAAAATAATTTCATCACATCGACAGTCCAAACAAAACACTCATTGTTAAAGGAACAGAAGTGGACTCGGTATTTCACAAACCAGTCAAACAATTAAAACCACTCCACAGATGATGAACATCGTCGACCTTCGCATTAAGCTAGTGATTTTTCACATGAAATTGTGAATAATCAAAGGCAAGAAAGGGAGCCTGCCCTTAAATTGAATTCATTTTGCAATTTGAGTTTACACGCCAAGGCAAGCAAGGTTTTTCATCACTTTTTTCTCCGTGACTTGAGCCACATGTCAATCTGCAGCTTGACTTCGGTAGCTAAACCAAAACAGAAGAAAGCAATACTTAATACAAAACGAGTAAAGCTGACTGTCAACAGTACATGCTATTTAGAAGAGAATGCTGGGAAATTCCTCCAAAACTATTTGCTACGGAGAACTATAAAAGGAAAAGAAAATTCCCGGAGATAGTTTTTTTTAACGAACTAACGAACAATTGAGAAAAAATAGGCAAGCTGTCACTGTGAGTGCATGTGGCTACTGCATGCACGTATTGCGGGCCTATCCTGCCACCACGGACTTTCAGAGTCACTCAGACAAACAACTTGATAATATAGAGGCTACTGATAAAAAAAAAAACAAAGATGTACCTGGCTTAAGCATGTCAATTGTCAGCGGTTGTCTGTTGAAAGGATCAGTGTCGGAGTTCAACAAATGCCGCGTGATAACTGCACGGTCCATGATTTTACCGCTGGACGGTAGGATCACAGGCTCCTGCATGAGTGTCATCATTAGTGGATCTGTCAAAATTAAGGTAATCAAAATTGACGGGTCAACATCTATACAAAATCAAACCTTTAGTATAAATCTACCGGCGTTCTATCACGAATGCCATTCTCTGATTGGCTACGCTACTCGCTATCTATTCTGTGATAGATAGTGAGTAGCGGTTGTCAACAAAATGGCGGCCGCTTCTTCGCTTTTTCGAAGTGTCTGTGAGGAGAATTTGGACAATTTACTTGTTTAGTTTTGAACAACAAGAAAATTTATACTAAAAAAATTAGATTATTCGCTCTCGATTTCTATGCGTGACAGCTGATTTGGACTGCGCCCTCATCAGACTACACGCCAACCTCGTTTCCAGGGTCTATCCTCTTCCCGAGGTTGCTATCACGCGATAGAAATCTCGAGCTCATAATCTAATTGTTAAATAAACACTCGCCCAAGGCTTCCACAATACAAAACAAACCAAACTAAACAAGGCTATTTGATCTGGGTTTGCCCTAAAAGGTTAGACCACGAGCAGTCCCTCTTTCGCCGCCTAGTTTGCCGAGAGCCGGGCTTAAAAAAAAACCGGCGCGAGAAAAAATGGTCGCGGGAAATCTGGACGCGAGGAGGAGAATGTCCAGATTTCGTGCTGCCATTTATTTCTCGTGCCGGTATTGTTTTAGCCACACGCTCGACGAATTTAGCGGCGAAAGAGGGACTGTTCGTAGTCTAGTTTATCACACCATGTGTGAAGTGTGCCTAAAATTACTTAATCCAGATAAAGAAATAAAAATAAGTTTAGTCAGTTGTTAATGACAGCAGTTTATGCTGCCCAACAGTTGAGGCTACCTTTGAATTCGTCTGGTGCGTCCTCGTAATCCTCTTCCAGAGCAGTGGTTTCGGCCAATTTTCTCTCCACTTTGGCCGCGAATTCTTTAAAAAAATATATCTCCGCCTAGGTAGATCAAAATAAACGATATAAAGTCCAAGGAGAGCAGAGCACCTAATGGTTTTCTCGTAATTTCTTTCTGTGAGACTTGGCCAGCTCTTGGCCCACAATGCCACACTGGCCCGCACACTAGACATCTAAGTCTCGTACAGTATCTGTCACGAGTTTGCCTTCGTTTAAAATATTGAATCAATAAGAATGGAAACAAAAGGAAGAGAATGAGTATCAGCTGCGATAATTGCCATCGGACCCAAAAGCTGTTAGCAATCTTTTTCTTGATAAAAGAAAGGGCAAACTAAGTGAACAAGATCTCTTATCTTCTGGCTCGCTCAATTACGTGTTCTTGTTTAGAGCTTCGCTTCCCTCAGCTTGGTCACTCGACTATTTGGTTTATCAGTTGATAATGTAAATTGACCACCGTACACGGATTCGAAAAGCTGACGTTTAGAGCGTTAGCCCTTCGACTGTCTACAAAAGCACTGTCGTAGGCTTGGTAACAGCATCTGCAACACTTACCTCCGTCTTGAGCAAGGTTTTATGAAGATGCTTGGCAGCGTCGTCAAACAGTTCTTTCTTATAGGATCGCTGAAACGGGGAAACAAACAAAATGAAATGAGAGACTCCGTTCTTTGGCGTCACATTAAACAAGTTTTTTGCCTAACCTGGTCTCCTGCAACAGCCAGCGCAAATTCATCGGAATCAAGATTTACATAAATCTGTGTGAGTCGATCAAGTAAAGTCTTCGGTTCAAATCCATACTTTTCAGGGTTTTTAACCTGTTGACAAGGAAAACTATCAGTTGTGTGATAAGGAAGGTATACAAAACAGTGCATTGCTGCCTTGGTGTAAAGAAGTTTAAATAGAACTATTAATTAATCGTGATCTGCATCGGGAAAAAGGTTTTCTCGTGAATTTCCAGTCGATTGTGATTGCTTTTTCTCTGGTGTGATCAGACAAGCCACTCAAATAAGACAGACCCCAGAGGTTCGCCATTGGATCTGAACGTCTTTCAAGAGGAGGCCCCTGGAACTAGTGACCATTTGTTCATCGCCTGAAGGTAATGGAGGCACAAGTGATTCCCAACTGATTGGCTACTCCGTAACGATGAAATAATATTTAAAAGAAAGTAAGAATGCGTCGAAAAGAAATCATCACCAACAAACAAACAAACAAACAGACAAACAAAAGCAATCAAATCAATTTATTTAAGCTCGATAGCGCGAGGAGTGGTTGCCCAATCTCCCGAGCCGGGGGCTCATGTATTAAACGTCCGAGCATTCCGGATCGAATTTGAATGTAGAAGTGTAAAAACATCGACAACCAGGATGGACATTCAAATTCGAACAGGTAGCCACAGAGTTCCACTGTTGATACTAACATTGATATATAAAACAAATCCCTCTTAGTAATTAGTACAGCAATTATTGCAAAACCTTTAAATTTCTGCACTTTGGTCCACAAAGCTGCTGCAGGTTAAAATTCAGCATAGCTGCTATACGATCAATCAATTCCTGCAACAAAAACAGAATAAATTATAAACAATTAAAAACAATAAAAGTGAATGAATGAAAGAGATAGCCAAGCAAACGACAGGGAAAAGAATCGTATCACATAGAATGTAAGCCAAACTTTAGAACAGTTAACAACGTTAATCCGTCTCTCTGATCCTTAAGCAGATCACTGACTCTCATTCCCGTCTCTCCTCCACTCAGTGAGTTAATTTGATTATCTTTTAAGGCTGTCGCTTCACATTAGTATAGGTAATCGCATGGAGCAGAGTAAAATTAAGGATAAATATCACGCGTGTTTTCAGAAGTTGCTGAAATTCCGGGGGGGGGGGGTACTCCCAGAAAAATTGAGTGGGGGTGTGCGGCCTGCTTCCTGAAACCCTTCTCCTATTTCAAACCAAAATCTGTGATTTTCCCTACCCTATTTCAGACCTGACCAAAAATTTGATACCCTATTTCATGTACACAGTTGGCGTAAACATAATTAAAAGACAAAAAAGAGGGGCTTTTGTTGATGGTCTTATCGGCTAAAGATGAAGAAGTAGTTTCTTCTAAAAAAACATAGCGAATTCAAGACAAGAGCGCACAAACCATACCCTATTTCATATGGCGTTCCATCCCCGCCAAAATTCAACTTTGTATTTTTCATTGTACTTTCTACATTTTATCCTACATAGAACATTTCAACTTCCATTCTCAACATTCAACATTGTAGTTGTTAGCTTCGACATCCAACATTGGCTTTTCGACATGCAACTTACGCGAAGAAGACGTAGTGAAAGCTTTCAACATCCAAGTTCTCGTGTTCGACATTCAACTTTTCGTATTCGACATCCTAGTTTTTTAATTCAACTTTCATCCGCTGATTAGCGGTCGGTCAAAACTGTGGGCTAATCGACCCGACTCACTACCCCTAGAGTCAACCACTCCGTGACTTTCCATTGAAGTAGGCCCAGGAGGCACTCTCCACTCCTAGACAGTGTTGTTTCAAGACGGTTTCTTGGAAAAACCGGAAATTAATGAATCACCGGATCAAGGATCACTGGATCAAGGATAAAGGATCAAGGATCAGAGCTAGAAAATTTGGAATTTCAGAAAATTCTGGCCTAGAAAATTGGATTACACCGTACAGGCGAACAAATTACGTCATAGATTTTAACTCAGACATTGAATACAAACGTTACGACTCGCGTCGTTGTCTGTTTGAGTTTTGTATGGCAGAGTTGAGTCGGTAACTTGTAAAGGTGATTCTTTTAAAAACTACTTTTTCGCGAACAGATGGAATATCAAGTCAGCTCGATGCCTCAAATTTTACCGGAATTGTTGCGGCTTTCAGAAAAAAGTGATTTACAAGTTTACGAATGCGGTCAGCGAAATCATCGCAACTACTTTAGCGAGTCATGCTTAACCTTTGGTGCGGTTCCGATGTGGAAGCTGTCGAGAAACACAGAATTCAGTGAAAAAAGTGGGTCAAACGTCAGAATCATTTATTTTATTGGAAGTGATCTAAAGTGTGGGAATAAACTTTCTGCCTGCTGTTCTTATCGGTGGCAAAAAAAATAACAGCTCTTCCTCGCAATTTGTCAGGTATTTTCTTAAAAAAAATCTCGTAAGAGTAAGAACTGCTTCTACAATCTGTCTTCTTTAGATTTTCGACTTGTTGCTTCCGTGTATATTCCACGGTACTGACCACAACAACTCAGTTGGGCAATGCAATGTTATCACTTTCGGTATCAATTGGAAATGAAATCAATTGGTAAATGCCTCTCTTGTGAAATCCCTCGGAAGTACCGCAAAACCTTCAGATGCGGCATTCCATCTGCTCTTCCTTCAAGGATTAGAGTTAACAAATTTGAAGAGATGAAGTAAAAAATTTGATGTTCACATCGGCAGCCTCCAAAATGGCTTCGTGTTTTTATGGCACCGGAAGTCAGATATGCAATCACATACCGGCATGTTATACAAATATAAATAAAGAGTCAAGCATTCAGGACAATTTAGAAATTCCACGTGAATCCAACCCCTTGTTACATCTTCGCCAATACAGAGAGCAACACATCTTAGTCACATAAGATGCATTAAATTTCTTTTCCCTCTAATTTCGAAGCATATGCATAAGTGAATTACCGATAGGGAAGTCGCTTTGTAGTTGTATGTCTCGCAGTCGTAGCTGTCCAAGTGGCTCGGAGCTAATGTAGTCCACTATTTTGAATTCGCTCCGAGTTTCGGTATGCGAAAACTGCACTCCACAAAGTGGTATGGCTTTTTATTCATTATATTTATAATATCTATATGTATAATATTTATTCACATTTGAAGCCGGAAACGCTTTTATGCCAAAACACAACGCACTTGAGCATACGTGAGACCTTGGTTGAGTCACGCAGGGGCACAATCAATCATATGCATGTCTATTAATTTATGTAATTATTTATTTTGAACGGCTCCTTGATCCGGTGATTCATTAATCCGTTGATCCTACTTTTCCAAGAAACCGTCTTGAAACCACTGTCTAGGGGTGGAGAGTGTTTCCTGGACCTTCTCCAATGGAAAGTCACGGAGCGGTTGACTCTAGGGGTAGTGAGTCGGGTCGATGAGCCCACAGTTTTGACCGACCGCTAACCAGCGGATGAAAGTTGAATTAAAAAACTAGGATGTCGAATACGAAAAGTTGAATGTCGAACACGAAAAGTTGAATGTCGAACACGAGAACTTGGATGTTGAAAGCTTTCACTACGTCTTCTTCGCGTAAGTTGCATGTCGAAAAGCCAATGTTGGATGTCGAAGCTAACAACTACAATGTTGAATGTTGAGAATGGAAGTTGAAATGTTCTATGTAGGATAAAATGTAGAAAGTACAATGAAAAATACAAAGTTGAATTTTGGCGGGGATGGAACGCCATAATTTCAGACCAAAATGGTCAAAATTGATACCCTATTTTAGACCAAAACGGCTAAAAAGCAATACCCTTTGGGGCCGCACATACCTCAGTATATAGCTGATATAAGGCAGCACCACCACCCCCCTCCTACCCGGGGGCTGAAATTGCGCGACGAGGGCAATTTCAGCAACTAGTGAAAACACAAGTGATATGGCAAACTTCGAAGAAAATGAAGTTGTTTTGCTCAAAATGAAGAAACCAACTAAATGTGAAAGCGGTGCGATCAGCCAATCAGGAGCGAGTAGTTTTGGCGCTGGACCAATCGGGAACGAGTACTTTTGCCCTCTTCATCGACCAATCAACATTCAGTAATATTGCCCTCTATGTTATTAATTTTCTCAATTACTCCGACCGTCAATTGGTGCATCATTAGAGAAATTGTCCGTCTCAGTGGTATTATCTGATTACTTACACGTCTGAGGAAAGGTCCCTGCACATGTTTGGTCAGGTATAACATCATTTCCAAAGTCTCAGAGGCAAGAGTCAGATACGAGCGACACTGACGCTCATCTGTTGCAAGCTGTCTCATGCGAGAGGTACGCGTCTCCTGAAACAACAAACAGAAAGAAGAAATCAGAAAAACAAACAACAACAGGCTGAATATGATTAATGATGACTTACCCTGGGTAGAACTTCCCATTCAGCAACATTAGCCATCATCTGTTGAGTTTCATTAATGCTCTTTAGTGAATCCAGTGATTCATCCAGTAAGAAAGTAGTGTCATTGATCAACATGTTCACAAAACGAACAAACTGGTCCGTCCTACAAAGAAAACAACACCTTTCAAACGAGCTTACCAACAGTGGTAAAGATGGCGGATGTAAGTTGGCTGAGGAGTACAACAGAAAAGTTATTCCTCTATTTCTATTTGACTGAACGTAAACAATGCTTGTAGCAACTAACTAAGCAAGAGAAAACAGCAACGTCAGAAAATAACTTGCTAATGCCAGGTACTGAATTCGATGGACTCTGACCAGGCAAAAAGGGAATTTTTAAGACTGGAGGAACAATAAGAGTATGTCATGTGCTAAAGCAAAGTGTCACATCTTTTCTTTTCATGCTTTTAATTGACCTTTCTTACTGTTGACTAAAATGTATCCAGCAATGGCTGTAAAGGGGCCACATGACAATGAAGTAACTTCTTACCTGCTTTGCTTCATGATGGCCTGCCTGTGACCCAAGTCTTCCCATAAACTTTTCATTATGATAGAGATGTGATACCTGATGCTAAATTTATCATAAAACTCATTGGAGCTACCAGTTGATTCAACATCTGTTGGAAAAAAAAAACAAAAAAAAAAAAAAAACAAGACAACAATTACAGGATTTTCTCCGTACCAACCACAATCCAGGCGGTAAACTAACAAGCAAATCAGCGCATTGGAGATACGTTCTCAGTCAGTGACACTGTGATACTCTGAAAATGACAACATGAGTTCTACCAAAAGAAGTCCAAACTTATGACATTGCAATTACCAGAAGTTTCCGATACTGAACAGGGCCCAGTTGTTCAAAGCATGATTAAGCTAATACCGGGTTAGAGTGAACTTTGTCCAGTTTAGTTACTCCTGTTCCAAAATATTTTCACCCTTAAGTTTTGAATGGAATTTAACTTTACTTAAAAGTGTAAAATTCTTCTCAATGAGCGAGATGAAAACATCAGTTAACTGCTAATCCTGGGTTAGCATTAGTCGGCTTTCGAAAACCTGCGCCCAGGTGACTTGTGGGACGTTAAACTAGGTTCATGTGGCGAACATCCTAGAGACTGCTGGGATACTAGGAGAGTAAACAAGAGCCAAATGTAGAAACAAAAATGTGAAGTCGCATGCACTTATTCAATGACCTAGCTCCCATGAGCCTCCTGTAGCTCAGTGGCGGAGCAACTAGTCACTGGAAGATCGATATTATAGGTTCAACTTATGTCATAACAACTGACTGCAAAAATAAATCTTTCATTTGTTTACCATAATGAAAACAGACCTGGTACTATCCGATTTCTTGTAGATTAACACGACTCTTCATCTTGCAATACTCATAAAGTTATTACCCAGGAATATGCCAACATTATAAAATAAAAGAAAAACTATTTAAGCGATAATAGTGAACTCCCCACGACCACCTGTTGGTCGGCTTTGTGGCAATAAGCGACTTTAGGGGAGCTGTTATATACATTTACCCAGCAAGCTAAACAGTCTGAGGATTATAAACAAGAATCTCCTGAAAAAAACTAACAATTTTTTGAACAAAATGGAAATAGAAAGAATCTACACAGGATTGGCTGACTGCACACTAGATGAGATAACCCAATAGCACATACCTGTGTAAAAATTCATGAGAGCTGGAGCCAAGTTATCCAAAGCCAGCGGATGAGAGAGAATCATCTCATGAATTTTAGAGGCTGCTGGCTGAATGTTTGGATTCATTACAAACAAAACCTAAAGTACAACAAATGTGCCAAATCAAAATGCTGCACAACAACATGGAAATCAAGGATAATGAGAAATCCATTGAACTGTCAAAATAATTTACTCAGCCTTTGTTAGAAGAAAGGAAATTAAAGTTCTTAACACAACTTGGGAAACAATTGATCATAAACAAAAAAAAAGTTCAATAAAGTTTTTTTAATAAAAACAAAGTTCATAACAAGTACAACAGCTGTATTCCTGGAAAAAGTCTGTAACAGACCAAGAGGGAAGTCTGAAGTCAACATTAAACCTGGCATGACATGATAAATGGTAAAATAGAAGTCCTTCATCTTCTGAGCTATTCTCTGATTCTTGTTTTGCTAGTACTTATCACACAAAATTAATTGATGTGAAACTCTAAAAAAGTACCTGTTCGATATAATTTTAGGCCAACAAGTAGGATAGTTATTGCTGTCAACATTAATGTTGTTAACATACATACACACCTTACCATAACCTTTATTGAAGTGTCTGTGCGTTCTAGTGCCTATTGGTGCTAACTGTCTGGGGACATACTTAAAAGTGAATAACTACAGTAACTTAAGACATACACGAAACACTAAAAAGGCTACAACCAGTTGCAAAAAATACTTGAGACACCACACTTAATTCTGACTGAAAAGAGGTCCCCATTTATTAACGTTGGTACAAATGTGAGACCATGCAGAAAATGTGGTCCAACAACATTGATTAGGGGAGGGGGAGGAGGGGAGTGTGGCCTGTCATGTAGTAACTGTCAATGGAGAGTTTTAGGAGAACAGTGTGTTTTTTTATTGGGAGTGTCTCAACATTTTTGCAACTGGTTGTAGCAGAGGAAGAATAAATAAATAACTACATAAATATAATCAAATGAAGAATGATCCTCGCAGTTGTGAACGCAATTTTATGCAATTGCAAAAAGAAGCCTGAAAAAAAATTCAGGACTTCAACGGGGTTTGAATCCGTGACCTCACGATCACGATCACGATCACGATCATGATCACGATCACGATCACGATCGTTCATACATAAATACAACTACATAAAAGGTTCAGTCAACCCAAGCATTCCACATCCTTCTACAGTCGACGTCAAATCCTTTTTCTGTATCATTCTCTTAAAAGCTGCCAGGGTTCCCATATTTCTTTCCTCCTTGCTACCACAACTGCGGCCAAAGGTATCTAAGTGAGTGTTTTCCATAGGTCACAGTATTAAAATGAGGAAAAATAAAATCTGCATTTCTTAAGTGATATCTTTTCGTATTTTCTCCTTTAATAAATAATGTATATTTGTAATAGAGTTCAATAGAGTAACACCCCTGTGTTACTGGGGTGAACACAGCTACATAATAGTTAAGAAGTAACTGAAAATGTGTTTAAAATAATTATGCTACAAGTGTATGTGTAACAAAACACAACCAACCTCAACAATCTTGGCCACAAGATAAGGATTTGAGATGTAGTTTGGTGAACAAACAAACACAACAAGAAAGGTGACAATATCACTCATAACAGGGTCCTCCAGTACTGGGTATGCATACCTGAAAAAACAATGAAAACCACATGGGAGAGACAGTCAGCATACAATCATTTGTATTGGTATTGGCACTGACACTGGTATAGGTATTAGTTTTTACCAATTTGCCCTTGGCAGGTGAACATGCAATAGGGCACCACTAAGGTCCTCTTTGAAGTGAAAGACCAGACCACAGTACCAGGGACTACATACTTATAATTCACCCCCTACTCTTTGCAAACAGTGTGTGGGTTCTTTAACTTCCCACAGAGTTTATAAGCAAGTGTTGTGAAATGGAACCTACAGTTTATCATCCTTATCTGAGAAGACTAGAACGTCTAACCATTTGCAGATGCCATTAAAAAGGCAGCACCTTCTCCTCAATTACTTAAAGACTCTGAGTGTTGGTCCGGCCAGGGTTTGAACCCGCAACCTCCCACATGGTCGTCCAGTACTTTACCAACTGAGCCAATTGGTTGGCGGTTGTGAACAAGTACTGATTGAAGTGCACAAAGCATATTCAACTCGTATCTGAGAGCACAGTTTTGCCATACTCAGTGTGGTGGGCTGTGCCTTTTAATGGCCCAGTCAGTTACCAACTTTACCTTTGTAATGACCATTTTAGGGCCTCTTAATATGGTTAAAATGAATCAAAATAATGAAGATATAATTTACAATTCTGTTTAACTTGGTGTTCTGTGTTTTGTTGTTTTAAAAACTTACATATTAACAAACAGCAGGAACTCAGCCACATCACTGACAAAGTAATCAGGCAGGGATGCAAGCTCCATGGATATGGTTTCTGGCAGAGGAAGCTTGAGCCTACAATGATCAATAGAAAGAATAATAAAGTGTTCACATGCCTCTCAAGTGACACATTCCTCTTAAATGCATTTCAAATATGAAGTGCTGAGAAAAAAATGGTGTTACTTGTAGGTGTTATTTGAATGAACTATTGTAGCTCACATTTCAGAAATGAAGGCAATCAGATGGAAAAATTAAAAAAATATATATTCAGGTTTTTTTAGTTTCCTTTGGATTGCCCTCAACAGTTCATTCATTTTAAATAACCAAGTACTATTTTTTTCTCCCGGGAGTTTGGTCTTGGTTGACAAATAAAAATCAACCTAAAAGTCGACATAAGACAGTAGTTATACTCTCAGTGAGCTCAAACTCACCATATGTAACAAGAAATTCTCAAAGAATTTGGAAGCGGTCTTTTTGACAATCTGAGCTGGAGTAATGTGTAGGATGTAGTTCAAGTTGATTGTAATTCAATTGTTGTTGAAGTCACGGTTTAGTTAGCGTGGCAGACGATATACATGACTCCAAATGATTTAACCCATTGACTACCAGCTGTTTTTACATTTTTGGAGTGATTTTCCACCTATAAACGATGAATAGCAATTCGTGACTCTTTATTTGAACTACCAGGGAAAAGTGGCGCTGTCCTAAGCCACTGGAGGCTCAAGGTTTCTGAAAACGTCATTTTGACGAAGCTATTTTTTATCTGTGAAGCGACAACAATGGCCCAAGTTCGGTTTGCTTGCGATTTCTGCTAAATTTACAGCCATTTTTCATCTTTAGCGGCTGCCTGATGAGTATCATTAAGCGTGACGGTAGCTAAGAGTCCACTTTCTCAAAGAATCGAGCAAGGTGATGTACTTTGTTGTTGAATTTGGCTTGTTACTCGACGAACTGGGAATTTGGCTGGTCGAACACTTAGTACCTTTGGGACTCGACTATTGATGAATTTCTCGAACTACCGCCACATATTTTGGAATTTCTGAGTACTGAAGATGACCACAAGCAGGAATTTTTGGCAGTAGGTCGGAGTGGCTGTAGACTTGGGAGAAGGAACGGGTGCTGTCAAAAATTCTCATCATTTCCCAGCATGCAATGTGGTCTAGATGTTGAAAATGGCAGAAAGGCCCGAATGCACTGGAACAAAAGGCTGTATCTACGTTCGGGAGAAGAATATGAACAAAAAAGTCATTTCTAAGCTAGAAAAAGGACTGAATTTCGTTATGATGGTTGAAGTTTGGTTTTTCGGCGATGATTTCCTTAAAAAAAATGAAGGCGAAAAGGGGCATTTTTGTGGTTTCTCTTTGACGTTAAAAATGGTAAAAATCGCTATGTTTCTTGCATTTATTGGATATCCAAATTTAAAGGGCATTCCATTTCGTGCTCACAACTAACAGTTAGGGCAATATTCATGCGATTGAGAAAGTTGCAATGTCTTGAGGCATGGGAGTTTTTTACGGCCAGTTTTGGCCGGCATGGGTGCCAATGGGTTAAAGAGGTTTAAAATTTGGTCATGTGCACAACAAAGGTTTGATGGCTAACTGGTTTAGTGTGCTCTCCCTTCGTACTGTAATTGTATGGTCACTGGTTTGAGTCCTGGTGAGGTCGAAGTTTTTCCTTTGAACCCCATTTTTTTCTCTTCCATATACTCTGTTTTTTTTTCCTATGCACGCTTAATCTGTAAAGCAATTTTGCAATTTGACAGGGAAATATGTTGGGTTAACATTTTTGTTGAAGAGCCCTTCTGTTAGCTAGAGCTACAGACAGTGCATGGCCTGAATGATTTAAAAGAAGTTTAAAATTATTCGGTCATATGTACAACTGAGGGCTTGGTGGTGCGATCGTTTATGACGCGGAATATGGGAGTCCATTGTATGGTCAGTGTGGTTTATGCCCTGGTGATGTTAAAGGATTTGACAGGGAAACTTGCTGACAGAGATAGTTTGGATATGCACTTCTTGTACTGAACATGAAACTGAGCCAAAATAGGCAGTGAAGTTTGACAAAACACTGGCTCTCCAACTCATTTGATAAATTCAAAGAAAGCGAAGAATTTGTCAACCCTAAACTACGATGTTTTCATGAAGATGTATGCTACGCAATGTGCAAATTAAGCTTTCTAAGCCTTCACTGCTTGCCGGCTGTGAACTGAATTTGTGTCACCACACATCGCACTGCATTCTACAGCCAGCGTAATAAAAAACTAGAGGTCTCCTGAATTGCTTGATACACCTTAATGAAAATATCATTTGATATAGTTTTTTTATCGGATAAATTCTTTGATTTTCAGGAATTTTTCAAAAGCTGTGAGACTCCAACTCATTAAGTGTTCTGGTAACCGATTGAAAGAAATGCTCTCAAATAAATTCCTTTGCTATGGGATGTACATAAACATTGGAGTAATCCAATTCTAACTAAACACTTCTTTTGCAAAGGCTTTTACAAAGGCTTTTGACTCTGAGCCTGACATTTCTATTGAAAAGGCTTGAGATAATGCATGACTGGCACAGTGACGTTAATTGTTATAAGATTTTCTGTATGGACAGAGGGGGAATTGGCACAAAAATGCAATCGAATCAAGTTTCATGCCAATTGACCATCGACACTATGCCATTTGATCATACATCTTTCTATCAGACCTTTTTTTTCACTTCACTAGATTGGACTTTGGATCACTGGATCATATGTACGTCATTCTATCGGACAACATTCTTCATGTCATTGGATTGGAGTTAAGGTCATTGGATCATACATCATTCTATGAGACTTTGTCACTGGATCATACATTATTCTATTGGGTCAGTGGTTCATTCTAATATAAAGGTAGTAGGTACTTTATGTTGAGTAGTAGGTTACTTTATGTTCTTGACAGCCCTGCAAAGACTCCCCCACATGGCTTTGTGGTTGCGATGCATTTTATATCTGCCTTCAAAGTGTACAAGCATGTCTTTTGGTGATTTTCCTCTTTTGTATTTCGGTCTTTTGATTGATTTAGCTTCTTGTATATTTCAGCAGGCTAACATGATGATTTAGAGGATTTGCATGTTAGTAACTAAAAGGAGCCATGTCCTTGAATGTCACATCACATACTTTGTATTTTGACCTCAAAGGTCATTTCTGGAACCTTAGTTGTTTCTGTTTAGTGACTGTGGTTTTAATCTTGAGGCATTTTATCTTGGTTTGGTTTTTATTTCAGTAACGCATCAGTTGACCATACAGCCAGTCTTGCAATCTTTGTTTTGAGCCGTGTAATAAATAACCTTTATCTTGCAATATTTATATTGCTGGGCCTGGCCATTTGTTTTTGCAGCAAGATTTTGTGTTTCTATCATGGCCATTTGTCTTGCGATCCTTTATTTAGCACTGTTGGCTCTAAATGAGCTATGCAGCACCTGAAATTGATTGCTTAGCTTTCAATTGTGTAATCATGTTTTTGACAACAATAGAGTCTGATAGAATGATGTATGATCCAGTGACATTAAGTCTGACCCAGTGACTTGAAGAATATTGTCTGATAGAATGATGTACGATCCAATGACCTGAACTCCAATCCAATGACATGAAGAATATTGTCCGGTAGAATGATGTATGATCCAATGACATGAAGTCCGATAGAATGACGTATAATCCAATGCCCTGAACTATGATCCCATGACATGAAGAATATTGCACGATAGATTGACGTATGATCCAATGACATGAAGTCTGATCCAATGAAGTGAAAAAAGAGGTCCGAAAGAAAGATGTATGATCAAATGGCATAGTGTCAATGGTCCAATGGCATTAAACTCGATTCGATTGCATTTTTGTCCCAATCCCCCCTCCATATCTCATGACCAAGTGGCACAATCGGATAAGGACCGAACTATGAGCATTGAGATATGAGCGTCGTGCGTTCAAGCCCTGTTGCAGGTGTTAAAAAATTTATTTATTTACTTATGTCATTGTTTCTTCCTCTGGCCGAGCAGGGTACAGGGCAACTGACAGAAGACAACGAGAAAAAAAGGGCAAAAACAAGAAGTGGCTCATCGCCATAGCAATGGCTGCTTAACTAGATTGCAGGTTCAAGTTTACTAAACAACAATTATACCTCCCTGTAGTGGAGGGATTCTGTTGGATACAAACACTTTAAAGAAACTTTTAGAACAGTGTATAAGAAAACCATGTACAGGCCAATTTCTGACTAAGTCAAGCAGAGATATTAATGATGTTTGGTTGTCAGATTTGAAAGGTAAAGAAAAACCTTAACTATTTTAACCAATCTCTCTTAGTTAAAGTACAATTTAATAAGTATTATAGTCCTTTAATAACAAGTATATAAAAACAAGCTTACTTATTTTTGCTGGGATTAAGAAGGTTCAAGATCCAGGTTACCATGAATGCATAGAACTTTAAACAGCCCCGCAACAGTTCCTCATCAAGCAAACCAACATCTGAACATGCTTTACCATTTTCGAGTTTCTACCAAATCAAAAACACAGACGAAATTCATGTCTAAAAGCCTGGCAGTGTAGCTGCTGAAAGTATTGGGGAAAGTTAGGATTATGTAGTCATTCATAAGAGGTTACAGACATTTGAAAGTTTCAAACCATTAGCTCTTAAAGTGGTTGTCATCACTTATGTGTGCTGTCACTTATGAGAGGAGGTCGGTCAGGAGAGGATTTAATAAATAAGCAACTCACTATAATAATTATTATTATAGTGAGTTGCTTGGGAAAACATTGTTATTAATTGGAAAATAGGTCACTTAGGGAAGGTGAATGTTCATGAGAGGTGGCTGCAAAGGAAGGTTTGACTGTAACAGGGCCTCAGGGTGTTCTGTAGCTCTTAAATGCTTCCTTACAATTAAAAAGGTAATCAAGTTTTCTGGTCCTTTCAGGGGAAAAGTGTTTCCCCAGCTACATGTAGCTTTTACTACCATTTGCGTTCAACCATGAAGCGTGAACATTTTTTTGTGCATGTTTATTTTTCAAATGAGACAGTTTCCCACACAACTGTGTTGCCTGGACCAATGAAAATGTTTCGTTTGAAGCACAAAACTATGAATGTTTGTCAAACAAATGTTGCACGTTTTGTTCACGTGGTGTGCAGGTTTGACAAAATGAAAGACATTTTTTAGGGTTTTGGATGCTTTGTATCATTACAACTTCAGAAAGATTGGGACGCAAAAAGTAAACAAATTTGGTCGAAACCTATCACACTGGAATTTCTCTGGATCAAGATGTGAAAATCACTGATAATAGATAGAATTTTTTTTAAATTTGTATTTACTTTCAACAGCGTAAAAGTTATTTTTAGCTCTACGCATGGGAGATCTGCATACTTGCCACAATTACAGCAGAGTGATACAATATTTTAAAACAGATACAGTGTAATGAATAATTCCTGTGCAGGATATTTACATTGTATCAGTTTGTGATCAGAAACAAAATTTCCTTATATCCATTTTGTCATTTGAAATTTTGTGAGTTTGGCTGAGAAAGTTAAGCTTATTGTTGGCTCTGTTATGCACGGCACTTGATCATGAGTTGCATGAAATTATTGGGACGTAAATCTTAAATCAATCCAGGAATTTTTAGTAAAAGTGCAACAATGTCATGAAAAATAGGACTGGTGAAGTTGCTTTTACTTCTGCTAGACATCCATTTCTTCAAGACAACTTTATATTTCTGCAAGTGAGACAGACGGCTTTTCAATCTTCATATACAAGTTCTATTAAAGTTCTAGATCATCTTCTGTTTATTTACTCCACTTTGTACCTCCTTTAGCTCTTGAGGATTAATCAAGAGTTTCTCCAAAATCTTTGTAATGGTGATTACAGAAAGCTTCAGTTCCTCGGAAAAAATAATGAATGGTCTCGGAATGCATACAGTCACTCGATCGCCACCTTCCTGGAGAATTCTATCTGTTATCAGTAATTTCATGTCTTGATCCAGAGAAATTCCAGTGCGATAGGTTTGACTGAATTTGTTTACTTTTTGCGTCTCCATCTTTCTGAAGTTGCGATGACACGAAGCATCCAAAAACCCTAAAAAATGTCTTTAATTTTGTCAAACCTGCACACCACTTGAACGAAACGTGCAACATTTGTTAAACATTCGCAGTTTTGTGCTTCAAATGAAACATTTTATTGGTCCAGGCGACACAGTTATCTGGGAAACTGTCTTGTTTGAAAAAATTAATAAACATGCGCTAAAAAATGTTCATGCTTCATGGTTGAACGCAAATGGTAGTATGTTGCAGTTTGAAAGCAACCAAAGGCAAAAGTGTAGGACAAAACCCACACTGTGGAGCTTGATCTTGTCAAGACATCCTGGGTCAGATTAACTTTGCTTTAAACAACATATCCATGTTGACTTAGCGTAAGATAGCATAGAACTGAAAGCCCCATCTTGTCACCTTGATTTGTTCTTTCCATTTCTTTAACAAGCTTTTATTTCTGGAAGCCATTGGTGTCTCCATCCATTCACTCTCATGTGACTCTAAATGCTCTATCATACGAGTTAAGTCACGGTGGGCTTTTTGTCTGCGTGAATGTCTTCTGCAAGCTGGTAAGAGAGCCAAGTGATGAACTTGAATGGCCATGAACAAACACTCAGTGGGAAATTTCGGTTCCAACCAGGAATTTTTTCTGTCTGCAGGAAAGTAATTCAAATGCATGTCTAAGAACTTTCTGCTGGTTTTTAATAAAACCTGGATTTTCTTTCATAAATGAGCTTTATTCAATATATGACATGGTATGCAGGGTTTTCAAAATGGGGAAAAGTACAAGGGAGAAAATGCAGAGTAGCTGGAGCATTAACGTGCCACATCAGTGGCACCTTGCAGCAAAGCTGCATGGGGGAGGGTGGGGGAGGGGGTTTGCCCCTCCTGTAAGGGGGGGGGGGGTGGTTGGAGCCTCCCCAGGAAATTTTGAAAATCTGTATGCTCTAAGGTGCAATCTGGTGCATTTCAGGCCCAAAAAGTTACTTTTAGTTCATTGTATACTTTGCAAACATGTGGAGAAAGAAACAAGTGGTTTCCACGGCTGGTTTCCGGTCCACAGTAATCTGTGATGCTGGAATGTGAACAGTCAGAAAGAACAAAATTTTTTATCTTTAACTTTAATCCATAGGTATTGCTATTTAATTGGGGCTGAAATTTGATCCCTTCATCTTCTACACCGACTCATACTTTGGAATACCAAAAGTACCAGGCACTAACACTCGATGTAGCCAGTGACTTGCATTGGGCACCGGCTGCTTTTGAAAACACTGGGTATGTATCTGTTGTGGTTTAAATTAATCTTGCTTTGCTTTAAAAATACCAAACCAGTTTAATTTTGTTCTCCTTTGTCTCAGACTCATGATCATAAATTTCAGGAACAGTAGAAACTGGCTTGAAATGTTTAAACCAAACCCTAGGAAGATCAAAAATTTGAATTCATCCACAAAAAAAAATTGTTGAGCATCCTTTACACAGATATAACGCATGTAATGAAACAACCAACCAAATCTCAGTACCTTGTTCCTTCTTCCATTCAGCAACTTCTTGAGATGTCAGTTTGAGCCTAGATTCCTGAGAAATATCTATTCTTGACTTGGGATGATGAAGATACAAACTGTCCACCTTTTGCCCAAAAAGACACAATAAGTTAACATACTGCATACAAGAAACAACTTCCAAGGATCTCCACCATCATACAGAGGTGTTGGAACTATGTGTCATAGACATGAGTTACACATAAAAGCAAGGATGTGTTGTAGCAACAATTTTGTTCCAAAATGGGGTAAAAAATTGATGCTGGTGTAATGTTCAGGATCTAAGCATAAACATGGAAAAGAGGAATCATAAAATTACTGCACAAAATTCTCTTCAGCTGACCAACTGATCAAAGGACTGAACTTACATGTTCTAAAAACAGGTTATGCAAATCCTGTGTGTATATGGTGACTCAATGTTGTATATTAAGCTCACTTGTGTTCATAAAGGCAGAGGTACGTGTAGTATAAACTTAATCTTATTTCTCTGAGTTAAATGTTAAATTATACAGTATTTTCTAGCAGAATACAGTTAGTATCAGTCTTAAAACAATGGAAAAATTTAGTAACATGGTTTGAAAGATAAACTAAATTTCCATACAGGATAAATAGAACCCCTTTTCCTTACCTTCTCAATTTTAACCTTTGCACAGAGCTGCTGTAACACAGTCATGACATTTAACATAAATCCATCAGAAGCAACTTGCCTGTCATCAACCTGGGTAAATTTGCAACAGGCATAAATAGTTATTCACTTTTAGGTGTGAATACACCAAAGTAAAAATTATAAACAACAAAGAAGTTCTACAGTATAAATTCTCAATATTCACTCAAGGCTCTTCGGGGGATAAATTTTCTGGTGTGTTTTATGAAAAAAAAGTTAAAAAGAGATTGAAACACCAATACACAGTCAAAATGCATCTTACAATAACTACCCTTTGCAGCCCATGGGCTTGTATTTACATGTAAGGGTTAACATTAGAGATCTGGAGTCAAAATTTGATTTGCAGTGGCCTACATAATCAGTCCCTTGCCTAGTAGAGTTTTTATTATGACTGACCTGTATTTGTGCTTTGCGATGATTTCTCTGTAACACTGTGGCAATGAAAGCAAGACAAGAATCCCGACTCTCTGTAGATACTAACATTCCATGGATTATCTTGAACACCTCTGTCTGGAAAAGCACAGTATCACACAAGATGAGTTGAAAAACAGTGCACATCTGCATGCAGTTAAACTCTCATGTCAGTCTTAAACTCCCATCTTCATTAAATGTTTGTTCTGAAAAGCATGTTGCAACCAATGAGGAGACTGTGGTTGAAGCTGCAAGTAATCTAGCAAAGATGCAACTCAAGCCAATCCACAATCATGGACAAAAGTAGTTGAGACACTCCCCTTAAAAAAGCCTTGTTCTTTAAACGCGTGAGTTTTCCAATCTCCAATTCTCACATCTCGACCCTCCTCCCCCCCCTTGTCAATGTTGTAGCCACATGCCAGTATCCACGGAGCGTATTCCAACATTGAAAAGGGGGAGAGGGGGGCTTGGCTGTCAACAAAAATGAGGTTTTTTCAATTACGGAAGGATGCTGATAGAAAGCGATTATTTTGCTCAAAAGTGCCAACACTTTTGTCCATAATTGCAGGTACAGTGTACACAGGCTGGCCTTTATCTCCCCAAACACTCCAGGAGGGTGCATGTGGGACTCCAGAGTAGTATTGTAGACCTGTATAAACTTCAGCATACATGGCTATAGCACGAGGAGGTCAAGGACAAATTCTGAGGGCCCAATAGACGTGGGTCTCTCCAAATCTTGGGGCTTTTGACCCAAGACCCATCTCTTATCTGGAACACTGGTATGCCTTTAGTGTTAGATAAGGTATACAACATGAGAGTTTTGGTCTGGAATATCATATAATAAGGGTCTTGAATAGAGGTTGACTATGCCAGTGTAGTGATGGAGTTTCTATAAACTGTGAGAGACCATCTAATGTGTGAGAGATTTCTGGACCTGGGCCAGTACTAGGTAAGGAAATCAGTCCCAGTGGTACACTCCTAACCATGAAATGATAGGATACCCCCCCCCCCCCCCCAAGGCATCTACTAGCCTTCCCTCCACCACATATTAGTAAATAACCCTCCTGAGATCTCCCATTATTGAGATCAGCATTGTAGAGGGGGAAGAAGTCCCAAACCAAATAGAGCTCTGGTTTCACCAAACGTTATTGAAATATATCAGCTTTCCCAAGTGATTCCTGTCCACTTCAAGAGCTGTACATTATAAACTTTAGGCAATTTTCAACTCAGAGTTTTTGAACCAAAGGCATTGTCAGGGCTGTCATTAAGTTTTGAAGCAGGCGTAACATGAAATTTGTCACCTGTAACATCTGATCTTGCTCCTTGAACATTGTTTATTTACAAAGCAACCATCACCTGTAACATTGACTGAGCTCAGCTGTAACAGGTGTTATGGGTTACGGCCCCTAATCACAGCCCTGATTGTAATGATGTTGACAAATCATAACACATGAACAATACACAATCAGAATCAGGGAGCCAGCACTGCCTAGCATGGGAATAATGCAGGCAAGCAAGTTATGATTGGTTTTGACTTTTGAAAGTTGTTTATCTAAAGCAAAGCCAAAGCAAACAAGAATTACGGCTCTTTGTGCATGTGCCAGAGCACAAATGTATTTCAATCTATTATTTTTGAGGTATTGTCAGTGATAAATATGGAGTTGCATTGTTTTGACTGTGTCTTTTGTTTTCTTTGTTTTATGTTATCTGGTCTCCAGTACCTGCAGAAAGAACCAGAATTACTTTGAACATTCAATTCAAAACTACTCCAAAACCCACTCTTACAGTTGTACTATATACTGACCCTAACTAAATGGAGAGCACTCCGTAATGTGACATTCACAAGCTTCACATTGTGAGAGGACTCAGAAAAGTACTTATCAACAATCTGTGGCTGTTGAATAAAACAACAAATAGACCAGTTACATGAACAGTATACCCCTTGTTTTACATTTAATTATAAACACACACATTTAAAGCTGTTTGTTTTGAAGGCACCAAAACAGCTTTCTTAATGGGGATAACAATACCAGGGATTTCCCCTGGATATTTAGAGTTACTGGAGATCCCTGGCTACTTTGCTAGAAAAATAGCATAATTATGCAGCAATGCTTTTTACATACATTATCCCCATGACCTACTTAATAAATTAGTGACACCTGTTATACTGAGCTAAATGTACTGTGAATTCTAACATACAGTCTGCAAAATATGGAAGGAAAAACAAACTAGAAGAATTATTATTGTTCAATAAATACCCTTATATACCGGTAATGCATTTAATAAAAGGTGTTTTCTTTGACACTTCATCATGGAAAGAAGGGTAGATGCAGACCATGCAATATGCCATGTGCAATGTTCAGGTTATACCAGATCAAACCTTCAAACCTGTGTTACTGGATAGTTTACCAAAGACTAACTTAGCACAGGACTTCACATAATATACACTTTGCAGGAAATTAGTGTAAAAAAGTACAAATGTTTTCAGTCAAGATATGCCACAATTTTCAAGTTCTTTACTTACGCAGTCTTCAGAAAATACAGAGAGATCAAGGAAAGGCCCAAGAAGAGTTAATTTCTCAATCTCCTTTCCCTCTGCTCTTGATAATGGAGAAGGCATCCACACTGGCAAATTAACCATCTAAGGAAAGGTTCAAAACCAACAGCACACCCGTGAGGGGAATCATATACATGTACTGTAATAACTGACAGAAATGAATTTCCTACATTGTAAAACACACAACAATGGATGGTAGTATCTTGAAGATATTTTATCCCAAGTCACAGAAATTCAAACTTACATGATCAGGTCAAAAAGCTTTTGTCTCATCTTTAACATTATTTTATGACAACATGCTCATTTTCTTTTTATATTTATGTACATGTTAAGCCAATAATGAGACCCAATAATGGGAACAACAAGTCAAGAGAAAAATGATGTTCATCAAAACCCAGAGAGCTTGCATGCACAAAGTAGCAAGTTAAAAGCTAGTGTGACCAGTGTGACTAACCTTTCAGAAGGTTTCATCATAAGGGAACTACTGTTAAGCTTCCATGATATAACAGTCACAACTAATTCACAACTGACGGCAATAATGCCCTTGTAGCTTTTTTTTTTTGCAAACAGATTTGTTTATTTCAACCACAACAAAGGAGCACTACTTACAATTACTTACATCACTTACACTACTGTATGTACATTGTTGACAATATAAAGATACTTGCAAAAATGGTACTTACACTACTTATACAAAACAGTATCTACACTACTTACAACACAGTACTTACACTACTCAGTTACAATACGGTACCACTTTACAACTTAGACAATACACGAAATATTAGTCTGATTACAAATTTCAGTACAACAGGTACAGGACAAATGTCACTTACTAACGCTATGCTACTAACACTACAAAACAATAAAAAAATAATAATCAACAAAATAAATAAATAAATAAATAAACAAATAAATAAATCAAGAAATCAAGAAATGGAAAAGAAAAGGAGGGAATTGAAATTCCAGCTAATGCTTGAGGCCTCACAATTGAAAGGATTGTCTTTGTTGAATCCCTAGTACAATGGAACCTCAATTATCCGGACTTGCTTACATGTAGCTGGTCCCAGTTTTTCCTGAATGTTAATTAGCCATATTTAAGATTCGCAACAAAACTTTTTCCCTTCAAATTAAGTGATGAAACTCCAGTTCAAACTGAGTTTGTTTCGCTTCAAAACACAAATCTGTTCACGTTTTGAGCTCATGCGCACTGTACTACTGCAATGCTTTTCACTGAGCACTGATTTGCTCAGGTGTTCTTTGTTTCTAAGTGAAATTTCAAGCTTCACTTGTTCATTCAGTCATTCAGTTTTAGTTTTGGCTCATTAATATTCATATTTTCGATTATCCGGACTCTCGATTATCCAGACCATTCAGCTCAGTCCCCACGAGTGCGGATAATCGAGGTTCAACTGCTATAAATAGCATAATCAGAGAGAAGAGTGGAAATAGGGAATAAGAAGAACAGAGAAGTACTAGTAAGTAAGCTAATCAATGGAGAGACTCAATCTCTTTTTTTATACTGTCTTAGGTGAAGTGTAAGGCTTTCTATTCTTGGAATAGTGTCCTTACTTCTAAAATCCAACTTTGCAAAATTCTTGCAATTTCCTGCAATAGTGCTATTCAATAACATTATATTTTCCTAACCTGCAGTGTGCCCATGGTTTAATTAGCTACACTTTCTGCCAGTTATTATTTTATTTTATTTTATTAGCTTTGCCATTTTGATACACACACACACACACCCACGCACGCACGCACGCACGCACGAACGCACGCACGCACGCACGCACACACGCACGCACACAAACAAAAAAGCAACAACAAAAAACGTTACAATCAGTACGTTTGGCAGGGACATCACAACAGCTAAGCAGCCAAATACTGCGGGCCCAGAAATAAAATATATATAAAAAGAAAGAAAGAAAGAAAGAAAAAACACATTACATGCAGCACATTATCGGTACGTCTAGAAATCTTGTGGAGTTTCATTTCAAACAGATGGTTTTAAACATTCGAGGATTGTCCAGATTGTAGTTCATTCTGACAGCACAAGAGTAGTAGTCATAGAGAAGAGCTTTGAAACTAGTAAGAGTAGCATAGCATTACTCGTAACAGACATGAAAACTAAGGAACACAATTAGTTATGCAAACATTCTGCTCTCCCTCCCCCTCAATGAACATTAATCCAGGCAAACAGTTTTTAGTGTCACAAGTCAGGCACACAACAAGTGTTACAAGTAATTGTGGGGGATTGTAGATACACGCCTTGAGGTTTTGATAGCAACAGAACCATGCTACTTGTATTAGATGATGACCAGTCTGCATCACAAATGAAAGCCTCTTAAACAAGTTTTGAGGGCAAGCCCAAATATCACCTCCATTTAATTTTATATTGATCCCTTCAATTAGATTAACAACTGATGATTATAATACTTAACATACCAGGTTGCAGATAGGTCGAACTGAGGCCGTTCCCAGGCGGATATCACACAACTTGGAAAGTGCCTAAAGAAAACATCATAATACAGCTGTACCATATTACTACAGCATGATTCATAAACATATTATAATGACCAAAACAACTGAATGGATATTAAATAAAACCTTCCTTTACACCAAGGAAGCTTATTCTGGCATCATACTGCAATTACAATGTAACTGAAACACCAAAATAATGATAAATGTAGTTGCCATGATCATTTTGTTGGCTGAGTGTTGAGGAATTTTTTAAATGTATTTTATCATAAGAAAGATGCTTAAATGTTAACACTGCTTTGGTTGGTTAAGGTTACTGTAAACCTTTGGCGGTCAAGTTTTTCAAAATTCAAGTTTTACCCTGTTTGGTTAGACAAATAATAAATTATTGTTACAGCTGGCAAAATTTAAAGAGCGAGTAAAAGAATGCAAGAAACACAAAAAAATTATTTTCAGGGAGAGTTAATAAATAGCTACAGCTGTAAAGGTGTTGAAATCCATTAAATCCGATTTAAGAATCTAGCAGCCATTTGACATCTTTCATGTGCTGACTTTCTTTTCGGGATCTCAAATTGTATATTTGGTTTACATCAACATTTCAACTGAAGCAATTTCTAGTCAGTTGGTTTGGTTTTATTTTGATACAAATCTGCAGTGCTGAACTCATTTCTTCCCATCATAACCAACTATAAATGAAGGTTACGCACCTTTAGTTTTTCAGCTATGACAATGGATCAAGTAACGTAGTAAAGAGGGAGGACTACACTTACTTGCAAAGGGGCTTTGTATCTGTCACTTGCAAGATTATGCTTCTGCATTTCTCGATTCAAATCCAAAAGCACTGGTATGAAAACCTATTGTAACCAATGACATATTGCATTTTTAGTAACTAGGCCATATAATAACTGGAATTGAAGGTCTGAGAGTGTAAATCTTAGTTGAATGTGAAGCGTTAAAACTCCTCATAGGAAATTAAAGTACTTGAAAACTGTGTTACAGAGAAGAATTCAGAAGAGGGAAACAAAAATGTCATGGATGTGTATTGATACAAATTTTGACTATAGTTAATTTATGTAACAATTACACTGTATCCTGCAAAATTTTGCAGAATATCACCCGATACTTAGTGGACAAGGACATAGGTCGAATGGGCTGAAACCAAGTAGGCTGAGTTGGCTAAAATCAGGGGAAAATTATTCTGTAAGATTGAGCAATGTGTTGAATAATAAACCAATTATTGGTTTATTGTCTAGTGCACATGTGCTCTAGACTCTATCTACTCAGAGCTGTTCACTGTCCAAAATTGCATTGGAGTATTGACTCAGTTTTCTTCAATCAATTTGAAAACATGGATATGCAAACAGACAACAAGACAGGCACAACGGAGTATTGATGAATACTGCTGCTGCAATTTTCCTCGATGGATTCAAAAACTTGAATACATCGTATCTAATGAAAATTGTTTGTGGACAAGCTGCATCCGAAAATGCCATGTGGGAATCTGTGCTGAAGATTCTTGTAACTGATGACATGAAGCCGCTGGTATGTTGTATGTTGAATTATTCTAGATTTGGTTTTAACACTTACTACAACTCTTCTTAACATACATCGAATCAATCAAGTAAAAGGTATTGCGACTGTTCTACCACTTTTAGGTCAATGGTTTCAACCAAATATAAACTTAAGCTTAAAGGCGTTCAGTTGTCGAAGCCACTGTGATCAATTCAAGTGAACTGCATGTGTGTGAACTAGATTAGTATGATTCTTCTTTTGAGAACACAAAGCCCTCGTTTGAAGCCAATAAACCCTCCTTTGAGGCTGACATTAATCGCTCTGTTGAAGACAAATCAAATGTTCATGCGAACATAAACATTTTTACACTCAGTTCCACAGATGTTTGTCAATAAAAAAGCAAGAATTGTTGTGCAGTTTTTTGCTGACTAAAACCGTCTGATTTTTCATTGCTATGTACACCTTAAGAGTTGACACAGTGTTACATCAAATTTCTATATTTTTGTCAGTGCAAGTGCACAATAATTAGTTTCATATGAGATAACTAGCAGCACTAAATTGTTTATTCTTGTTTGGTTATTTGTTTCTTGGTATGAATTAAGATATTAAAATCATACCCAAATTCAACATTGATCAGTTACATTTTATACCTTAACTTAATTCACAAGTTATGTGACAAACTATCTGGTTATTGAACGTTTTTTTACTTGTTGGTTATTATAAAAGCATGGTATTGTCACCGGCAAAATTAACAATATTACAGCCCAAACAGACAAAGGAAAAATCAAGAAATCACTAATGACCAATTTATTTTGGTGTCATTGGACATTTTTTTACATATTTCTTTCTTTAAAATCTTCTTCTTGTCTCAGGTTTGAAATAAATATTTTTCATTTTGATTGTGTGGTCTCAGTATAAGTAGGATTGTAGGATTTCAGATGGGGGCCACCGGACTAGTTTTTGAGTTATCGGCACATACCGTAAAAGCTCTATTAAGCCCGCCCTCCCTATTAAATATAACCCCCCTCTCTAATACCCCCCCCCCCCCCGTTTTGAAGTCCTTTTTTGTAATAAGCCCCCTCTCTAATAACCCCCCCCCCTTTTTGGAACATGAGATTTTGTAATGAGCCCCTCCTATTCCCTCTTACGAAATTCATTTCATGCTGCCCAGTTGGTTTACTTTTAACCAATTATACACTCAAACAAATAACACTGTTTGTTGCTCTTTATTAAATAATTAAGTTTCACTGCAGTTGTTTGAGTTTGGTACAAAAGCTAATTATAAGATGAAAACGGCATGTTTGAGATTTCAAATAAGCCACCCCCCCTCCCCTCTCTCTATTGAACACCTCTCTCTAATAAGCCCACCGTCAATGAGGCCTGAAATTTAAAAACAAGCCCCCCGGGGGCTTAATACAGCTTTTACAGTAAAGCCTAAATTTAAGGTGTTTCTAAGAGGCTGTACTGTTGCTATGGTAACCTTATATGTCAAAAAATTGATCGCAAATTGTTGAGAAATAATTGGGAAATGTTTTGATACTATGTTCAAAGAACAAAATAGAAATTTTGGGAGTATCGATCCATCAAAGAGTTGGTGTTTAAAAATTACGAAACCATTTTGAGCCACCCTAAGGTAACTTTTAAAGACACCAAAGGTCTAAACTAGTTATGCTAATAAAATTACAATTGATATTAACAAGCAGGTAATACAGTGATCAATCTGTGTACCTGTTTAAACATGTCTGTGTCCCTTGCTGTTAAATGAACAAGATCCACTAAGAATAACCAAGGAATGTCACAATCTTCACTGACAAGAAGGGGCACCAGTGCAGATTTCTGTAGGGCAGATCTATTATTCAAATATACAGAAACAGGGGATCAGTTGCAAATGTATGTTACATAACTTCTTCTAAATGACAAGACTAATAAAGAATGGTGATCATGTGTGAGAGTGCACTTTTGTGTGTCTATGGAGCCATGGGAAGTACAATGTACAGTCTCTATGCTAAAGCCTTCTGTGCATCCACTCCTTGGGGAGTAAAGCTGACATTTTGTCATCACATGTCATGCCACAATGATTGTAACTGTTGATGATCAATGCTTTCTAGGCTACAAAAGATATTAATATAGTGTGGTGCACATTTAATTAAAGCCTACCTTTGCTGAGTGAAGCATCCCTGAAGAACACTTAATGAAAATGATACACATTGACGGCGAGCCTGCACCATGGTACTGATCCATCTCTCTTCCTGGGATCGCTAATATGATAACCACAACTGTATTGATATGCTGTGGTTCAATTTTATCCTTGGCTCAATTTTTATTTCCCTTTTTTTCGTGCTCATTATCATACATTACCATACTCAAGAACAAAAGAAAATAACAATCGAACCAAGGATAAAAATTAATTGAACTACACCAAATACACTATACAGCAAGTAATATCATGAAAATAGGTTAATATATAATTTATCTTAAATGCATCAACATCATCATCATCATCATCTACTTTGTTTTTATTTTTTTATTTATTTATTCTTTTTCTCCACTGGACTCCTAGTTCCGTGTGACGGGTGCTCGGTCTGGGGCCTGGGTGTGGCAGGCGGGGCTTGTGGTTGGGTTGCGAGTAGGGCAGGCTTTATGGGGTATTCTGCTGACCTGGGTTTGTGTCGGCGGTACCAGACCCCAGGT
Source organism: Pachyseris speciosa (assembly GCA_016490735.1). Lineage (NCBI taxonomy): Eukaryota > Metazoa > Cnidaria > Anthozoa > Scleractinia > Pachyseridae > Pachyseris > Pachyseris speciosa. The sequence goes on from JAEMWC010000127.1 coordinate 459,816, forward strand.
CCCTGAGCACCCAAGCTCCATTTCTGACACAGGCATTAATTCCCAAATAGGTCAAAATGAAATTCCTTTGTCTCTCAACCGTAACTATTCATAAGAAGACGAAGGAATTTCATTTTGACCTACAATCTTCAACAAATCTCTTGGGAAGGTTGAAATAATCCGTCTTGTGAATGTTCCCCCCCCCCCCCCCTTTTCAATGTTGGGTCAATGTTCAATCGAAACACACAATTTACATGCTTTTTTTATCTGCTAAACATCCAACATTGAACTGGGGGAAGGGGGAAGGAGAAAACATCGACACCAATGAACAGTTAAAGTACAGTGTAGTCGAGGACACTTTAGGCCTCATGATCGCCAAACCTTCCCAAGTAAAATTGACGGAGATTTTTTGACTTAGGTTAAATCAAAAATAACCTGAGATCAAAATTAACTTAACCTGTAACATAGACAACAATGATAAAAGAGACTCATTGTACTATTATCTGTCCAGGAAAATAACAAAAATTATTTTTTTTTGCCTTCATGCAGCATTTTTTGTCATGCCATAAATGACAGAGTTTTATCAGTGCAAAATTTTAACATATTCACCCATTGTACAATGTACATGTACAACTGTATGTTTAACTCATCATTTGAAAATTCTGTTGTAATCACTGACAGCAAAAATTAGTACAGCACTGTATTGTCTTTGAGACAGTGGCACCAAAGCAACCTAAATCCTTGACTTTAAGAATGATCACTTTACACCAAATGAAACTAACTAGAGAAGCTGACCCCTCACAGATTAAATTTTATATTATTTTAAATATAAATGGTTTTCAAACTTACTTTTGAGTAATTCTTTTCTTCATTCAATGAGCGGTTATAACTATCAGCCAAATACTTCAGTTGCTTGGTCTGATACAAGATAGGTGCATCTTTTAATGAAAGTAAATCAGTTTTTTCTTCAGACAAAAGACTGCTACATTCGGAAGATCTGTCAGATGTGCTATCATCAATGGCCATTTGTGAGGTCTCCTCAGCAATACTTAAGGTTGTACTCACACAACCTTCACTAGGCTGGCTGTAGGACTGGGTGAGTCTTTCCATGATTACCTGACTGATCAGGTTGCAAACAGTTCCTGGGTGTAAAGAGTAAAGACTACATAAAGCACACCACCACACCATGTAACCCAGATGAAAGATTAAACCCTGGGTGAACAATAAGGCACACCTTAAAGTATATATTAACTTAGAGTAAGGTTTACCATTTGTATCACAGAAATAACAAGCACTCACTGGTTGACATTTTCGTTGAGTCTACAGGGCGGGGCAAAAGTGCTGTCCAATAGCCCAGGGCTAGTGGAGTGACCTGTCGGGCTAGCATTTTTTTATCACAAGTTGCCTGACGGGCAAGCAACACTTGCTGAGATAAACTAAATGTTGGGAGTGTTTGATGTAATGGTTGTTGATTCCATATAAATTATTTACTGAAAGCTACGTTTTGTATTTTCATAACAAAACGATCAAGAAAACAATATGCATCCATGCATGTATCTATAGGTGTAATTAAAGTACGTACAGATCACGAACTCAAAAATTTGTGAATAATTTTTTATGCGAGTAACAGTGAGTTAACTTTAAGGTTATTTTGGACCATTCAAACTGAAGATGCTTCAAATCTAATGTACATGTAATTTATCTAAAGATACAATTTGACCGTTAAGCAGTAGTGAAAATAAAATTCAGGCTTCTACGGTATTCAAACCCACGACCTCTGCCATACCGTTGCAGTGCTCTACCAACTGAGCTAACAAGCCAACTGGGAGCTGGTCATTTTGTTGGTTTTAATTATGCAAATTAAATTTGAGGTGCCGAAGGTGGGTCATTTCCCGGCTTTTTTGACATTTACTTGACAGGTTGAGAGGCTTTATTGATGTGCTACAGCTCTCTTCAACTGTTTGGAAAAAAGTCTGCAGCACATGTTTCACATGTGTAAAAGGAAGCCTTTATTTCGTTAAAACATGTCTGTAGTATTAGGAACGATGATTCACAGTAAAGAGGATATCTCCGATGATTTATGGAAACTGGAATCGCAAACATTATTAAAGCACGTGTAAATTGGTGCAAACTACATATGTATTCGCGAAAGAAATACCAAAATGTTTTAAATTCCTAGCTATATATTGTAAAAGGCATGTTTACTTATTAAACTTTTTTGATATTTTAACATAATTATAAAAAAATAAATTTGGGCTAGCTCCTCAAAGCTCCGAGCTAGTACCATAATTCTCAGCAATGTAACGGGCAAGCTGTTTTTTCCATTTTCATCTCACCCTGGTCTAGTGTCATTACCAAAACATGCAGGGAATAGAATCTGACTGGTTGCAGCTTACACTGTATGTCTGGGTACTAAAATAGCTGCGGTTGACAAGTTTATGTCACTGCCAATCACTGCACCCTTCTGATTGTCACACCATCTTGGGGATTTTTCTCCAACCCAGTAATAGTACCCAAGGCTGTTACTAATTTTTTATGTAGACGGGGATGTACAAAAAGTAGCCATGGAATCACGCTGTTGTCATATAGTCAATATGCTGTTTTTCTATGAAAGTAGCTGAGGATCTAGTCCAGAATTATCAGAATTGACCTGAGTAACATGCACTTTTTCAATGATACATGTACTAAATCAGATGGTTGGCAAAACACAGATCAAAAAAGATTCACACAAATGAATTTAATTTATTAGGGTTGAATGTAGATAAAAGAATGTAGACATGCAATGTATGAAATGCAAACCAGCTAATGATAACAGAATTATCACTAGGAACAGTGCTAGCAATTTAAAACTGAATTGATAAAGTATGAGCTCACGATAAGACAATTACCTGATGTCAGCTCTATTTCAGAAAGGCTGCTTGCTAATGAAGGTAAATAAACAGTGTCTGGTGATGCTTCAGAGATCTGAGAGAAGGCAAGAAAAATAATACAATCATGTGTGAAAATCTGGTCTGTATATAAAATTATAATACAATTATAAAGTTAAAAAAGTAAAAGTTTGCAAAAACAAACAAACAGACTTCCAAACAAATTACAAACAAACAAAAAACAAGTGTCCGAGTTTCCAATCAGGAGGCAGAATAGAACCGACACAAACAATGGCCACAAAGGAGGCTACAGGAACTTAGCCACCAAAATTTAAAGGCCACAATGTTATTGGTCAGTTCCTGGAATGGGACGTTCGGCTTGGTTCAGCAGACGGTGGGGAGGGAGAATAGGACTGACACAAACAACGGCTGCGAAGGAGGCTAGACCTATCCTGGTTGTAGCTCTATGGTTATTATAACTATGTGCTGTCTGGACATTCTTTAGTTACTCTGTACGTCATTTTCGAAACCTTTACAGAACTTCAGGTTATTGTCTTTGGAAAATCTTTGGAAGACTTTGGGTGACATTTGTTATGAGTTGGCATCAGGTAAACACCAGGATCTTTAGATGTCTTCAGGTTACATATATCATGGGTAAAGTCTTTTAAACTTTTGAGAGGGTATATATGTCTCACTACATTCAAGTGACATCACATCACTTTACAGGTGTTAATGATATTTAGCTGCTGTTTTCAGATACATTATTGAAGATTGTATTATCAAGTTTACAATTCACACATATTACCTTCAAAGACACTTTAAATATGTTTGAAAGACTTTTTACAATCTGCTCATCTGTCACATTCAACTGCAAAATAACAATAGTGCTGTCTCTATAAAAACTTCCAAACAGCTTAAGCAGTACCAGTAGCTAACATGATGGGTGAAGACAGTACTCTAAAATAAACAAAATACACTACTTCAATAACTGTTGTTTATATTCTGACTGTGTGGTAAGCATTAATACTTGGCATTTGTTCACCTTGTGGCATACAGCTGTACAGTGTATTGATGCTTTGTGCAGGTCACCATCTTTATATAAGGACATGGTCATATCTGACTGTATACCCGGTCATCACTACAGTGAAGTGAATTTACCAACAACATGGTTCAGAGCCACAAGAACCCACAACCCATTTTTCAAGCCTGGTTATTTCACACCTACAGTGTACATTATACATGAAGGCAAACTTTGTTAAAGAAAAGGTAATAGCAGTTGCATCCAAGAAACAAACACCCAGAAATGCTATACATGTAAATATTGACAATTTCATTAACCTGGGCCAACCTGCAAACCTTCTTAGGACATCCAAGGAGTAGGTAGTATACAATACATGTATCATTCACCAAGACTGGCTTTCTTGATACACCAGATACAGCAGGGTTATCATTGGCACCCAGCCCTAATATATATATTGTAAATTAAAGCAGAGGTGAGTGGAAAATCATAGTTTGACAAGAACTAAAAGGTGAAATTCATAGCAGTCCTTTGAGGTTATGATATTCAGCTCTGCTTAAAAATACATTCACAGGGTCCAAACTAGAGGAAGGTCTTACTTCGACAGCCCGGTACAATCTGGAGTGTACATGTACTTAAATCATGTCCAACATGTTGGCAAAACATGACCACAGTCTCATTGTCACAGGTATTTGTAACATACTTATGGTACTAACCCTCCCATGAGAAGGCTCATCTTTATCAAATGCATCCTTTGTTCTCTTAAATTTATAACTTTCTGAAGGAGAGGAAGAACTAGTTGGGGAAGTGCGCTTCCCACATTTATCTCCAATTTCTTGTGAGTGATCATCAAAATCAAAAGATTGGGGTAAAGATCCATAACCACTGTCTTGAGTATGAACAGCTGAATCATCTGTTATAGGTTTCAGGCTTGTCCTCATAGGAATGCCTTGGCCATCTGATGGAGGTGATGTTGATAGGCCTCCTTGATTCAGCCTGGCAAGGCGGCGACGCCTCACCTGTAAAAAGTTATACACATTATTAAAATATATTGATCATACCTCCTTGTGGAAATTTTTTTCACAGCGTATAATCCTGTAGACTAATGTAAGTAGTCATACAGGTAGCCTCACATTAGTGGTCCCAGAAATGGTTTGAAAATCAGCCAAAAGTGTGTTACAGTGTCTGCGCTCCAACAATATCTATGCCCCTCACATAGATGATTTATTACCACAATGGAATTACACCTGAAATCAGTTTGTTAATTAAAACCCCAGTGCAATAGGGGAATTTTGCAAGCCAGTTTGGAGAAAATGAGACAGTACACACTGCTCAATTTACAGTACCGCTCTGAGATATGCAGCCAAAGATCGACACATTAAATGCGTTGGCAAGAAATGCGTTAACGCATTTGCACTAACGCGTTGCGCATAGAAAATGTGCATACAGCAAAGCTCATTAGTATGTATGAGATAGCTTATTGTTTTCCTTTAGTTGATGTCTCATTGTTTGTTTAAAACGACCTTCAATTTCCCTTCCTTAACTTCCGCACCACAAAACTAAAATAACTTCGAGTGTGAATTTTCGACGTCATGGCAAATCCGGTTTTACAAGGTGTACAGAGATGATTAAAATGGCAAAATATTTCTTCAAGGCTGGAATTCGATATAGTAAAGCTTATGATGCGCCGTTTAAAAAGAGTAATTTCTTTGCAAGCAAAGTATACTGTCATAAAATTCACAAAGTCTACGGTATTGTTATTTCTAAGTGAAGTTTTGGCATCGTGGCAAACATAAAAATAGTGATATCTCCGCTTCTACAAGGCATACAGAGACAGTTAAAAATAATGGCAAAAATAATGCTCTTTCTTAAAGGCTGAAATTCAATCTAAAGCTGTTTTTGATGCGCCGTTTCAAAAGAGTAATTTCTTTGAAAGCAAAGTCTACTGTGATGTTATTCTTAGCTCCCCACCAGCAAGCGTGAATTTTCAGTGTCACGGCAAACATAAAATAGTGATATGTATGGTTCTACAAGGCGTACAGAGACAATTAAAATGACAAAATACTCTTTTTTCAAGGCTGAGCTTTGATATAAAGCTATTACATTGTATGATGCACCGCTTAAAAAGAGTGATTTCTCACACTAGTGAGCGTGAATTTTCGGCGTCACGGCAAACATATATATCTCTGCTTCAGATGAACTTAATTCAGACCGATCCAAATTAACAAAATTTTAAATGAATTTGCCATTCCACAGACATTTGTAATATAGTTCAGGAAGCTACAAAGTTAATTGGAACACTAGTGATCTGAAAACTTGTGGAGGTTTTTTGCAATATGATACGCTTCATTGCGATGTTTAGAACATTATACAAATTTCAATCTGCATGACTTGTCAGCAGCATTTGCGAGACGACAAGTCATTGTCTTTCAAAACAATGTTGCACAAAGAAAATTTACTGCAGTGAATGATAATAGATAAAACACACAGAAGAAATGCGTCTTCTAACGCACTTTTTGAACCTATTAACGCAAAAAAATGTGCACATGTTTTGCGTTTGTGTTGGCCGCTTATCTCTGAGCGGTACTGTACATTCTAGGAATTTGCAAGTCCACTGAGTTAAGTTTTGAGGATACTTTTAGATCCATCTTACATCACTGGAAGAGTGACACTGCTGGTTGACTAATTTTTGGATTTACTACATTTGTAAGTGAAAAAGGTTAACAAATATACAGAGCAGAGAATAATGTTCACAACTCAGTCTTTGATTTCAAAGACACCATCATGAACTGACATGTACATGTAGTAGAAGAATAAGGTCACGAGGCACATGTACATATTGTAAACACTACGTACCACATAAATATTGTAATCATAACTATAACATTCTTGAATCTGATTGGCTGTCGACACCTATGATTTGTATAGGTAATCACATGATTTCAAGTGCAATTTGGAATAAATAAGCAAGAGTAAATTTTTTCAAAGACTCACAAAATTGCACAAGCCCGTAGGGTGAGTGCAACTTGTGGTCTTTGAGAAAAATTTAAGATAGCTTCTTAATTTTGCAGAAGCAACGCAACGCAGGTGAATCAAACAACAGTTTTCTGTCAATGATCTTAAAGTGTTTTAGCTGTAAAAACTGGCTAAACAATTACAGGCTACAGCTATAAGGCTACTTTGTTTGCCAAGTGTCTATCAAGTGCTGTAATCATTACCTTCAGGCTTTCTGGTTCGTAATCTTCGCTTTGTTTGTCCTTGTTTGTTTATTTATCTCGGCGTTAATTCACTCCAGTGTAGTGTTGAATTCAACGGACTCATAATTCCAATTACTTCTGTAATTCCCTTCTCTGGACACCACTGTTTCCAAACAGACAGCCAGAAAACAGTGCTTTTCACAGCTGTTTCTCCTTTTTAGAGTTGTTTTGCAGCTTCTCTGCTGTTATTGCGGTCATGAAAGAAAACCTGCTCAAAATGCCAGCCATTGTTTTCGCTCGTAAGAGTTGCTCGCAGCTCTTCAGACTTTGCGCCATTCAAAGGCCGCATTTGATTGTTTCAATTTCAGTTCGTTTGTTTATTAACCAATCAGAATCGTCTGTCGTTTACCTCTTTTCTGCACTGAATTACCTTTTTTCTACACCAAATTACCTTACCATGTGTGACCTCTCACGCGAAAATGTTAACAAACGAGTTCCCGTTTAGAACGGAATTCCGTTCACCAGTCGTTTCTTATCCGTTCAAACGGCTTGGGTCATCCATACAAACGACTTGGGTAGCTGTTCAGAAAAAATTTCCATCCGTTCTCACGGCTTGGGTACCAGTGTAGAAAATATCTGCACTCGTTTGAACACCTTCGATCAGCCGTTCATAAAAATCCTCCATCCGTTCGAAGTAGAGGACGTCAGTAGAACCCACGATTTTTGTTTGTCGTGACACCACAAATTCACGCTTGTCGACACTTGCAAAATAAGCTTGTAAAGAAATTATTCATCAATAAACGGCGCATCATAAGCACTTTTGTAACCGAAATTCAGCATGTAAGGACAGAGTATTTTGCCGTTTCAGTCCTCTCTGTGCGCCTTGTGGGACCAGAGATATCACTGTAACATAAATAAAACAGGCTGTTTAGGATTGAATTCATTGTTTCATTTGTCAGACTTTATGTCACTGGTTGATTTTGTGCCGTGCAAAAGCCATAGAGAACAAAAACAAAACATTGAGCACTCTTTAGTGTCCTTCAAGTTTTGTTCATCGGAAACTGTGGAGCGTTGAACTGCGCTGCAACATGAGTTGAAAATGAAGGAAGCGGGTGAGGTTATTTCATATCTGAAGACGCCGACGTGTGAACTAAATGTGGCGACAAGATTACCAAACCCAGACAGAAACGCATGACGGACAAGTTTTCTGATTAAAAAAAACGTTGCTTTTATTAAAACACTGTTCTGTATTCAATCACACGAGATTATAACAGAGAAAAAAAGAAAAGACTGAATCACTGTAAACTCAGTGATGTGGCTAAAAAAACTCACAAGTTGGCGGTTCATGCCACTGATCTGACTGATAAAATTTCAAAGCCCGTCAGCAACACATGTGACAGCGCATGACATCGGACAAGTTTTCTGCTAAAAAAAACCTTGCTTTTATTCAAAAACCGTTCTATATTTAATCACGCAAAAAAAAGAAAAGACTGAATCATTGTAAAGTCAATGATGCGCTAAAAAACTCACAAGTTGGCGGTTCTTGCCACTGATGTGCAATTGTTGTTGAATGAAAATTAATTAATATTCATGTTCGTGTATAAACGTTCACATCGCAGGCAGATCAATGATCATTTTTATGTTATGAATTGTTTTAGGAGCTTTTTCGATTGTTTCTTCCTTTTGATATGAAAGAAAAGTTGTAAAGAGGTGCAGAACCACAAAACTGAATTCTAAACTTTATAAATTACAGACAGTAATTTTATCTCTCTCCAACTACAAAGAGGTGGATCATGTTGTCATTTTCAGTCAACGCAGTCAATTATCGAAATATTTGTGCTCCCGAAAAGAAAAGATTATAACTTGCGTTCGATTTGTATTCTTGCAGTAATTTTGGTCTCTATTCATTCCGCTTTAACGAAAATGTTCACAGGACATGAATTTTTTTTTTCGTGGCTGTTGTTGCGTTATCTGTCACATGTTCCGAACTCGTATGCAAATTTTTAGTGAGTGATAAAAAGGTGCCGAATGACCTTTGTGGTTTCGTTTGCATTTGCAAAGTTTAGATCAGTTTAATTAGCTGAATTTGTTTTTAGATCCTAGTTCAGAACGTTTGTTTTGTTTACTGTTTGGCTACTTTCCGTGTGTAATCGTGGGTTACCTATTCGTTTGCTATTAAAACCGTTCACACTTATTTTTGGATGTTGAGAGGTGATCAGTTCGCTTGGTGTTTTACATAGCTGTGGTTACGAGTTCACCGACGTTCATTCAAAACAAGTTTTTGTATTTGGGGTGGCTAATGGTTCTTCAACTGAATACGTGTCTCGCAGAATTTTTGTCAAATTTCACAGGTCTTGGAGTCTCGAATCTTTTCACTTTGTCGTCTTGGAGTGTCGATTTCTTTTGCAAAGCTGGGAAAGTCTCGGGCTCGCAGGAAATATATTAGTCTCAACGTCTCGCAAAGTCTCGGATATAATTATTTTTCATTCGCCTTCCCTTGTATTGCGTCTTCGGTCAGTCACCGGTTCTCGGCTATGCGTTCGAAGTTTTCCATTCATGGTCATCTAAATTCGCAATGTTTATGTGAGCTGCTTACTCGTTAATGACCTCCCATCAATATATTTTCAACGAGCCGTCTGGGCGTTCATAGCTACTCGTTCGAAATTTTCAATGAGCCGTTCAGTCGTTCATGACCATCCGTGTGAAATTTTTAATCAGCCGTTCAGGGTTCATAGCAACTTGTTTGAAATTTTCAATGAGCCGTTCACAGTTCAGTATCGTGCGTTTCAAACGGGTTGATGACTCGTTTCTTACCCGTTCAGTAGCCGTGCGTTTCACCCGTGCACGGAACCCGTTTGTTTACGTTTTCGCGTGAGAGGTCACATGTTTCCCAAAAACTGCATTTCTCTTAGCCAATCAGAATCGAGAACTTTTTTCATGTATATTATTAAAGCAGTAATTGGATAGTCTACACATACCTAATTAACTAGACAGTACAAGCATTGCATGTGCTGCAATAGGACAGTTGCACTTTAGTACGTTCTTTTTACGCATTGTGTATTGAAAACTGTTGCCTTTTTTACCTGAACAATTTTATTTTACTCTTATTTCTTTCTTTAATTTTATTATAGGTACGATTAATTGGTAACAGGACTTCATGACGTCCAATTCAGTCTGTAATCAAACTTGTGATTAAACAAATTAACCACTTGTATGATTACAGACCAAACTGGACTCCAATCAGTACTATTTTCATTACTAATCATGCCATGTTTATTGTACATGGTGAGATGGATGGTTATAAGATTAAATACGTGTACATCAGCTGGGTGTAGTCTAAGCAAGAGGATTAATAATTATGTCTCAAGGAAATGCAGGACCAAATAGTAAAGGTTGCTTAGCTGAAAAAAATTGCCGATAAACGATGTATGAGGTTACATGTAAGTTTAAGAACACTTAACTCAAGACTTACAATAAAGAATAACTTAATACAATTCAGTGAGCATGGTCGAATACAACGTGTCTTAATCGTTATGCTTTAAACTCGCACAAAAACCTCGTTGGAATAAGCAAAAAGATTAAAATTATACACTTAATAGTATTTAACAGGCTAGTCAACAATATTATGGCACCATTTATGACATCAAATGACATGATACAGCTAGCGCGCACATTGTTGCCAAAGATCTTCTTCACCACACTTTGTCAAAATCGAGTTTGGACAACTTATAACTCCATAATCATACCTCTTCAGGTGTTAAATCGCTCATTTCAACTAAATCACCTCCCTTTACACCAACATCCTGTGATACATTTTTTTCACCACGGCAAAACCAGCACAACAACAACTCAATCTTTGAAATCTTTAGAAGACAATTTTTTGAAGTGAGCCCGCGATGTTTTGCGTAAACGCCTTGGGACATGCGCATTTGATAGCACCAAAGCCTGCTGGGATAGCTGGGATAGCATCTTTCTTGGCCGACATTTTGCATTGTTGTTCGTGGCGTCCTTTTGATTTTCAAAGAAATTGTGAAGTCATGAGTAGAGACAGAGCTCCGAGGGTTTTTCTTGGTCGTTTACCTCGCGACATCAAAGAAAAAGACGTTGAGAGGTTTTTTCGTGGATTTGGTCGCATTCGAGAGATCAATTTGAAGAATGGATTTGGTTTTGTGGTAAGTCATCGCCAAGTCTATTGATTCCTAAGTTTGTGGCTTAATAACATCGCACAGTTACACCATTATTCTTATTTACAATCTTATCAGGAATTTCAGGATTACAAAGACGCTGATGACGCTGTTTATGAAATGAACCACAAGGAATTAATGGGAGAAAGGTAAGCTTATCAGTCAACAGGGTATTTCTGCTGCAGTTGATGCCTACAAAAAATAGCAGCACCTACACGCGCGTAAAATGCGTGCAATATGGCGGATTTACGCGCAAAATACTCGCGCGTTACGCACGAGTAAATTTCACACGAACTATTAAACGCGCCCTAAATTACACGCAGTCTGCATGTAATTTAAGATGAGTAAAAATTGCCATGTCCATTACACACAGCCTGTGTGTATTTTCCACTCAGCAATGTACATGAATCTCACAATGAAAGTTAGGCCCGGTTCAAACGTCGAACTTTACATGTGCCAAACCTAATTATTAGGTTCGGCACATGTAAAGTTCAGTGTTTGAATCAATTAGGATTGACACTTTTGTATTTGGTTCGACCTTGCCGTTTTATTCTACTGTGCCAGTCGAATAGAACGGCAAAGGTTCGACTTTACATTTGCCGAACGTACTGCATACATTACAAATATATTATATAAATTATTTTTACCCACAATTCTACACGTTTAAGCAAGGTGTCATGCGCAAAAGGTGTGCTTTCAATCAAGATGGCAGTAAAAGTGGAGAGAGCTTGTCCTTCATGCTTGAAAAACACAAATTAACATCAACCTTTGTGTTTGCCCAACTGACGATAGGATTGAGGAACAGTCGTGATGGTATCTCGTTGGGATGAAATCAATAACAAAAGATTTGTAAAACTTGCATTCTACAGTGGTGTAGTGCCATTTGTATGTTTAACAGCCTTCTTCTATTTTCACGGATGGTATTAGCGAGCAGAACAAGCTTCGAATTTTCAGTGTTCATTTCACCATGGCATATTGATTCCATCAAGACTTCAAACAAGAACCGCCGACCTCAAAGGTTTTGTGTGAATTACCAAATTGAGTTCGACACCATTAGTTGGGATGTCTGAATCAACTGTCAAACTTAATAATTTGGGTCAACCCAAAGTAAAAGTAAATAGAAATAATGTAAAAAAAAAAAGAAATAAAATAAAGAAAGAAATAAAATAAAGTAAAAGTAAAGAAATAATTGCCAACAAATTTTGTAAATATTTCACAAACATCGGTCTAAATTTGGCTAAGAAAATAGCCCCTGCCTCCAAGTCGTTCCAGGATTTTATAAGCAGTGTGCCCTCAGACTCTTTGTCAACCTTCATTCATGTAACTGCTGAGGAACTCAAAACAATAACAAAAGGTTTTAAAGACGGTAAGGCCCCCGGACCTGATAACGTTCCAATTTCTATTATCAAAAAAACACTTGACCTCGTCTCAGATCCACTGTTATCAATTATTAACCTATCTTTGTCATCAGGAGTTTTTCCAGATAGATTGAAAATATCTAAAATTATTCCTATCTTTAAATCTGATAACGCTAGCTTAGCACAAAACTACTGACCAATTTCTATACTTCCTGCCTTTTCTAAAATTTTCGAAAGAGCTGTTTATAATCGTATATTTCAATTCTTAGTCGATAATGACATATTATTTAAACATCAATTCGGTTTCCGTCCTGGCCACTCTACTTCCCACGCTTTGATTAATTTTATGAACAAAGTCGCCAACGCCGTTGACTGTCAAAAATACTTAGCTGGAATATTTCTTGACTTATAAAAAGCCTTTGATACCCTAGATCATGCAATACTATTATCTAAATTGCAAGCATGTGGCATCACTGGGACAGCCCATCAATGGATAACTGACTATTTTTATAATAGAATACAATATGTCCAAATTGATGATTTTAAATCCGATGCTTTTAGACAAATTTGTGGCGTACCGTAAGGCTCTATACTAGGCCCCCTCTTTTTTATTATTTATATAAATGATCTCCCAGCCTGCTCTAGTTCTAATGAACTCGAATTAATATTATTTGCTGATGACACCAGTATATTTTTTAAACATAGTGACCTGGATGTACTTACCTCCCATCTTAACGACCGGCTCCACAATGTTTCAACTTGGCTAAAAGCCAATAAGTTATCAATTAAACTCATCGCCAATCGATGAGCTTGGAGATGGTGCCTGCCAAAGTGGGCTGTGATTCCAGGGCGAGCAACAAGCCTTGAGCCACAAGCCCTGAGCAGGGCACACAGGCATCCACGGCAACTCTGCGAGTGGCAACCACCCACCAGGCACCGTCACACTGACCAAGTCAGTGGAGATACTTACCAACCCTATACTTACCAACTCCACTAATGAGGGAGGGAAGGGAGGGGGAAAAAGAGGAACAACTGAATGATTTGCTGCCTGAAACAAACTGCACCTCGCCCAGCAGAACTGAACAACACATGTGATTCGAGAACCCCGTATGTCACCTCCGGGCGCATGATTCCCTGACCGCCGCTGACCAGCATTACATTGGCTCGATTTTAACTTAACCTAAATTTCATTTAGCCACATTAAACGTCAAGAAAACAAAACTAATGATCTTCAGACCAAGGCAAAAAGCATTACCTATCAGTAGGCAGATTGTCATACACAATACTAAGTTTCTTGGAGTTTATATTGATCAGCACCTTACGTGGAAAACTCATGTAAATTTTATTACGGCTAAGATTTCTAAATCTATCGGGTTACTTTATAAAGCTAAATACTATTTGCCCTCAAAATCTCTTACACTATACTGTGCCCTTGTTTATCCTTATCTTACTTACTGCAATTTAATTTGGGCCTCTTCTTATGTTACCAACCTGCAATGAATTTACCTACTACAGAAAAGAGCAGTCCGGGCGATCTCCAAGACTGACTATAAGGCTTCAAGTAAACCTCTTTTTGCAAATTTAAAAATTCTTGATGTCTTTAGTATCTACTCGCTCCAAGTAAGTTCTTTTATGTACTTATATCATGATGACGCTTTACCTACTGCTTTTAATCAAATCTTTCAAACTGGAAATCAGATTCATCAATATTCAACGAGATACTCTGACCTTTACCAATCTCATACCTGTAGAACAAATATCAAAATATTTTCGATCCTGTTTCAAGGTCCTAGGATATGGAATTCATTACCGAGCAACATCAAAAACGCCCCGACTTTTAATATACAGTACCGCCCAAAAGTAAGTTGCCAGCCATGTCGTCTTTCCTGCGCGACGCAATTGCTACGCCAAATCGCGTTTCCTGCGATTCACGTCGCGAGCTACGCGATTCACGTAGCGCGAGACTCACTGAAGCGAAAATTTTTGGCATAAATTTCGGATGATTTTACAACACGAAATCAATTAATTTCGCGTAGCGCTTTACGAATGCAGCTATTGTTTCAATCGAATACATGTCGTTCCCTTCTATGCAAATACAGACAGCATCATGGAGTTCATCACGAATAGAAATGGCGCAGTCCTCTTGTAAACAAACCGACGAAGATCGATTGCGAATGGTTACTGTTCCTCGGGTGTTCCTTGCTAGCGCTGAAATGACAACTTTTATCGGTTCTGTCGTCAATACGGTATGTGGTCGTGTTTTCTGAATTCGTTAGGAAAATTAAGTGCTAGTTCACCACAAGCAAATGGCCATTGGCGACTGCTTGCTGTATTTTGCTTTCAGTTCACAAAGCGATGCAGGCTAAGATTTCCATACATGTGTAAAACCGCAAAAACTACTGGCTGTGTAACCTGAAACCTTCCACTCAGTAAACATGGCACAACACTCGTTAATCATTACTCGCTTGAGAAGCCGTGGAAAACCCGAAGCAGAACGGACTTTATTTCATTTTCTTCTTTTTGAACGAATAATCTTATCATGTAGAAATTGGAAGTTCATCTGGCTGATGAAGTTTGAGCCGTTAATTAAGACTTAAGCATATGTGAAATGTTTATTCGACACGCCGGCACTTAGTCGTATATTTTCTAGTTTGCAAGACCAAAAAACATTTTCCTGGGCATATCTTACTAAGGTTGTGCTCCAGGAGAGTGTGTCCGCGTAAAAAGATTTGCTGAAGAGTACGGTAGTTCGGAAGCCTCGCACATGCTGAGCTTACTTTGGTTGATTGATCGATGAAGAGAACGATAAGCTTATCTCACGGCTCGATCTTATCATGTTGAATTTGAGATTCATCTGGCAATGGCAAAGTTTGTAATTCAACATGCTGGCACTCAATCGTATGTTTTCTACTTCGAAAGACCTAAAAACATTTTCCTGGGCATATCTTTGTAAAGTTGCGCTACAGTAGAGTTTGTCCACGTAAAAGAGTTGCTGAAGGAAACGTCGGAGGTGCGGTCTATCGATCAATCGAAAAGAACGAACAGCTTATCTCCCAGCTTGTTTACCCTCAATCGCCGTGCGAACTCTATGTTTTGAGGTACACAAACGAATATTACCATATACCTATTTGCGTTTGGTAATAATTCGCATTAAGCTTAGAGTACCCTCGATAAAGACACTCGCAAAACACTCGCTCCGTCGAAACCACGCATACGAAAAGAAACATTTTCAATTTCAAACGGCTAACTAAAGTTATCAAGAATCAAATGAACAGAAAGCTAAACAAAAGTTAAGCATCAGTCACGAATGAGCCGAAATTATCGGCGGTTTCATGTTCAGTTTAGGAAGAAGCTTGAATTCGAGGGAAGCGAATTAATTAGATAGTAGCCGCGCTCACTGCGGTAGAATTCCTCTTGTCTCCACTTCGAAAGACCGAAAGCGGAAAACCATGTTCCTGTGCATCATACTGTGTATATAGTTTTCTTAAGTTAATCATGTCGATCTCAACCTAGCGAACTTTCGCCGCAAAAATGGTTTGACACAAAATTTCGAAGCTTAGCACGCGCTGCCCTTCTCCATTTCTTCTTAGCGGTCTTTTGCAAAAACCGGAAATCGACTATTGTTACTTTGCAATGGGCATCTTAAATCGCGCGAGAGCTTCAAGCCAATTTACTTACAGTTTCTACAACATCGCGCGCGACACGATTCGCGTCGCGCGCGACGCGAATCACGCAGCGCGCGACGTGAATCGTGTAGCGCGTGACGTGATTCGCGTCGCGTGCGAGGGTGGCAACTTACTTTTGGGCGGTACTGTATTCAAGCGGGTGATCAAACCATTTTTAAGGGCCAGACAAGACATAACCTAATTACCAGAACACTTTATATCTATCTTTTTGTCCAATCACACTCATATACTTAAAATACATGTCTTTTCTTTATTTTTAAATGCCGCCTAGTAATATTTAATGCCCGTAGGGGGGGGGGAATCTCTATTCCTCATAAGCTTTGCTTCTCGGAGATTTCCCCGCCACAGTCCCTCCTTCAAAGTTGTATGTACACTTTAAATTTAATATTAATTAGCTATTTATTATCTTTTCTATTCTATTTGTAGTTTTTTCTATGTGGCGAGATAATAAAATAAAATAAAATAGGTATTACGTTCGGCACATGTAAAGTTCGACATTGGAACCGGGCCTTAGAACCTCAGAGTCCGTATTTCAATGTTTGAGAAATTCAGCCTTTAGAATAAGGTTCTACCTTTGGATTGCTGCCGTAATCTGTTAATAAATCTTAAACTCTTACTTCAAACCATGCAAAGTGGTCAATTAAGAATCAAAAGTTTTAACTGTAATGAGCGAACGGTCAATGGAAATGCTTGACATCATGAGATGTTACCGAAAAACAAGCAAACTCAGAAACTTGTGCTGCATTTAGTTAGATATTCAATTTGCTCACTGTGCAGATTGAGCAATCGCACATGGCAGAAAGGCGAAAGGTTGACTTTCGAATGGAAACTTCACTTGTTCTCGATACCCTGCTAATGAAGCGCTGTTTATGTGGACCTAGTCAGTAAAACATTATTGCCATGTCTAGTTGTCTACAAACTGAGTTGATGCCTGATGTCCCAAGAGAATTGAAATGTTTGTGAAATGCATTTCAAAGACGGTCAGGTGTGATAACAAAAACAGGCAGTTCTTTCCTGCTCGTTTTCGCTCTCGTTCACTGTATTTTGAAAATGAATAGGCCAGTATGTATATCTAAACAGAACATTCAGTATACTTGCAAACACCACACAAATGGATATTTAAGGTTTAGATATCATTGTTTCATGCACACTGTTAACATTCAACATTATAAAGTGATCGCGCTGGGGGTTGAGATGCAAAGTACCGATACTTGCGTGCGACTGGCTGTCGTTGTTTCTTAAGAGATAAATCGTTTCCTTGAACTTCTTTTAGTTTGCATATTTGTTTCTCAATGCTTGATCCTCGATTCTTGCGTCTTGAAACTCGAACGTGTTCACGTCCAAGATGGGCAAATCGAGTTTCAAGGATCAAGTAGAGACTGTCAACTTACTTTTGAGTGGTACTGTAGCTCAGCTGGTAGAGCACTGCACTGGTGTTGCAGAGGTAATAATAATAATAATAATAATCATCATCATCATCACAAAAATAAAAATGCAATTTTAGCATAAAATTAAAGTTAATGTTTGCGAGCCATGGCTATTTGAGCCTTCAGTACAGTACCGCCCAAAAGTAAGTTGCCAGCCGCATCGCGTTTCCTGCGATTCACGTCGCGTGCTACGCAATTCGCGTAGTGTGAGACTCACTGAAGCGAAAATTTTTGGCATAAATTTCGGATGATTTTACAACGCGAAATCAATGAATTTCGTGTAGCACTTTACGAATGCAGCTACAGTACAGCTCGCAGATAAGGGAACCAAAATATATGCAAAAACTTGCATACACAGTGCGCATAGACGAGTCAAAAACAATTTATATATGCGTCTATCACATACGCAAAATGGATAATTAGTATGTATGAGCTTGTTCATTGAGTCATTGTTAATTTTGAATAATCTGAATATCAAGAGTTACTACAGTGTATACTGACTATTCAAGTTAACGACAGCATTTTTGCCGTTTCCCTCGTAGCGCCTTGTGGAACATTTGTTCATTGTGAATTAATGCTTGTCGGCACATGCTAAATAAATAATTGATACTCTTCAATAAATGGCGCATTATAAGAACATTTCTAACGGAATTCAGCATTTAAGACAGTATTTTGTCGCTTTAATCATCTCTGTGTCTTGTTGAACCAGAGATGCCACATTTTTGTTTGTTGTCACGGCACAATTCACGCCCGGCAGCGTGTGATAAAAAGAGAAAACACTTTATAAAAACTTTGCTTTGAAAGAAACAACTCATCAATAACTGGTGCATCATAAGCGCTTTTCTAATGAAATTCAGTGTTGAAGACGGAGTATTTTGCCGTTTCAATCGTCTCTGTGCATCTTGTAGAACCAAAGATGTCATATTTTTGTTTGTTGTGACAGAACAATTATTCACGCCATAAATATGCAGGCAAGGCTCCTTGAGGACAAATTAACTGGTACACAGGATATGCTTTCTGCCTGGTCCTCACGTAGGACCTGTTCTCTATGAGACCTTCAGTCGTTGATTGGGACCTTACAGGTAATTTTGCCCAGACGTGCTTTCTTACAGCGCATTATAAATCTTACTCGGGGTGTACCTGAAACAAGGCAGTTCATTTGCCTCAACCACAAATTTACCGTATTTATTTGTCTATAAGCCGATCCCGGCTATAAGCCAAGACCCTAAACTTAGCAAGTGGAGTAGAGACCAGATGTTCACCAAAAAAACCCAGAAAACTCTTGGCTATAAGCCGAGACTTGAAAATCGAATGCCGAAGTTCTGTGGAGAAAAAAAAACGCATGGATCGTGTGCCACACTTCAGCGAGAATTATGTTGAAAATCTAAAAAATTCAATGCAATACCTTCACCATAAAGGAATTTTAACGAACCTTGTAACTTTTAGGAAATGTTTGGAACCTTTTTATGCCAAAAAAACTCAAAACACTTCCAAAACACAAAAGATCGAAGTTGTAAACGACCCGCCATCTTGTGTGACCTGGCAGGCCATGTGAGAGAGAGGTTACCAAGCCAGCAACGTGCTTTGAGTCACGCTCGGTTGTGCTTGATCCCAAAAGCAGAAACAGGATGGTTTTGCTCAAGTTTATTGAAGAATTTCTTCCACAAATAACATCACAAAGTAGACCCAATTAATTCACAGGAAATGTGACGACTTCTGTGGAGATAACAAGCTTATAGTAGGGTATGTAAAGCAACAAACAGGTTAAGTGTGATGTCAACAACGACTGATGAAAGCTTCCTTGAAGCAAAACTAGCAAATGGCTCCTTTACGAGCCACCACAAATACAAAAGTCAATGATAACACAGAAAACTTGTTTTTGTCTCTCAGTTTTATTGTTGTCTTTGGGTCTTTGAACTTCCCCCCCCCCCCCCCCCGAAAATTATCGGCTATAAGCCGAACCCCCTTCTCTGGTGGAAAATTTGCTCTCGGTGGTTTAATTTAACGGAAAAATCGCTCGGCTTATAGTCAAATAAATACGGTAGGCTTGACTTTTCCTCAATTCCTGGAATGGGTTAGTCTCTTCCTCCCCCCCTCCTTTTACTGAACCTTCTCCCCAAATCCATCTGTATACAGATGCAGCTGGTTCAGTGGGTTATGGGGCTTTCTTCCAAAATGAGTGGTTTCAAGGCGAATGGGCCCCTCATCACCAACTCAACCAGGCTACTGGCATAAGTATAACCTGGCAGGAACTTTACTCCATTTATCTTTCCTGCATGCTATGGGCTCCCCACTGGGCTAACAGGTGCATCTGTTTCCACTGCAACAACCAAGCAGCTGTAGCAGTTTTATCCACCAAGAGCTCAAAAGTTCCCGGCATTATGACCCTGGTTCGCTACCCTGCGAGCAGTTGGTTTCTCCTATGTTTCCAGAGAGAGAAACCACTGCGAGCAACCGTTTGATTTTCCATCGAGCATATGCGAAGTACGTCACACCCCACGTGATGCATTGACAGCACATCCCTTTATTTCGCTGGGAAAAATTTTTAACGCATGCTCGGCTGAAAACAACTCCGGTGGGCTCTCCAAAACGTTTTCATGCAAATGCAATTTTACCACCGAAAACTCCAACAAAAGCAGGGAGAAGAGAAGGGTTTTAATAATTATTATTGTGAAATAAACATTGCAAAATATGCCAATTTTAAATTATCTTACTACCTTTTTTGAGCTACCGTGAACGGCCAACTTTTTTCTGTGTTGTTCCACTGTTAAAAAATTCAAGTTTGTCTAGACAAACTGTCGTGTTTTTAATTAATTTAGAGCGTGAACATGTCAAGTTTTGACAGTTCCGCCTCAGTTGAAGCGGAGCTGTCAAAACTTGACATGCTCACGCTCTAAATTAATTAAAAAACGCAACAATTTGTCTACACAAACTTGAATTTTTTAACCGTGGAACAATGCGGAAAAAAGTTGGCCGTTCACGGTAGCTATTGGTTTTTGGATCAGTATTTAAAGATCCCTCCGGACACAAAGCAAAGATTTTGAGTGGTGAATTTGTCGAGGCTGTAAAATATCTTGACATTTTTATCACTACACAGCAGGCTCGCTCAAACACAGCAGTTGTGTAGCTGAACACATGTGCAACCGCCAAAACAAGTTTACTAACTCATTTGACCGGTTCAAATTTAATTTATTCGTCCTTGGTGCTGGACGGCGGCTCACTCAAAGAAACGAATGGTTGCTCGCAGTGGTTTCTCTCACAGGAAGCGTAGGAGAAACCAACTGCTCGCAGGATACTGGTTCGTCTAATCACTCTGCAAACTCAACTCAGGTTTAATTTCACTTTCACTGCTAAACATGTCCCAGTGATAGATAACAGCATAGCTGATAGTTTATCTCATTTTCAGATGTCTCGGTTCCGCCTCCTCCACCAGCTGCTTCACCCACTCCTTGCCTGATCCCCCCTTCCTGACGCAAGTCTGACCAACCAGGCATCCCAGTACATTTCCCAATCCATCGCCACCTCGACTCGCTGAACATACCCTTCTGAGGAACGACAATTTATCCGCTTTTGCTTTCTCCACAAGCTCATTTCCCCTCGGAACCCATTTCTGCCTGCTCATGAATCTACCTTGATACATTTTGTTACCCATCTAGCCCACACTGTTTCTTATGGCACCATTAAAGTTTATCTGGCAGCAGTTAGAAATATGCACATCGAGTTTGGCTGCTCCCTGGATTTTTCTTCTATTCCTCTTTATATAAAACCTTAAGGGGGATCAAATCCACCCTTGGCGTGTCAAAGCGAGCACGCTACCCCCTTACCGTTTCAATTCTTAGTCAAATCTATACCAAGCTTCGACCTTTTCATTCATCTCAAACGTATGCGCCGTATGCTCCGGGACTATTTGCGGGACTCCGGGAATCTACCTTGATACATTTTGTTACCCATCTAGCCCACACTGTTTCTTATGGCACCATTAAAGTTTATCTGGCAGCAGTTAGAAATATGCACATCGAGTTTGGCTGCTCCCTGGATTTTTCTTCTATTCCTCTTTATATAAAACCTTAAGGGGGATCAAATCCACCCTTGGCGTGTCAAAGCGAGCACGCTACCCCTTACCGTTTCAATTCTTAGTCAAATCTATACCAAGCTTCGACCTTTTCATTCATCTCAAACGTATGCGCCGTATGCTCCGGGACTATTTGCTTCAAACTCATGACCGCGGAACCTGCCAGCCTATCTTCCAGTTCTCCGACGGGCGCAACCTGACCAGGGCAGCTCTCACAAACAAGCTGTGAGCCCTCCTTCTTGTCTGTGGACTAGACACTACCCAATATGCCTCCCACAGTTTCCGCATTGGTACAGCCACTACTGCTGGAGTGGTTGGCCTCCCTGACTGGCTCATTAAAGTGCTTGGCCGCTGGAAATCGGATGCCTATCAATCCTACATCATGATGCCCAAAGAGACACTCCTTCAAGTCCCCAAGAACTTGGCTTCTTGCCTTACAAAACTGTAATTTTATTGACTTCCAGAACACTGTGATGTCTTTTACTATATGAGAACACTCTGTGTCTCATTTGTTTTAATGTCAAATCTTTAATTTTACTCTCTACTAAACACAGCTCCCTCCCTCCACCGGCATCATTATCACTTTGTTCTCTTTGGGGCAGGCAAGGATCTTCTCCGAGCCCTTCTGCCTTGGTGGAGGTAGGGTTCTGAGTCTGAAAGTATCACAAATTAATAAGGACTTCACACAGGGTCCACCTCGCTAAACTCGGCAGTTTAGGCAGGGAATTGCTGCCTGCAGCACCCCTTCAGCCCTGTGCTGAAGCTCTGTTAGGGAGGGCGGCATATTGATCTTGCTGAACTGGCTTGGCC
Organism: Pachyseris speciosa; assembly: GCA_016490735.1. Classification (NCBI taxonomy): domain Eukaryota; kingdom Metazoa; phylum Cnidaria; class Anthozoa; order Scleractinia; family Pachyseridae; genus Pachyseris; species Pachyseris speciosa. The sequence continues at coordinate 482,414 of JAEMWC010000127.1, forward strand.
CAGGACTTACCGTATTTATTTGACTATAAGCCGAGCGATTTTTCCGTTAAATTAAACCACTGAGAGTAAATTTTCCACCAGAGAAGGGGTTGGGCTCATAGCTGATAATTTTGGGGGGGGAAAGTTCAAAGACCCAAAGACAACAATAAAAATGAGAGACAAAAACAAGTTTTCTGTGTTATCATTGACTTTTGTATATGTGGTGGCTCGTAAAGGAGCCATTTGCTAGTTTTGTTTCAAGGAAGCTTTCATCAGTCGTCGTTGACATCACACTTAACCCGTTTGTTGCTTCACATACCCTACTATAAGCTTGTTATCTCCACAGAAGTCGTCACATTTCCTGTGAATTAATTGGGTCTACTTTGTGATGTTATTTGTGGAATAAATTCTTCAATAAATTTGAGCGAAACCATCCTGTTTCTGCTTTTGGGATCAAGCACAACCGAACGTGACTCAAAGCACGTTGCTGGCTTGGTAACCTCTCTCTCACTTAACCTTCCAGGTCATACAAGATGGCAGGTCATTTACAACTTCGATCTTTTGTGTTTTGGAAGTGTTGAGTTTTTTTGGCATAAAAAGGTTCCAAACATTTCCTAAAATCTACAAGGTTCGTTAAAATTCCTTTATGGTGAATGTAGGGCATTGAATTTTTTAGATTTTCAACATAATTCTCGCGGAAGTGTGGCACATGATCCATGTGTTTTCTTTTTCTCCACGGAACTTCGGTATTCGATTTTTGAGTCTCGGCTTATAGCCAAGAGTTTTCTGGGATTTTTGGTGAACATCTGGCCACTACTCCACTTGCTAAGTTTAGGGTCTCGGCTTATAGCCGGGATCGGCTTATAGACGAATAAATACGGTATACCAGTCTCTATGCCTTCCTTGCAGTACAGGCATGAGGCACCCCCTCAGCATGGCGATATGTGTCGAGGCCCCTCATCCCCCCATCCGGTCGGAGGGTCCTATCCCTTCTGAGCCTATGCCAGTGTATTCCCCACCCAAACTTCTGCCCAAATCTGAGTGTGTTTTTATTCTGCATGCTACAACATTAAATGCAATTTTGGCACAAAATTAAAGTTAATGTTTGTGAGCCTTGGCTATTTGAGCCTACGGTAATTCCCAAGCCCTTGCAGGCACAACTTCTATATTTGGAACCACTCTCAAAGGACGATTTAATCATGCAATGCATTTCAAACGTCCCATTCTCAGAAGGCTGCAAGTAAAAATTATCACAGCACATTCAATCCCTGCCACCCACCCTGTACTCCTAGGTTTATATTGATTGTCACTGATAATACTTTTGATTCTTTATTGTCAATAAAATAAGGGTGGGAATTGCTGCCTGCGGCACCCCTTCAGCCCTGTGCTGAAGCCCTGTTAGGGAGGGGGGCATATCGAGCTTGCTTGACTGGCATGGCCCAGGACTTATACCAGTCTCTATGCCCTCCTTGCAGTACAGGCATGAGGCACCCCCTCGGCATGACGCCATGTGTCGAGGCCCCTCATCCCCCCATCGGGTTGGAGGGTCCTATCCCTTTCGAGCCTATGCCAGTGTATTCCTCGCCCAAACTTCTGCCCAAATCTGAGTGTGTTTTAACATTAAAATAATAATAATGACTCTATTTAAGAATGTCAAGAACAACACCATATACAAGGATAAATACTGGTAAAACATAAAAACTAAAATTTCATTAATTGTAATACATGTAATTGCTCTTAATACTACTACAGGACTCTTGTACTACTACCATTACCATTATAATATTTACAACAACATTTTACAAAGATAAAAAAAATAGTGGTGAGAAAAAATGTCAAAATCACCCTATCATATCATCCTATCATAGGCAAAACTTTTGATGAAATAAACAAACTCACTTTCTAAAATTAGTGGACACACCTTAAGCGGCAGTCATCTATGAAATCCCTTGTGGAATTTTGTGGAAGGGTGTCCTGCAACCTCTTACGCATGTGTGTACCGACCTTAAAATCTCAAAAGAAAGCAATGTTCTAATCCAAGTAATAGTAATATGATAAGGTTTCTCATTCTTCTCTGAGAGCTTCTCAGCTAGGCATTTGAGGAAGCAGTTGTAGTCAGGAAGCAGTTGCACTCAATATGCTATTCTTAATTATCATGATCAGATAAAACACTAAATTGTGACTGCCTTTCGCATCACTTCCAGTTGCTTGCCTTTCAATACTTCAAATGTGATTAACCTAATAGTGCAGTGATCAAAAGCTTTTTTTTAGTATCAGACAAATAACTAAAAATGAGTTCGAACGGATGAGCTTTTTCCAAACCGATGACTTTAGTTAACCGAAAATGCAAACACCCGGCAGACTTTAATTTGTTTTGACTGCATAAAATTGTCAACTCGACAGTTCAAACAACAAGGCAGCGCTTCTTCTAGCGTTGGATTAAACAGTACTAAACAGCTGTAGGTTACTTTATAATATTTGAAGACTTCCGATTTTACACTGAATGGAGGCTGGCTAAAAATTATGAGTCCATACACAAATAGCGCACAACGTGTCTTTTTTTCTCCAAGAATCTTCACACCTTAAGAACTTACGTTATTGTTCTTTCCTGCGGCAATTGCCTCTCACGGCAAATTTGTACCTCGGCTTTCCCACGGGAAAAAAATTTGCATACCACAGTGGACGTACGGCCACAACCCGCGGCAAAGCCCAGGTATTGCCTCGTCCTCATGGGTCAATACTTTCGGGCAGTACTGTACAATGATTCATCACATTCTTTAATGATCTCCATTCTCAGGATAACAGTGGAACATGCTCGTCCCACATCAAGAAGTGGAGGGGGTGGCAGTGGAGGAGGAGGAGGAGGAGGAAGTAGTGGAATGAGAAGAGGTGGTGGATTCAGGTTCAGAGACAGGTTGGAATAATAGAAAGTGCCATCTTTTGTGAGGCCCCTCTAAAAGGAAAGGTTTTTGAAACAGTCACAGCTTTTGTTTGAAGCCCTAATCCTCAGTGCATACCATTTTAGCAAAATTAATGTCTGGTGTTTATTTTCAGTCTTGTTTTTCACAATGTGTCTTGTATTTATCTTGTGTTAGATATGGTGCTCCTTACAATACAGAGTACAAGTTGACAGTAGAGAATTTGTCATCACGTGCAAGTTGGCAGGTGAGAATTCCATTTTGTAGATGCAGCAAATCACTGTATAAAGTATTCTTTCATGAGTTGCCTACATTTATTTTAGCACTTATACATCTCTGCTTCTTTGTCCATCTAAGTCTTTGAAGTGTGGTAATACTAAGCTAAAATTATTTGGCTGTCGCAACCTTTTTTAGAACTCTATTGGGTGTTTTTTCTTTATATTTCTTCTGATACGCCATCGCCACTTTTCTTTTGGCAATAAATGCAGTGCTGTTCTGATGCAAGTTAGCAGTGGTTTTCGACAAATACAACTTTCAGGTTAAATTTGCCCTATTAATATTACAAGACTGTTTTGCAAGAGATTTTCAATTTAGGTTTCAGAAGTGATATGGGTATTAGTGTTCCCTCAAATATCAACTTCTTAGTCTGGGCAAACCACTCCAAAACCCACTATTAAATAATGAAGTGGTGTGAATTTACAACATTTTTGTGGGGATGTTGCTTTTCCTTCCCAGGAATCACTTTTGTTTAGAAATATGGTAACCCAGTGTTGGCATTTCACTCTACTGATCATTTTTACTCCTACCAATAATAAATTATTGTTCAATATTATCAATTTCCATTCTTTTTAACACAATCACTAGATATGTATGTAATCATATAAATCATTGCATTGCAATAATCAGCTTTTTTTAACAGGATTGTTAATTTCTTGTCAGTTCATAAAACGTTTTGATGTTACTGAAGTAATCTTTGGAGCATTGAATTTAATTTTAGTAACTTCCTTTCCTTGCATTTCTCTCATCTTTAGCTACAGTAGTGGTAAGGTACTTTATGGGAGCTTGGTTTAGGCAGAAATCAAATCCAGATTTCTAACCTGGTCTGTGCGGTAAAAAGGGAAAATTAGTGGCTGTGGCAAAAATATGGCACTTGGCTTGCCGCCCCTAAGATTGTGTAGATCATTCATTTGGTATCTTGGTGAGTGGCCCTGTTTACTCTACTGCACTTTTGGCACATTCATCGATATCTGTTTCGCAAGCTGAGCTGGCATTCTGTATGGCATGAACACCTTGGTTATCCACTGGGTTTAAGTTCCTAAATATGGTAGCACATCTTTGGTCTTGGTCTAAATAGATAGTTTTGGAAAGGTAAGGTTTATGTGTGCATTTGATACAGAGTAGTACTTTTGTAGTCTAGATTTTACATGTCATCTTGTTGGAATGTGCTATAATCATTATTTTAGTGTTTGTTTCATAAAATGTTTTGTCAACTGAGCAGAATGTTGTGCCTACTTATCGACTGGCTACTGGTATGACAAAGCATAGTGTATGACTTGTCAAAATACCCGTATAATCACTGATGCTTAAAATTGCCGAGTAGAGAAAAGTCACGTTTGACCACTTTTCCATTGAGAGACAGTGTGTCTTGCAGTTGATATGTTAAACCAGTGGGCTTTTGGCACCATGCTTTTGTTGGAGTGGAGAGGATTAAGTAGGAAGTAGTAGTATGTGAGCTGCAAAAAAAAAACCGAACAAACAAAAACAAAAACAAAACAAAATATAGTAATAGTAAAATGATTCTTAAGCAGGCAGAACCTTTCTTCGATCTCCATGTGTCCACTGAATGAATGACTTTCAGTTTTGGTTGTCCTTAGGTGAACATTGGTTCATTCATTTGGCTGTCTTGTTTTCATCATATGTAGTGTCAACAATTTTTAAGGCTTGTTTTTTAAAGATTTGTGTTATTGCAGCTTTGACAAGTTTTTCATTTGTTTCAGGTTAAAATTTTCTGTCACTTTTCATTAAGAATGATGCTTTTTGGAAAAAGTCAAGCATAATTTGATAACCATTTATTGAAATAAAATTAAGTGTTACCTTTCATTTAAAAAAGTAATTAGTTACACAAAGTTTCATGGCTTCAACTTGTGGTTCAATTTTCTGCTCCTTACCATTCACGCCTGTCACAAGAAAACATTTCTAAGTAATCATAGAGATGTGGGAGACTCAGTACGCAGTGAAAGCAGGATTGTTTCTGTTAAATTGTATTTGCCCCGTTGGATACATGTACTGTAGGAGCATTGTAACCTGATCTGCACTTGAGTAAAATTAACTCATCTCTGAACATTCCTAGGAATATTAACCCCGCTAGATAGAAGTTTATCAAGAACCTCAAAGGTTTCTTTTGTAACTCATCAGCTAAATTTTTTTTGACGGTAATATTAAATAAATATACAAACATTGCAACTTTCTCAATCGCACGAATATTGCCTTAACTGTTAGTTGTGAGCACGAAATGGAATGTCCTTTAAATTTGGATATCCAATAAATGCAAGAAACGTAGCGATTTTTACCAAATATGGCCTTTTGAGTTTGGACAAGAATGAAACTGACCGTTTTTAACGTCAAAGAGAAACGACAAAAATGCCCCTTTTTGCCTTTATGTTTTTTAAGGAAATCATCATCAAAAAACCAAACTTCAACCATCATAACAAAATTCAGTCCTTGTTCTTGCTTAGAAATTACTTTTTTTGTTCATATTCTTCTCCCGAGCGTAGATACAGCCTTGTTTCGGTGCATTCGGGCCTTCCTGACATTTTCAACATCTCGAGTGCATTGCATGCTGGGAAATAACAAGAATTTTTGACAGCACCCATTCCTTTCTTCCAATTCTTTCGCAATAAACTAACTCTACAGCCACTCCGACCTTCCGCCAAAATGTCCTGCTTGTGGTCATCTTCAGTACTCACAAATTCCAAAATATGTGGCGGTAGGTCGAGAAATTCATCAATAGTCGAGTCCCAAAGGTACTAAGTGTCCGACCGGCCAAATTCCCAGTTCGTCGAGTAACAAACCAAATTCGACAACAAAGTACATCACCTTGCTCTATTCTTTGAGAAAGTGGACTCTTAGCTACCGTCACGCTTAATGATGCTCATCAGGCAGCCGCTAAAGATGAAAAATGGCTGTAAACTTAGCAAAAATTGCAAGCAAACCGAACTTGGGCCATTGTTGTTGCTTCACGGATGAAAAATAGCTTTTCAGAAACCTTGAGCCTCCAAAGCCTTAGGACAGCACCACTTTTCCCTGGTAGTTTCAAATAAAGAGTCATGAAATGCTATTCATTGTTTATAGGTGGAAAATCACTCCGAAAACGGCTGGTAGTCAATGGGTTAAGAGGCAATTTTTCACACATCAAAGTAACAAGGGAAACTTGTTGCTTTTTTCAATACTTGAAGCAAAGTAAATAGACAATGAAAATATATTTTTGTTTAGCCTTACAAGCAGAAGGAGTTTACTAATATTAAGTGTAGCATCAGTAGTTACTGAATTAATCTGTCTGCTTCACTGTCTAGGCAATCAACAAATTTGGAATTCTGTACCTAATGATATTGTTTACCTAAACAGTCTGTCTTGTCTCAAAAAAGGTTTTACAACTATTTAAAATAAAACTAAATAATGAAATTTCTAGTCCGGTTACTACTTCATAACATGCCTGTTAGATATCAACAGGAGGCCTCTCTTGTAGATGCCTTGTGCTTTATGGAGGTCTCCTCGCCATTTTTACATGTATGTTCTATTTAAACTGTGTATTTTTTTTTTCTATGGCAAAGCTGACATTCAAATGAAAAAAATAATAATAATGGACACCAACCTCTTTGTCTTCTGATTGCAAATGTACTTTCCGTAGTTTTGGCTTTGTGATAGCATTGTGTTTACAGTGAAATAGATATTAAAATGGTTTATTACTTTGTTGATAGGTGTTGTTAGTAGTTATCTTGTTAAGTCTACAGGTGTTTCGTCAGCTGTTGCCAACAATTTATGCAGCTTCTCTGGAAAAAAAGTGCTGGGAAAACATGATCAGTTCTTTACCAATATGTTACTAACCAGTGTGCTTTGCACAAATTGTTTTATTTGCTATGGGTTCTGTTTGTGACAAAAGACCTGTAGAGAGAAATAATATTTACTACCAGCATTGTTTCTGACAGGACTTGAAAGATTACATGCGCCAGGCAGGGGAAGTTACTTTCACGCAGTGTCACAGAGATAGAATCGGGGAAGGGTGAGTGGGCTGCTTCAATGGTAACATTAATCATAGATTCCACATGGCCACTACTTTTCATGAGCACAAACATTTGGCTATTGTTTGTGGAATTTCTTAATAATCAAAAATGGCTTCTGACAAAGTACCGGTACACTGTAGCAGTGCATGAAAAAGCCAGTTGAATGCAAACATAATTGCTGCTGTTTTGATGTAACTTTACCTGGATTTGGTATTTCAATCAAGTCTTTTGGGTACTTGGCTACCACGGAACAAAGGTCACATGTTCAGGATAAAAAAAGAAAATCAGAATGTCGAAGATAAGATTTGGAAAAGTGCTAGTTGCACACACCCTCGTTGGAAACCAGTTTTTGGGAAAATGCTTGTGACTTTTAAAAATGTTTTCATTTCTATTTGCATAGTACAACAAAAAATTGAAGTGTCAATTTTGTTATATCTTCAGAGTTGTCGAATTTGCCTCCCTGAATGACATGCAAAGAGCCCTGAAACGCCTGGATGGTACTGAGTTGTTGGGAAAGCGCATCAGGCTTGCAGAGGTTTGTTATGTCTAGACAAACATGTACACATCTTGATAGATAGCATTTATAAACCTGTGTAAAAAGAAGTGACATTTGATTACTTTCTACTGTCACCTTGAAGTGACCGTCTCGTTTCAGCAACCACTAACTTTTGCCGATCCCGAATTTGGTATAGCTTATGAGAGAGTCTATCTTCTAAATGATAAGTTTGTCATTTATAACAAGAAAACCACACGATTAAGATTGACAGAGTCTGTAACTGGTGATGTTTACTTGTACGATTTAGATACATATCACCCCATTAGTCACCAACTTGCTGGTTAGATTTAAATGAGAGAAGAAAGAAAGACAGAGTTGATAAATTGATGGTAAAGAATGTGTATAGAGATTAATTAGAAATTGTGAGCCCCAGTAAGTCTTAGTTCCTAAGCCTCAACTGTTTTAAGTAGAGTGAAATCTTCAAGCTTATTTGTCATGCTACATTGGCTCAAATTTAACCAGCCAGTTACGTCCTTAATAATATACACGAAAAAATTACTCAATTCTGATTGGCTAAAAAAGCAGTGCAGTTTTGCTGTAACACAGTGCAAAAACGTGTAACATCAGTGCAATTACAAATGTATTTTTATTGGTTTAGAAACAATAGAAATTTGAATTAGCCAATCAAATCGTAGCTGTTTCTGTAGCAAAAACATTGTGAAACCAAAAAAAAGCAATGGCCGGCGTTTTGAGCAGGTTTTCTTTCGCAACCGCAACAACTAACAGAGGAGCTGAGAACAACTCTAAAAACGAGAACAGTGCAAAAAGCACTCCTTTTTGACTGTCTATTTGGAGAAAGTGATGTCTAGAGAAGGGAAGTAGTATTTTCGAGTGCCGGTATTTGCGGCTTTATAAGAAACTTTAAAACATTGACAAAACTGTTGTTTTGATAGAACGCGTGATGAATGAATTATTTTTGCACGTGATTCACCTGCGATGCTTCTGGAAAATTATTATAAGCTATCTCACATTTTTTCGTGTATATTAAATAAATAAGTAATCATATGACTTTTCTCGTGCAAGAGAAGCGACAACCGGAAATACGTCTGCGTTCGCAAGCTAGGAATAAATAAGCACTTGTAAATTTCACAAATTTCTCTAGTCTTTGATAAAATTAACTCGTGCCTATTTATTCCAAATTGCACTCGAAATCATGTGATTACCGAAACTTATCAATGGCCTTCAGATCTGTTCAAGTATTTCATAGAACTCAACTGTGAACTGTTCCACTACTTTCTTTGTCTTGTAGAGAGGAGGGCGTCCTCGAAGATCGTCTCGTTCTTTATCACCACAACGCCGTGCCAGGTAGTTGTTCGAATGATTATTTATCATGCAATAGAGGGATTCATGCTGACGTCATTGTTTACATTTTTGATTATTTGCATACGGCTTTCCTTACAGAAGGAAACATGTTAGATGTGATTTGACTCCAGGCAGCTAAAGAGCTAGTGAAATTTAATACATTGTGAAACTTTTAACTCTTTAGGTATAGTATTCAAGCTGGGTGGCAAAAGCACTAATGAGCTCATACATACTTTGCAAAATTTTGAGTTTTTAAACCCGCGTTGCACAAAAAGTATTCAATACATGAGGCTCATATTCATTGGCAGAGTTATTCATACTATGACCTTTCAATATTCAGAACTGATTTATTTGTAGCTCCATTAGAAACTGAATTGTTCATGCTAATGAGGCAAATATTGTAAACAAGGATTCCCCTATAATGATGTGGTAAACAGGTTTGCAGGGGTTTGACCATGATTTCTGTGTTTTCAAAGCAGGTCCAGATCTCGTTCACCCAGAAGATCACGCTCACCTGTTAGAGGACGTCACTCACGCTCGCCATTACAGCGTGGTCGTTCCCTGTCACCGCGTCGTGGAGACAGTCCAAGACGACTTTACTCTAACTAAAGCCACAAGGCTCATGAATTAATGTGGAATATAAGACGAAATTAATGTAGTTGTTTTGTTCAGTAAGTAAAGGCAATTCTAGGTGTACCAGGACCTATAATTTATGAAAGTATTGTGTACTTCTGAAAGCAAGTTGCTTCCACCAGCAATCACACGCACATAGTTTTTTTTTTTTTATAACAAACTTTTTCTGCCAGTTTTCTCTCTGGTGAAAGTAACAACACTACAGTTACAGTGGGATTTTTCTGGAACGGTCATGCAGTTGTCTTGAACGCCACGTTAAATGAACGCCACGTTAAATCCATCATTAGAAGGCAATTGGTTGGGGGAGTGGGGGACTCAAGTCTTCCCAACCGTTGTAGTGACTCCTTATCGCAATAGGGGAACCGCCATCAACCGAGGAACGCTCATTCCTGAAAACAATGGAGAAAAGGTCTGAACCTTGGTCTTACTTTTGGAAGTATACTGGTCTTGTTTTATGAACTGATTTTAGCATTTTAGACATGCACACTATCGTTTTCCAAGTTTGAAACGGTTGCTTAGCTTCCTGTTACTGATAATTTGCACAGGAAAAGACCTTTATCTGACTGATTTATTGTTTCATTAAACTTGAGTCAAGTTATTTGTTGGTTTGTCTTTTGAGGTAGTCGGGTGAAAACAACTGTCCACTAAAAATATGATGGGCCTGCAAGTAGAGCATATGCGAGTCGAACGAGGGGTGCACTGGTGGAGACATGAGACCAAGCGAATATTTGTACATGATCCTCTCGAAGAGCTTTGCAACATTCATTTGGACATTTGGGTAGCGAAGTGCCCCATTTGGTTAACTCTATAATAAAAGTCGTCTTTTTACTTGCTTATGCAATAGGGAGTTTAAGAAACGAGGACGACGACGGCAGCGAAAACGCCATTTCAAAACATAACTTCTCGTTTGATACTGGGAGTATTGTAGCACTTTCGCGATTATTCCAATTTGTTCAACTTGTAAAATGTCAACGAACTATCCAGGAACTGAATTTCTATGAAGCGCGTTAAAGCAAAGATCAAAGACTCCTGTGAACCAACTCATTCACAATCTCGCTGTAATGGAAGCTGTTATCCCGATAGAAACACGAGCACAAAGAGCCTTTCGTCAGGTTTAATTAATGCCCAACGGAAATGACAACCGAATCAAATAATTTAGTATATACCACACAAGTGAATAGTGCTTTTCACTTGTGTGGTATAGTGAATAGTGAAAACATATCCCTGCGAGTAGTCAAACACTTGCTGAAACTTCACATTTGGGCGGGAAAACTTTAAAGTTTGACACCTGAAACGCTGACGTTTGACGTCAAGTAAAAATATGTTTTGGGCGCGTGCGTTCACGGGTAGATGCAATCAACGATAGCTGCTTGTGTGCATACAATTTAAGGAGTATTCGAACACCAAAAACTGAGTTTTCAAGGAGCGCTGTTTCAAGGACAGCTGTTTCGGCCTAACAAGGCCGAAACAGCTGTCCATGGCTGCTAATGCTTGGGCTCAATCTTTGCTTTGGTAGATTTAAGGGGTAATGCCAGCTACCATGTGGCCTTAGTGCCTTTAGAGTGGCTTCAGCTTACCAAATCACATTAATTTGTGAGGTATATCCTTGTCACTCCAGCCACATCCCACATGCTTTACGTTTTCACTGCTTGTATAAAATCACTAGACCTACAGTCACATCACTAGACCTACGCAGGAAGAATACTGCGTGAAAAGGCTTGGCTGATTTGGAGGTGGAAAATGTCCGAAACTGAAAGATTAATCACCAAACATGACAGCTCGTCCAGAGGTTCTTCCTGCTGCCGCAACATGGATGTGCCAAACAAAGAAATTTTTGCCCAAATGGTGCAGAAAACCAGAATACACAAGCTGGCCTTGGTTTCCTGAACACAAAATGGCTGACTCAAGGGAACTGCAGCTACTCATGATCAGCGGTCAGCGGTTGTTCGCATCCCTTTTTGTGACGTCACTTCCGTTTCCGTAATTAAAATTAAAGGTCAAATGAACCAAAATTTCGAAACCTTTTCTTCGTGTCATTTCAAAGTGAACAAACACTAAAAGGACTACTTGAGTACAAAATCACGTAGAAATTGTCCTACCTGAGCTTTTAAGAGGGCAAAACAACTGGGAGTACGGAAATATCCGAAGAACAAACGAAAACGTTTCTGAAATGGCCGCGCGCTTGACATGGAAGGAATGGAAACAAGCACGTGTTGTTGTGACGTCACTATTGGCGAGTAGATGAGGAGCTCGATCAATGCTGTAAGTATTCTTTGCGATCTGTCGTAAGGTTCTTCGTTTTAATCTTTCGTTCTCTCTTCGAAAAAGGCCAAGGAAGTCGAACATGTGGTTTTTAACGTAGAGCCGTACTAGTATGAACCAATTAATGGCAACGGAATCGTATGCTGGAACCTCCGATGACTAGTCCGAGTGCAAAGAATACGATGTAAACAAGGACCGAATCGGTCAAGTGGATTGGTGAGCGTTTGTTTTAATACTCAATATACTGTAAAAGGTCGCCGTAGAATGGTCAATAAATACGTTGGAATCGCCCTTGAAGCATTTGCTTTGTTTTCTATGGTGTTTAATTGTATTTTCGATGTATACTGTGAAGCTATACTTCCATGCACTGCTGTTGTTTTGAGCCGCGTTTCTCCTTTATTAATATTCACCATACTATGAAAAGGTCGCCGTAGAATTACAAGTTCATGCTGTTCGCTTTCATTTCACGCACTTTATCTGCTCCCTGTGTTTTTTGTACATTTTCATTGTTTATTGTTATACAATACCATAATTTCCATGCAGCTGTTTTTGTGAGTCCGATTTCATTCCCGATGACACTGCGTGAACAATCCCAAAGGCCAGATAACATGTACAGTCATTGTAACAGAGGTATCCATGTAATTGACGAAATGCCAGTAATTAAGTCTTATATGCTTTTTTAATGAAATGTTTACTTTTCTTTACAATCTTGTCTTGAGCTTAAAATGTGGGTGCATTTGTGGAAACTGTGTGCCCATGCAAACTGGCCAGGAAAGTGTCTGCTGTCGTGAAATCTCAGCAATGAAGTCATCTGATAAGATACCACATTCCATATCCTGTATTACTGAGAATGAGAATTTCACTGCTGTGTGCACAAATGCAGCTGTTATTTAGATAACTTATAACCAGTATCTAGAGAATGAAGGCCGGATTGACAATGAGCCACTAAATGGGTATGTATATGTATGCTTGTAAACATTGTCGTATTTTTTGTCAGCCCATCGCCAACATAAGTATGTGTGCCTGGAAAAAGTTTCTGATTTTAGGTAATGCATGAATTATGTGGGATTGTTGTAAGGAGGTAACCGACAGTTGGTTTATATCAGTCTCAAAATGGCAAGGGAAAGAGCATAGTCATAATGTGGTCTAGGAATGAGCAAGCTTGTGAATGGTTGGGCTGCACACTGAGGCTAAACATCTGATCTCATTCATGGCCATAACCATCCTCCCTGAAAGTTTTCCATTTGGTATATATTCTTTTATTATACCTTTATGTATCATTTCACTACTTGCAATAACTTGCATGATGTACATTTAACATAATTCATTGTCCCATAAACTCCATCCAATCTAGATGTGGCTACTTGTACCATTTGTACAGATACATATATTTATCATACCACCAAAACTGCTGCCAAAACAAATCAAGTATTCCTTTAGGATAAAAACACTTAGATGATAAATTATTATGTCCTTTGACTGTAAAATGAAATATTATATATACCCCCAGAGGGTATATAACTCATGCCACTAACAATTTTATGAATCAAATGAGGATAAAGGTTGTGAAAATTTTGTCACCCAAGGTTTCAGAGTATGTTTTTCCTCTTTTCTGTCAGTACATACAGATATGTTGCCAAAAGGCAATATAACTATTGGATACATGAGAAGCTGTCATCTTGTTTGGTAAAAACAAATAGAGAGAGGTTTCCACATGAAAATACCGTAGTTTTTCGGTTATAACGCGCACTCGGCTATAAAACGCACCCCCAACTCAGTAACACTTGGTAAAAAGACGCACCGTAAACTGAAAGTAACTTTAGAAGGAGATACATGTGGAGCGATAACGAAGTTGTAGTAAACAAGAACAAAAATCCGTGCATAAACATACAGCCAAAAAAGTAGAGGGAACACATTTTATCAAGTTTATTTACTTGTGACCTACGAAATAACCAAATGTTTGTAAACAAAGCAAGAACGTTGCATCCTGATTCGATTCAAGCGAAATTGTCACATGCGCGACCGAATAAAACTAAAGCTGATTCACTTGATTATTCAATAGCGTAAATTGTCAAACACTAGCGACGGGAACGCTCGAGGTAACTGACCACAAATGTCAGTGCACAAAAATGGATGGATGGACGAAGGTTTGTTTAATTTCTCTAGAAAAAAAACAGTTTACATTTCTCGCAATGGAAGTGTTTGCGATGTTAGCACTATAACCTAAGTATCACATTACAGAGCACTTAAGCACGCCCGATATGCAAAAACGGCTTTGTCTTGAAAATACTCGCGATGTTCTTTTATCTCGCATTACCAGTTTTGAACAAGTTGAATCGAAGTTCTACTTGCCGATATATCGTAAACTAAGGCGACAAAATTAGTTTTCAATTTGGAGCAATTGCCTAGCTTTCGGCTTATAAATCTGAGACAACTTGTTCATGTGAGGTAAAACTCCCATCTAGGTTAGCATAGGAAGAGGACACACAGTTACTCCGCTTTCTAGGATATTATTATCCAACCACTAAGATCATCCTCCTCGAATGTAAACAAGCGCCTACTTTGCCGAAAGGTGCGAAGTAAAAGGCTCTGGCCAAATATATTTAGGGCTACTGTACATACGTAAATTCGATTTGTACGCCACTGATAAGGATGTCAATGGTTTGCACGGACGTCTCAGCTCTTTACATCCCAGCAAACTTAATACAAGATCGAATTACGAGAGAGAGCAAAAGGATCACTCTGCATCCACCTATTTCAAACAAGATGGAAAATGTCTACTTCTAACTTTCTGCGTTTTGCAAACGCTGAACGAATAGATTAGGAATTGCCGCTTGAAGTCGTCCCGTTATTCGGCGGGCTAGACTTGCTGTCGGTGTTGCTTCTTTTCTGGCCAATTTTTGTTTCGGATTCCACGTTTTTATTCTTGAAAAAATTTGGCACGGCATCATCTTTCAAGTCAGTCCTCGTGGCTTTTAAGCTGGAACGAACGAACTCCTTGCCACGAGATTTTGTTTGAAGCTGTGTTGTGTGAAATGTAGAATGGTCTGCACAAGCGATTCCCTCTTCAGTCTTATGAGCCATTCCTTCCGTAGTTTGGGTCATGAGGAAACTTGAAAATACTTACTTTACACTTGGAATTGTTGCTGCAGTTTATTGCAGCACAAAACACAATGCTTTCCGCTAAGAAAACGACACTAATTTCAAGACTCACTTGTAGTTTTTAATGTTCGCGCAATTTTTTAGCTCGCCAACAGTGACGTCACGACTGTTAATTCCGACAAATTCCCGACAATTGACCCGACCGCTCTACGAATATGAAAGCCAAAACGAAGCACTTTTCAGCCTCCAATATCTCTGGGATACAATACCCGATCACTCTGAAACTCCAGAATACGTTTCTTTCTTACTTAAGCTACAAAATTCAATAAAAATTGACTTCAGAAAAAAACTTTGAAAATTCGGTTCATTTGACCTTTAAGACGTAGTCAAGGTAGATCACTGCCACAAGTAATTGTGATGAGAGGATTTATTGTTATTTAGTTTATTTTGCTTTCGCTGATAAAAGTATAAAAACCAACGTAGAAAATATTTAGTCTTAGTTTCAAGCTCAATAATCCGAAAACGCAACCTGTTATGGAAGCGTCAATTGTTCTGTAAGATCATAACCGTAATTGGCACTCAAGCTGTGCCTCAACCTGTTAGAAGCCGTTATCCACCTGATAGAAACTGTTATCCACCTGTGTGGCTTTTGAGAGTAGTTGATGTTGTAAACGGTGAATTCCGTTATAGCCAATCGTTGTTTTACAACTGTATCAGGTAATGATTAGTTATGATTTCTTAATGACATTACTTTACCACGTAAGATTGTAGTTTTCGCATAAATAGGACCTGGACGTCCTGACTACGTTCTGGATATGTTTGGTTATGTTCGGGCTATGCCCTTGGTGTAGTCTTGGATTAAAACTCTACGTTGGAGCCAAGTTCTGAGTGAAATTCTTGTCTCGAAGATATTCGCTTGCCGTAATAGATCCCGGCCTTCCCGCAGCCAGCGAGTTTTCCCCCCAGGAAGACGCCTTTTTCAGAGATTTTCCCAGAGTTTTCCCGTCCGTCCGATTGTCCGTTTGTGAAGGCAAAAAACCTGTTTTCACATAATCGATGTGCATGGACGTAGGCGTAAGGTGCCAGGTTGCTCAGTTGTTTTTGAATGCGCTTCTGTCCAGAAATTGCCTACATTTTTGTCGCGTTTGATTAAAAATTAAACTGGTAGCATTCCAGATGTCTTCTCTGATGTCCTGACTCCAGTAAATAACGTACACAACTACAATACAAGATTTGCTAATAACCTGATATTTTTTAGGCCGAGAGTATTGACTAATATGGTAAGTCAAGGTATAGATTCTCTAGTTCAAAGATTTGGGAATCTCTGCCTCTCAGAATTAAGTGTCTGCCCTACAATACTTTTAACTGAAAGAGTATAAAGACCATCTTCAGCATAATCAAACTTGATTTTGTCGCTGCTGCTGTTAATTGATCTCATTTTGCTGTTTTCCTTTTTTTTTTTTGGTAACATAAATACAACGTATGTTGTCTAACGTATGTTGCCGAATATTTAATTTTCTTGTGCTGCCATTTACTTGACCATGGCGGTGTCCAACCAAAAAGCTTTTGTTCCTTTGGCCACCAATCACATATAAATTTATTCCTTAACGGCTTAACACTCTTTAATGCTTTATTATTGTGATTTCTTTACCTCAGTAAACTGTGTTTAAATACCCTTTATAGTGTAAATAAATAAAGAATTGGAAAGGATTGAATTGAATTGAATGAAATCAGTGGTGGTTGCGAAAAGATTCTAGCAGTTTCGGGATCATTTTGCAGTATTTTAAAGTTATTAAGAATGATGGATTTTACTAGGTTATTATGAGGGTAGATTTCTATTATGAGGGTGAAATGTGAGGGTGAATGGAATTCTGTCATTCTTTTCCTATTGTGACGTCTGTAGTGCTGACCGTTGATCAATTTGCTGGGCGCGGTGATGGCCCGATTGAACCACAGAAGCAGGCTAGCCACGTTTCTCGAAGAACTGGTTCATTTCCTCTGATTTGTTGGAAAAATCAGAGTCATAGACGTCGAAGTCTAAGAAATTGAGAATAGGGAATGGCGTTTTTGACATGAGACGGGTGTGAAGATGAATACAACAAATAACTGTGAGAATCTGTGGGTTTGTAGTGGACACTGGTACATAAATCATGACACTGATAGAGAAGTGATTGTAACAGGGAGGGAATCCCAGATCTTTGGACCTTGGTAAAGAATTGTGAATTTTTTCAGCTTAGTTCGGCAATGATGCACGCAATAATAATTATTGTTGGCTGTTCTGGTGCTATAGCTATGAATCTGACTATTTGTAAGAAACAAGTTGACAAACAATGGAGGCAACAGGTTGTTGTGAAAACAGTAGATAAATTTAGCTATCTGAAACGTATTTATCTAAAAAATATCTAAAATTCCTAATTTGGAGAATAAGGGAGCAGAATGTTTTCTATAGTCTGAATTGGTAATAGCTCGGCCGCTGCACAGCCCGTTTTTGTAAACAATAAATTCTATTTAAGTTGGTTACGTATGTAGACGACCATGTAAAGTTACAATAGGTGATATAAGGATAAATTAGCGAGTAGTACAGAGTGAGTCAGAAGATAGATAGAAGCGGGACCTGAATAACATTCCAATTGATTTAGAGATTTGTTTACATAAATAGCTGATATGATCTTTCCAAGAAAGATGCTCGTCAATATATACTCCAAGAAATTTAGTAGCGTTGGTTTGTGTTAAAAGTTGACCACCAAGGGAGATAGCAAAGTTGTGGTTACATTTCTTCTGCCAAGGTTTGAAAATGAGATAACTCGTTTTCTTTACATTTACCGATAATTTGTCAGTTGCATCGCAACCAAACTTCAATGTTTTTAGTTCGTTATTTAGAACAGATTCTAAGGTATTTGGGTTGGAGCGAGAAAAAAAAATACTAGTATCATCAGCAAAGAGCAGAAGCTCTATCAGTTCTGAAACATTTGGCAGATCGTTTATGTAAAGTATGAAAAATAAAGGGTCAAGAATGGAACCTTGCGGTACACAACATATTATGGTCATGCTTTATAATAGAATGTAGCATGATATCTTTGGCGCATTTACTTGCTTACCGTCACGAAATCGGATTCTTTGAATGTGACGAAATTCCTTTTTCGCTTATCGTTATGAACAACAAATTCATTTACCACGTCAGCAAGGCAAAGTTGGTCTGTTCTCTGTGAGTGTTTGGTACTGTAAGATTACTGAACCCTTCTTTATTCTTAATAAATAAATAAATGCCCTCAGCAGTATTTATGGCACACAAAGGCTAGTGGGGCCGAGAAAATACATGAATATAACAGGTTAAGAATCCAACTGGGAGGTCCAAGTCCAGCGCTTAACCTTCAAGCCGCAGAAAAGCTCCTTTCTTCTGCTGTTCTAGTCAGGGGCACCCAACGAGCTAAATCAACCAAAAGCTGTAGAAAGGCATTTTTAAGCACCTTATGGTGTTTGAAGCCTGTTTAAAGCGATGTTTCCGTTAGCTAGAAGATTTTTCATCTATTCTGATACCTTAGCTGAAATTTTAATTGCCCGAAAATATTAGGGAACAAAATCTTCCTTTGAGAAAATACTAGCTGAAATGAACTTTCCACGACCTTTCAAGGGAACTATTTTCTTTTCGAAAATGCTAGCTGACGTTTTTGACTACCAAAAACAGCAAATACGACCTTTCCGAAAACCTCAGGGGCTATGACTTCCCAGTTGCGAATCTTTTAGGCCGTATTTTACTTACGAAAATCCGAGTGCACTCTTTAATCGACGCCGAAAGCCCAAGGCGAACTACCTCCACCGAACAGATATCTACCGAAACGTGTCGTTGGTGCCCCTGACTAGTTGCTGGATTAACCAGCAGAAGTTTGCAGTTTGTGACAATTTCACTTATCATGCTTCTGTGAGGTTCTTTTAACTCCTTCATTTTGTCTAGAATGTCATAAAAACATGTAATGTCATAACCATTCATCACAACTTTAAAAATTTCCAGTTGGGCTTTCACAAAAAGTGAGGGGCCCTGCCCCGCATCCTCCCCCTGCGTCGTCCCTGAAAAATGAAGACGGCAAGATTGCGTTCGCTTAGTTTACTTGTTCTCGTTCAATTTTTATTATTCCTTCCTTGATACGTTGATTATCAAGGATTCGAACGGATACCTCTCTACCAGTGTTTACAGAAAGCCTACACACACTGACCAGTACATAGCGTATGATTCACACCACCCACAATCAGTAAAACGCGGTATTGTCAAGTGCCTGTACAATCGATCTAAACACCTCATAACGAACCATCAGTTATCTCTCATGAAAAGAAACACCTCTCATTGGTCCTTGTTTCCAACGATTATCCGTTTTCGTTTGTAAAAAAATCTTACGAAAACCAAGGGACGAACAACCACTAAAGAACCTGAACCCGAAATTAAATCTACTGTGGTTCTGCCATACGTCAAAGGCACATCGGAGGCTCTTCGCCGTTGCCTACAACAACAAGGCATACGGACTGTTTTCAGATCTGACACAACTCTTAGATCACACCTAGTGCGACCTAAGCACATTGTCGATCCAGTAAAACAAGACGGAGTAGTCTACAAGATTCCCTGCAAATGTGGTAAGGTTTATATTGGAGAGACGGGAAGATCTATGCATGAACGGATTAAGGAACACGATAGAGACATACGGCTTGCTCGAACATAATGCCGTTTCAGAACATAGCAACGCGACCGGACATTATCCGCTCTGGGACGAAGTTAAGTTTATTGACCGAGACCCACATTGGTACACCCGTAGGGTTAAAGAGGCTATTCACATCAGACTTCACCCTAACAACATCAACAGGGACAGTGGAATTGAAATTCCTGAAGCATGGATGCCCACGGTCAAACACCACAACAGCCGATCAGTACCAAAGCGGACCGCTGAGGGAACAATTTCTAGTCTGAAAGACAAGGATCGAAATCCTCCAATCAACAACAGCCTAAGCGAGGATCGAAACGCACCAATTACCACCAGCCACGGTGCTTCTTATACTCACACGCAGCCAGTCGACACCATCGCCTGATGAAGACCAGCAGTATAGCGGTCGAAACGTCGCGATCCACATCTTTGTGACTCAATCGTGAGACAAAAGATTAACTCAGCTATCATTTGAAACCACGATGACGAACACCTTTCATAATATTGAATTTTAATATATAATAGTGATTGTATATGAGTTATATGTTGGTTAAAAAATATTAGTAATAATGTACATCAGTAATATTTTGTTTACAAAATTGAAGTTTGTCGTTCGATTTTTTCTTCGAATAACGCACTAGTCTACCTTGGTATTTTAAATGTCCCTCATGATTAGTCTCAGCTCTGAGACCATTTAATTTATTCACGTTATACTTTATACGCTTCATGTTCGATAAAGATATATTTTTCGTGTGACCATTGATTAAAATTGTAATTTTTATTAAACATGCCTGCCTCAGTCCTTTCCAGACAATCCAGTGGCCATCTTCCTGAGGCTTCTCTCTGGCGTATTTTTGTCAGAGCAATAATTCATTAGTTTCTAGAAAAGTCCAGAAACAAAGGAATTGAGTTGTTTTACTATTGTAGGTGGAGTGTTCAATTTGTTCCTCACCTGATGCTATTGCAAGTTTGTTTCAAATGCTCGAGGAGTGGGAGATAGGCACTCTGGAAATGAATGAAGCATTGGGTAATCTGATTACCATATATAGATGCATTTCTTTTAATATACTACCATTTAATTGTATATAATGGCAAAGGGTCTTTGTTCCCCGTGTGACGTTTATTGGCCATGTTCTAAACGAGTAAGGGCCTGGGAACGAATCCAAACCTCATTGAAAATCAATGGCATTGAACTAAATCGATTCTTAACAAGAAATAACACACAAACTGCGGTGATAAACATGACAATAGAACGCATTGTTGGAAAACAAAAATAAAACTATATCGTTTAACTTGACGTTTCGTATGTTTCGACATACATCTTCAGAAGTGACCGTTAGGAATTAAAGTAACAACTAAATTTGAAATTTAAGATAAGTAACTAATTAACAATAACCTTGACAGAAGCTAAAAATAATTTGCATATAAAAGATGCAAACTAATAGAGATACAGCTTTTCGCTGCTTACATTTTCATTTAAAAAGTAGGTTTCAATTCTCTAATTAGTAGAGTCTCCTTTATCTTGCAATGGGTATCTGACCGACCTTTCGCCAATATCTCAAAGTGGTCCCATTTTAAGTTGTGACCAGTTGATGTGACGTGGTCTGCGATAGCAGATACATGACAGTTACTCGTGATTAGTAAATGCATTAGTAAATTTTATGGCTGCATTGATCTTAAGGTTATTTTCCAAAGCGCTCATCGCATTAAGTCTCTTTTTCCCTACAAAGATAGAATTAACCGTTCCCAAATGTCAAAAGTTGTTTATAAAGCTAGTTGTTGGGACTGCCAGGATTTCTACATTGGAAAAACAAAACGCAGATTGCATGACAGAAAAACTGAACATTTTAAGCGATCACGAGTAACTGTCATGTATCTGCTATCGCAGACCACGTCACATCAACTGGTCACAACTTAAAATGGGACCACTTTGAGATATTGGCGAAAGGTCGGTCAGATACCCATTGCAAGATAAAGGAGACTCTACTAATTAGAGAATTGAAACCTACTTTTTAAATGAAAATGTAAGCAGCGAAAAGCTGTATCTCTATTAGTTTGCATCTTTTATATACAAATTATTTTTAGCTTCTGTCAAGGTTATTGTTAATTAGTTACTTATCTTAAATTTCAAATTTAGTTGTTACTTTAATTCCTAACGGTCACTTCTGAAGATGTATGTCGAAACATACGAAACGTCAAGTTAAACGATATAGTTTTATTTTTGTTTTCCAACAATGCGTTCTATTGTCATGTTTATCACCGCAGTTTGTGTGTTATTTCTTGTTAAACTACGATGGCCAAAGACAAAGAGTATTTAAATCGATTCTCATATGAAATGGTATCTCAAAATAAGTACTTTCAGCAAGTTTGACTATGATTGGTCGAAAAGTCCCCAGTTGACATGCATTTAAATCTTTGAAAAATCCCATACAAATGTCTCTATTTAGGAAAGTGTGCATGTGTCCCTCCAAACCATACAAAGTCTCTTATTTTCACAATTTTCAAAAGTTTTTGTTTCAGCTCCAATTCAACTGAACAGCGTCAAAGTTGGCAAGGTGACCATTTTTGAGATGCTCTTTCAGTTCATGCAGTGTTAACAATTTTTTTCCAATCGATAAACTTTAAAACTCATTCCCAGGCCCTCACTCGTTTAGAACATGGCCAATTGAACTCACCCTAACTGAATAATTTTAATGACTAGTAATAATCAAAGCTCAGAAAGTGCGTTCGATGTGATGCAAGTGAAATTAATTTACAAGCTGTGGTTGCCTATCAAGTAACCTTCGATCTTGAAACCAGTGGCGCATCTCATTACAACTACATATGCAAATATTCAGTTCATGTCAACACAACACACATCTTCGCTTCCGGTTTACCGAAGACGAAAAGTTCTTCCAACCAAGAGTGTATTCAAATCAACATTAAATTTGCTTATAGGAGCAAAAAAGCTTTCGGTTTTCTTGCGTACGTGTAAACATGTTGTCCGTGCACATGTACATGCTTCGCCTCCCTGCAAACGATCACTCGGATGGCAAATAGTGCCGTTTTGCAAACATTTGCAAGCCGGCCAAAATACAGATATCTTACAATTTCAGCTCAAATCATCACTCAAACAATTCGTAAAAGCAAATTAAAATTTTACCGTCCCGTAGCATCTCTTAAGTCCACGGTTAGGAATTTTGTAGGTTATGTTTTGGAAATCGAGGGAATCGAAACGCGAAACGGCCTTTCGCCGCTTTAAGACCTCCATGTCCTCTTTTCTGACCGCTGATTAGTCTCTAGCATTCCATCTTTAAACAGCAAACAGCGAAATTAAACGACGAAGTGGGCAGTATCGCACGGGCATTTGGCGTATTTCAGGAATTCAAAATGGCGACGAAAAGGCTGTCCCGTGCAAAGGAATTTCTGCAAAGATCCCTAATACCCAGGAAGCCACAGGAACACCAAGAGATTAGAAAGCGTTCTCCTTCGTCGAACGCAGAAATTATGTTATTCGCCCAAAGGTCACAACTGTAAAACTGAACTGAACAGCTTGCGGAGATTTGGTGAGCCTTTTTGGTGAGTGAAAACGTACAGTGGGTAAGACCTGTCTATGTAGAATCTGAGTTTTTTAAACTATTACAGTTTGGTATCAAATGTTTGCTTTTGGAATCCAAAGTTTTCTTTTCCTTTTTCTATGCCGTTCTGAAATCTGACAGTGGTGTCTGTGCGACTGATTACAAAGCTTTTGGTGTTGCTTTCATTTTGAAAACCACCTTGTCCATGAACACTAGGAGCTGCGAGAACTTCCAAACAAACCTTCCGCAAAGAATCCCTCCGAAAATTAGGACTGTTGAAGAAGTAAATGAACGGGTTGCAGACTGAATTGAAAAGGCCAAAACCATACGTGATGACTCGCACAGAGTCGGCAGGGTTTGGAAAGGGCGCCACCCACCGCTCAATGAAACCAGTATATATCACAAACGGCGCCCAACATAGGAGAAAGAGTACGACCACTGTTAGCAGCATCCCTGTGACTCGCCTTTTTGTCCTGTCCATTGATGCCATATTAGCGGCGGACACTGTCCCTTGGCGGGAAATTTTTCTTTCTCTGCTCCAGACTGCTTTCCCCACACGGCTGTACAACACTATGATGGTAATCAACTGAATTCCAAAGCCAAAAATGAACAGGAAAAGCAAGTACACAAACCCAGGTAGCGTATTATTTGGAATGGTGCGGCAGTACCAAAAGATTTGATCTCCAGAGGAAACTTGCTGTGTTTCAGCAAAGTAAAACGTGGGAAGGAAAATTCCCCCTCCGTAAATCCATGCGGCTGAGATGAGCACCTTGGGACGAAGCCACTCCTTCATTGCTTGCAGCGGGCGAACCAGGGAGTAATATCGGTCAACACTTATCACGGTCAGCAAACATATGGAGCTTGAAGGAGCCAAAAACTGAAAAAAAAAATACGAGCACACAATTAATTACGCAACGTAAGGCCGTTCCCCTGATATTACTGGTGTACAAAGCTACATTAAGTATCACTACACTATTGAAAGACTTGCATGTGGTATTTCAGTATTTTCATCAAGATAAAACCCAAAGTAAGTGGTAACAGATGAAAATGTTTTCTCAAGAAACAATGCAATATAAGTATTGTTAAGTGTAGGTACAGTTAAATCATAGTTAGTTAGTACTATGGTTAAATTATGTTGTATATGTAACTACATCTGTTTTTGCAATGTTCAGTGTGTAACCGATACCTGTTGCTGATACTGATTTTTAATAAGCGTCCATCAATTTGTTTAGGTTAGAACATCTGTGTGGTTTGCTTGTGATGAAAATTAGGTTTTCTTTGGTACAATTTTTCTTCAAACTATGGTAACGTTGGGAGGGTTTTCCCTTTAGTTTTCGGAAGAGCAAATATAAATCAGGCAAGGTAACCTTTTAAGAAATGCGGGCCCTAAACTTTTCATGACGTACTGTTTTCAGCTAAGTAATTAAAAAAGATCAGTCTGCTTTATTTTACTCAAAACAAGCCTCTAAAAGACCATAAAAACGGTCTGGGAACACAGGGAAGATCACTGGGGTAATTTGATAAAATATTTGTGTTGGGTGCGGCCTGTAACTTGGTTGAAACAATAAACTTCAGTCAGCCTCTTAGTTATTTTGCTTTGCTTGTTAAAGAGTTAACTATTTTAATGCAATATTATGAAAGGTGTTCGTCATCGTGGTTTCAAATGATAGCTGAGTTAATCTTTTGTCTCACGATTGAGTCACAAAGATGTGGATCGCGACGTTTCGACCGCTACACTGCTGGTCCAATCACCACCGGCCACGGTGCTTCTTATACTCACACGCAGCCAGTCGACACCATTGCCTGATGA
>JAEMWC010000127.1:512500-530000 GCA_016490735.1 Pachyseris speciosa
TTTTCCTGTACTTCCTTCGATAATTACTTCGACGTTCCCGCTATTTTTTCGAAATTCGGCCTGGTCATCATATATCAAGTACCTAACTTGTTATGGGGAATACAACTGACCACTGAAAACACGTTAAAACAATATGGCGACCGTAGTGGAATGAAAGCAAACCTCTCGAAGATGCATTTTTTCTTCCGTAATGGCTTTATCTCGGCTCGTCTCGCATTTCTGGAAAATGCTACTATTCACAGAAAAAACGCACCATGTTAAAGAAATTTGTTAGGGCCAAAAATATTAACTTTGCAAGGTTTTTATATCTTATTTTTTGAATAAGATTGTGGGAAATTAATTCGGTGCAGTTGTTTCTTCGAAGTTGACTAAGGAAACCATGAAGGTAAGACCTATTTAAAGGAACATTGAGAGAAAAGTGTGGCTAGTTTATGAGATGATTTCGATCAAAAGGGCACCGTTTAGAACTATTTTTTTCTCATATTTTACTCAATTACAACATGGATCGAACTTGACTCTCTCTACTAAAATCATGTGAAATACTTAGTTTTGTGCGGCTACGCCACAAAATGCAAAACAATATTATTTTCCCCTCATTTCCTTTTTGTTTCGCCGCCATGTTAAATCCCTATGTGCGTGTTCCGCGCATGCTTGCGGCCATTTTGGAAGCCATGTTGTATGGGATTTCTGGCTATGGCAATGCTAAATAATTGGACCATACTGTCGCAAGTGGAATAACAATTTCTTTGAAAAGATCATGGGTACTGGCTGACAACAACAACTTTACCATCCGTACAACAGCAACATTCTGACTAGGCATGGCTCAAGACGCTTGGTTACTGTCTCATCTCCAAGCAATCATCTCAGGGGTTCATTTCCTCTACTTTTCAATAACATTGAATTTATGAAACATCATCTTGCAAAAAGATTTCAGTGGAAAGTCCACTGTCTAAACCCGCCCATAATGGAACCCATGAAGTGCTAACCTGGACAAATCGAGCAATCTTACATACGGCACTGGCTCCAGTCTTGTCTTCTTCAGGGTAATAGAAATTGACCCATAAGGTCAGCGGTATATTTAATATGCACACGAGCAGATCTGAAATCGCCAGATGCAGGAGAAACAGCTGGACAGGAGAACGCTGACCACGACGACGGGTTGAAGTGATGATTGATACCACAAAGCCATTACCCAATAAACCAACCAGCGATACAGCTCCTGCACGATAACAAACAACGAGAGGGTATTAGTAAGAGTATAGCTGTTGTGTGATTTCCATTAGATCTAAGCATGCATATTTAATAGTTATCCTTCGAAATCGCGCGGAATATCGCTGGATACTTAGCCGACGAGGTCGTAGGTCGAGTTGGCAAAAACCGGGCTTTGTCTCGCAAGATATTTATTTAGTACACTGATACCAAAGCACAGTTCACTGGATTTGCTGCAGAAAACAGCTGGAAAAGTTGCCATTTTTTCTCAGCAACACACGAAATTTCTCACACCACAGTAGTGAAGTGAAGTGCAGTATATCTGTTGTGTGCACACGATGAATCTTGTGTGCACCATAAACCATATCTAGACAGTGTTTCAACGTATGAATAATGATTAACAAATAGATTCCATTTGGCCGTGCGTGTGTTCTCTTACAGCGCACGGATGATGTCTAAACGTGTTAGAATAAAGAGGTACGCTACGAGCCACGTTTCAGGGCCACCCAATGACAAGTTCCGGTAGATAGCTGTTCGGTGGAGGGTAGCTCGCCTTGGGCTTTCGGCGTCGATTAAAGAGTGCACTCGGATTTTCGTGACTGAAAGATGGTCTAAAAGATTCGCAATAGGGAAATCATAGCCCCTGAGGTTTTTGAAACGGTCATAATTCCTGTTTCTGGCAGTCAAAAACCTTAGCATTTTCGGAAAGAAAATAGTTCCCTTGAAAGTTCGTGAAAGTTCATTTCAGCTAGCATTTTCTCAAAGGAAGATTTTGTTCCCTAACATTTTCGGGCAATTAAAATTTCAGCCAGGGGATCCGAATAGTTGAAATTGTTCTTGCTAACGGAAACATCACTTAAACAGACTTCAAACACCATAAGGTGCTTTAAAATGCCTTTCTACAGCTTTTGGTTGATTTGGTTGGTTGGGTGCCCCTTAGGTTTTGACGTCGTTTGATCGTTATCAGAGCACACACACACTGACAATGGAATTTAGTTGTTGTATGCATTGTTTTTTAATTACTTTCTTCGGCTTATGACGTGATTCGTGCGTCTAAATTTCTCTAAACAATCAAAACGCGAGGTTTACACCATCCATTGTATAACGTGGAGCTAAGGTGGAAAAAACGTACGGCTGGACACTATGGAGCACGCACGTCCCAGATGTTGTCATTCTGTGATGCCAGGGGCACGCACTCAGGCTCTCATCACACCTCAAGAAATACTGCCCATTGCTGTATGAATTCGCGGTTCATCACCAGCTGATTTTAATTGCTTGACCTCAGCGTGTATTATTTCCATATAGAATATGGAAAACAACGTTCTGTTTGTAAATAAGGCACTGGGAAAAGCGTAATTAATATACGTTTGGTGTGAGTTTCCGCGGTACCAAAACTCTTTCTTTGATAGTTAAAATAGTTTGAGAATTACAACAGACTACCTTTATTTATGTTAAACGGATATCAATCATTGGTCTGTAGGTAAATCGGAGTAGAAAAATTGTTGCACCTTACGCACTGGTGCCTGTCCGACATTTGATAACAAATTAACGATGGGGGTCTGACAAGAAAGAATGTCAAGAGAATATCCGCACACTTGGTGCTGTTTTGCAGAAATAAGTCAATCTGAGGAAAACGTTATTCAGAGAACTTGCGTGGGCTTTTTTCACTCCTGTTGTTTTCAGTAATGGAGTAATGGGTATAATATTTGCTAGGAGTTGCATATTATTCTGGTTTTTGTTTGAATAATATATTCACGCATCATGTCAGAAAACCTACACTGACTAAAAGTATTACGACTTTTGCAAAATATGGTATTTAGAAATATGCTGGTGATACTTTAACTTGAAAGATAAGTAACATGCGCTAATTAGGTTTATCAAGAGTTAGTCCAAATCTTGGTGCGCACTGTGAGGCAGGATCGTAACCATAGTTACATTATAAACCATTATCAACATATCCAAAAGAAATTACATTGTCAAGAACCTCCAATCAAGTTGAATATTTCCCAGGCAGACTTTCTCGTACGTAGATAGCCATATAAAGATTATGAAAATTCGTTTGAATCAGTTCTATAGTCCATGCTGAAGTTAGAACCTTTCATAAACACTTGGCTTTACCTTTTAACACATTTTTCTTTTTGTTTTCGAGTAAGTGTTTACATTGCTCACTCGTTTACAATCACAACCGAAATCAAAACCGGGACATAATTCGCTCAGTTGTATGTAATTAAGTTTCAAGAAACGAAGAGCGGTTCTCAAAGCTTCAAGCTGGAAATTAAGAGAAGGAGCAACTTTAAGAGCTGAATAGTTGTATAGATTGTCCTTGTTCAGTTTGAACTTGTTTGGATGCTAAACGTGAGTCAGGATGTGGTAATAAAGTGGCAACTGCTATAGAAATTGTTTTATTGTGTGGCAAGATAGCCTGAAGCAGTTTTCAGTTGGCACTGATGGAGCTGTAAATCTACGTGTTGTGAATATTATGCGTTTTTGTTCAGCCAATTTATCAAACGATCACTTATGACACTGATGATTGAACACGTAAATAGCTATTCAAACTATTTCAATCAAACGGAATCAGTCCGTGATACCAACGCCTATAGCTTCCTGACGTCCTTTAATCTAATCATTTCTCAGTTCTAGAGGTTTATTAAAGTTCACATAAAGAAATACCTCGATGGAACAAAGCCTTGAACAAACACTAAAAATTCGCTTTAAATAATGACATACACGGAAAGATGAGGTCGGCATTACGCCGGCACTCGCTACTTACCTAACAAAACTACAGCCACGATGAATTCGCTGCCGTTGACCGACCAAAGATTATAAGTGATGGCATTGCTAGAATTGTTTGAAGACGTCATGCCACTCTCAGTCCAACCTTAGGGTTTACTAGATCTCTGAAAGCAAACAAGTCAGTAATGAGAAAAGAGCTTAGTAACTGTCTGCCTACTTTGGGTTAATATTGCGTGCGTGGTAACGGAAGGCAGGACTAAGTTGTTCTGCTTGACATAGCACAACCCTCACGTATCTCTTACTTCTCTTTAAATCGCGCATTAATTTTTTTTTACTTCTCTTGAAATCACGCTTTGATTTAACTATGCCATTTGATAATTCAGTTATCGTATTAGTGCGACATGTAGCTGTTATCTTGATTAACTTCAAAATGATTAAAAATACATCAGTACTCTTGCTTAGCAGGGACATTTCATGTCGCAGCAGTTTTCAGTCTTAGGTTTTGAGGAGTATTTTGATCTACAGTAAGGAGACGTTTTACACAGATATCGTGAAGATTTTGGAAAACGTTACTTTGGGACGACTGACTGAGAGTTACGTTAGAAACAGATGGAACATACACTTACCCGAAAATATCTAACGTTTCAGTTGTTTTTCGTAAAACTTTAGGACCAACTTGTACAAGCACCCAATTCCGTTTCAGTAGTTAAGCGAAATCAAGTTTTAAAGAATGAGAAGTTACCCAGTTACATGAAGTGTAAATTAGCGACAATTTGAAAAGATTTGCGTATTTGTTGAAACTATCCTTCTTGCAAGTTTGTTGTTAACCTTCTTTTGTGCCCTTTTATGGCTGAATGGATCTCAATAGAAGCACAGCGGAACCAAAGTCATAGGAATACTGCATGCAAATTGCCTCACCAACAATCCACACGAATATCTGGCATGAACTGCTTTTAGCTGACAAGTTAATTACTTGCGTTAAGGCCATTAATTTCATGGCACAAATTTTCATATAAATGGATGTTTGGGGAAAGCCAATATGTGTGTGTCAGGAAAAGGCCATTAAATACTGAAGCAATGTTTACAAATGATAGCAATCAAAACAATGGGGCCTCTTTTTGTACGAATCATACAGCATGACAAACATCAAGCAAAACACTGACTAATATCCTACGGCCAGTATAATCTAACAATTTTGACATTAAATTGAGTCCAAAAATCAACTTATGGCTTAAAGAAATTAAGTATTTATAATGACTTATTACTTTACAAGGCGTCAAAGAAATCAGGTGAACAAAAAACGTTTGCATTTGACAACTTTTGTTTTCTCACTCGTACGTTTTTCAGTTCCAAGTTTTATTGTTCAAAAACTGGCGCGCTGCTTTTTGAACTAATCATAGGAACATTTGTAAACCCATTGAACACAAATGAATAAAAGAAGTCGCTGAGAAATTGCTGGTGTGGAGCGAGGCTAATGAACTAGGGGCACTTTAAGGCAGCAACCTGAAAATAAATTAATAACTAATTAACTAACTAACTAACTACCTACCTAACTAACTAAATAAGTAAGATAAATAAACAAGCGCCACAAATTTTAGTTTATTTTGTTACCAACAAATTATTGCTTGAATTGCAGGCAATAATGTCCTTTACTAATTTGAATGATTCTTAGCTAGGTTAACTCATTCATAAAAAAACTCATTCATGTCTTAGAAAGGTCAACATCAAGAGTATGGCGATGAAAGAATCTTGGTTGCGCCACACACTCCAGGATAACGGCTTTCCGGCGGAGGTTTGATTTTGTAGATATGCCGCCCTTTTTTCCTGTGCCAGTTTGTAGGTCCAATATTTTCATGCTGACGTTTCCGTGACTAATATATGCAAACGGCTGCTGACTCAAGAGCTTGATCTACACAAGATCAAGTACTTTTATTTTCATGGATCCTTACTACCAATATTTATATATTCACTGTATATTATTACCTTCATATCAAAGAAATGGCCATTCGTTGGTAAACAAGTTATGAAACTCTTTTCCACATACCCATAACAACACTTAAACCTGTTGTAAGCACCCCTAAGTTTAGCTTTAAGCGGCAATAACTCAAAAAACAAGCTTGGTTAGCCCAATTTTTTATTGTTGAAAAATGATAAGCGTGCCAGATCCAACATTTTACAAAGTAGTTAAAAAAATGTAGGAGCGGATTCAAAGTCACCTTAAATTTTCGAAACTTTAAGGAGGCTCTGAATCCGCTCCCCAAAATTTTTTACTTACAAAACTGAGTTACATTTTATTCTGCTAATTATTTCTTGACAATAAAAATGGGGGTCACCGAGCTCGTTTCAGATTTATTGTCATTGTACCCTGCGAGCAGAGTCTCCTTCGATCTTCCTAGAAATATCGGTATTTCCCGATATTTCTAGGAAGATCGAAGGAGCCTCTGCTCGCAGGGTATTGTCATTGTCGCTTAAAGCCAAAATTAGGGGTGTTTTTAACAGATTATATTATTTCTGTGGTAACCTATTATATCAAAAAAGTTTCACAACTTGTTCACCAATGATTGGGCATTTCTTTGACATCGCTATTAAGGTAAATGTTGGTAGTAATGATCCATCAAAGAATTAAGTCGATTAATAGTATTAACCAGCCAAAAATTGCATGTGCTAAACCCGGAACGCCGGAACGAAACCACGGAAACCATCGGAACAACCGGAACACCTGAACGGAACGATGTAGGGAGGGGAGGGAGGAGTGATTTATGAGAGGTATGAGAGAGAAGAACAAATTATACCAACTGAAAGGTAGATGCGAGTTATATTTAGTAGCACTTTGACAAGGAAAAAAATCACATTTATACCAATGGAAAACTATATTACTACGCTGCGAGCACGCAACGTTCGTTTTACATGTATTTCATTTCGTTTCGGTTGTTCTGGCGGTTCCGTTCGTTCCATTCAGGTGCATGATTTCGGTTGTTCCGCTGGCTAAGCCGTTCCGGTGGTTCCGGTTGTGCCGGTGGTTTGTTCCGGCGTTCCTGGTTTTAGCACCTGCCGCCAAACATGCAATGCCTTTTAAGCATAAATGATAGGTCACAAGTAAGTCGCGACACAAAATGTAAGATTATATATATCCAGTGTAAGATTTTTGATCAACTGACGTGGCCCATTTTTTCATTTGCTCATTAGCAGAAAGGGTTTGCGGTAGTTAAATTTTCCACCTTGGCTAACGTAATAATTGCTGCTAAAATCAATCTTAGCGATTTCTTTGGCGGATCGTGAAAAACTGGCAGTATATTTGAGATGTAAACAAGTACGGTCCTCAAAAGCTTGAACTCTGCGTACAATGATAAGGTAAACTGAATCACTTTTGGGATCTGCTTACCCTGAATTTATATAATGAGGACATAACGCTGGACAAAGCTGCTTCCAAAAGTCTGTCGCATTTATTTATTTATTATTATTTCTTAACAATCACTTGACCTCTGATTCCTCTCAGGGTGCTACTCGTAAGGACAATTGTTTGTATTTTAAATTACCGTACATCGGTCCTTTTTCTATCACAACACAACGCAGAATTAAGAAGTTAGTTGGCACTTTTTGCACTGACCTAGATATTAAGTTGGTTTTTACCCCGTTTAAAATCAGGAGATTGTTTAGGGTTAAGGATGCCATCCCTACGGATTTACGATCACGGGTCGTTTACAAGTTTTCATGTGCAGGCTGTAGTGCCTGTTATGTTGGTGAAACCAACAGACATTTTGCCACTCGCATCCGTGAACATCTCTCCTCCGACAAACATTCCCACATCTTCAAACATCTGAGAAGTTCTGAAAATTGTCGTTCCCTTTCTTCAGAAGATTGTTTTAAAATTCTCGACTCTGCTTCCAGTAGCTTCCAATTGAAAATCGAAGAAGCTATGTACATCCTTTGGGAGCAGCCTTCTTTAAATTCTCAGGTCAAACACCTTGACTCATTTCCGTCATGCTCTGCAGTTACGGGTGTATATCCACCCATGCTTTGAAATACCTGCAACTTTTCCAAATCCCGGTCTATGGTTGAAATGAGCCATTGTCATTGCCAAATGCTCAAGCTTTTAGACTTTGCCACCCTAAAACTCCCAATTTTCATGGAATATGACCATTTATTCTGTTGCAAACAAAAAATGTTGCCTTAGAATGCCCTCGGACAACATCAAACAATGTGCAACTTTGTCTGGCAGTGTCTAAGACAAAAAATCCTCTTGAGCTTAAAGTCTACGTTGGCAGAAAGCTTCGACTCCACTTCTTGCAATCTATTCCACATTTTCCCACTCACTTTGTTAGCGCGACCTGGATAACGCTATTTGATTTCAATTGCTCTCACGGTCTGTAATGTTCGCGTTTGTGACCCAAAGGAATTCTGGGACTCTCTTGCGTAACGGCGACATGGAGGTCCGCCAATTTTCATTTCAGATATTTTTTAGAACCGTGTCGAGCCACCCGGTTCTGCTGGCAAAACATTGCACCGATTGCATTATTTACATGTCAAAAATCGCCAAAATTGTCATGCCAGGTCCTGGAATCCACTCACGAAAAGACACAACTTCACTCCATGAATGGCCATCACTCGCTCGCATACTTTCGGCGGCCTACTTCGTGTGAAATGGCTTCTCACCTCCGTTTTCTTTCAAAGGATTGCCTTTACCCATCAACCCAGCTTTATGATGCCAGACAGGGGGCTTCTGAGGTGGAAAATGGCTCGAAAAACACACTTATAAATCAAATTATCAACGAATTGTAGCTGCAGTGTTCGTTTAGAAATAAACGACAGCTAGCGTGACAAGCGTGACAACAAAGATAGAGCCTTCGGTGTTGTGGCCTAGCGAAATCGCCGTGGTAACCCCTTATATGGAGTAGCCAGGTCGATTTGACCTCCTACCCTCCGAAAATTGGAAAAAAGACGTACAAAACGTCTGTCGGAAAAGGGTTAATTTATCCCTTTCTTATTTATTAGTCTCCTTTCTTACTATAAATAGTTTCTTTACCCTTAATTATTCTTGTTAATATCTCACCTTGCTAACTATTTATTGCTTATTTTCATTTTATTCCGCACTGTACAACTGACGATGGATGATGTCTCATCCGAAACATGTTTTCATTAAAAAATGAACTTTAAAAAAACGTGTGGTTCATCAAAGCTATATTTTACTTCGTGCTGCTACGAAGCCTTGGTATTATTATTATTATTATTATTATTATTATTATTATTATTATTATTATTATTATTATTATGTCTAGATATCCATTCAAATCACGCGAGGTCTCAGAAGACTTCACTCTCGCTGTAGCTGGTCTACAGCTGTATTCATAATTTCAGGCCTAGATTTTCTAAGCTCAATTAAGTGCTTTTTTAAAATCAACAGGAATTGTAAATAGGATTTTAATAGTTACCATTGTTTGTCACATATCTAGTTTTTATTTTGCTAACAATACGATATTTATTTAAATTGATTGTAAATAGGATTTTAATAGTTAGTTTATTATTATTATATTCATAAACAATACTCATATAATTATGAATATCATTTTTTTAGCATTCTAGTAGATCATATACTGTAAATTTAAGATTGTTTGAGAATTTGTTAATAAAGTTTTATTATTATTATTATTATTTTATTTTATTTTTTTGGCAGACCAACGGTGTGCAATTCTTAGTGATAATAAAAACAATAGATTGTTTAAGCCGTTGTACTTGCCTGAAAGACCTTTCCACCAAGGTCAGTTACGGTTAGCCGGAAGTGACCGGTGTCTATGGCTCCTGAGAGAAACGAATAGCATTAAAAGATCTTAAAACATGAAAATACCCCAAATATATAACAAGTCGGTTGTAACTGACCAATTCTCAGAGCCGGTCTAGCAGAATGGGGCTTACAACAGGAAAAACTAAGAACCTTTTGGTCATGTATCATCAGTTTTGTATCATGGTTCATTAGTTGTATTCATGACATCTAATGCTTCGTGTTTCATGAGCAGTTCCAAACACCTCCATTCAATATAAAGGAACTCGAACTTTTATTAAGCCTGGTTTTCACTAGCGACGCATGCACAAGTGCAAGGATAAGTAGCTTATGCCAAGTGAAAACGAACACTACGCAAGCGCACGCAAGCATAAGCGCAAGCACAAGGAAAAGGAAAAATTTTGATCCTTGCGCATGTGCTTGCGTTAAGCCCCGGCGTTTTCACATGGAAATAAGCGCTCTTGAGCTTGCGCTTATGCTTGAGTCGCTAATGAAAACCAGGCTTAAGTGTAATGAAAAAAAACAAACAAACAAACAAACAAAAAAAGAATGCTCGAACTCCTTCAGATATTGTAATGTATGGAGGTGTTTGGAACTGCTGATGAAACACGAAGCATTAGTTGCCAGGAACGCAACTAATGAATATTTGTCGTTTGACTCTATAATTTACACCTCCATGGTCATGTGTAGCTGAGTGCTTTGCTTTTCTCTTGGTCATGCTAATATGTCAGTCGTCACCGGATAAAAACGACTGAAGGAAACGATTGTAAAGGTGGTGGTGGTAAACTTCAACAATATCTTTTACTACTGGAACTTACTCAGCGGTTTCTTGATCGATTCTTGAGTAAGAATTGTCCCAGGTGGTAACCAAACGTATTGCTATATACAGAAAAATGTCACGTGAACAAAGGAAAAAGCATCTGACCATAGTTAGTAGAGTCTGACTTTTGTTTGGTTTTCTGAATGTCTATAATGAGACCATGATAAATTTAGCTTGGATTAGAAAAGCCATTTTCGCCTTTTGTATTTTAGCTTCCCATAGGTGGCACTCAGATGCCCAGTAACAATACAACCTTAAGATAGACTTTCAGGTATCGTCACACAGTCCTACTTGCCTTTCAAGACTGAGTCATTTCATCAAAGGTTACTTAGTTTTTTCTTGGTGCGATGTCGTTGATAATTGTTGACTTCACACTAGAAGCTAAGTTAGTCTCAAGTAAGCACTTGGCTCCAGTGCACTTGAAAATCTCAAGTCGCACTTTAAAAAACTTGGCTTCACACCTAATGACAAAGTATATTACTTGAAGCACAGGCTGTCGATCATCTTTCGCCGTAAAATCCGTCCTGCATATCACAAATGCGATTCCTCGCCAGTATATAAAATCATGAGGCCTTCCAGAGGAATTGAGCCTTTGTAGTTTTCTATATATTTTTTCGCTATTTTTAACTCAAATTGTACTTATTAACATGCTTATTGTGGTGCAAAAAAATGAACAGGTTGAAACAGTGGCTGGTTTGCATTAATCGCATTTGGTGTCAGATGAAATGGAAAGCGATGGTATAGGCTGTCTCTGAAAATGAAATTCAAATAAGAGTTTTACTTCAATCATTTGTATCGACTTTTCTTTCCTTTCTATGTATTCTTACAAAGAATAATGTTTCATATAGTTCTCCAAACTCCAGCCATCCATTTTGAATTTTTCGATCGATCTCAGCTGGCAAGTTGTTTATCCGATCCGTTCATCAGAATCGTGGCACTGCTGCACATCGCTCAGTCAGTTGGCTTCCATTTCCTATTAGTCAAGTGTGTATTCAAGTGTGGTGTTGATCATACTTGGTGACGAACTTCGGTTTCTTTGGACTACGAACGTTTCCATGGTCACTAAGTAAAGTTCAAGTAAGTACATTTTACCCCTTCACGCTCAAAGTATGTTCCAAGTGCACTTAGATTATACTTACAATCTCTAGTGTGAAGCCGACAAATAGGCCGTATCCACGGAACTGACAGTGATTGACATAAACAGACGTTTTTATGGACGGGTTAAATCAATCACTTTAATTACAATTCAGTGGTAGTGAATGTAAGAAAGAAAAAAACAGAGAGAGTACAGTGGAATAACTTGCAAGACGGTTTTATGGGGGACCACGGGTGGTCAATGCTATTATGAAAATAGCTGTGAAATTATGGTACGTTTTAGATGTAGCGTCCAACTGTATTGACCGCGTTCCCGCCCGACATCTGAAGAGGCCGAAACATGGGGTGGCTTGTAAGAGATTAATTCTTAAAATCTCAAACGTTGAGTCAAGATTGTCTCATACAAAGTAGTGGCAGTTGTTTGTCAGTTCTTTCGAATCGTTTAGAAAAGACTGAACTGAAATCAGAGCTATGAAATATCTCGATCTTAGTATTGATACCTAAACTAACCATTTTTCATATTGTATTTGCCCGGCTTTTGTGAAGAGCAAGAATTCTAATTTTTGAGCAAAACTACCGTGATGAAATAAAGTTTTCTATCCATCCATCCATCCACCCATCCATCCTATATTTTCGGACTTCCAAATCGGAACTTTCCAGGGTCGTTCGTTTCCCGACCACTGGTCAAGGGGACGAAGGCCCTGGGTACGAGATTGGTTACAAGGTTGGATAAAGCCGCGGCTACACGAGCGATTTTTCGCTCGTGCCGGTGATGCGATTTTTTCAATTTGTCGCGTCAACAGCGCGCGATGAAAATCGCAAGTGTAGCCACCCTTGAACTGGCAACGCGACAGGTAAAAAATCGCAAGAAAAAAATCACGAGAAATTGAATGAGTTTAAATTTTTCGCGATTATTTTTCTGCGATTTTTTTAACTGTCGCATCACCTGTGCGAGGGTGGCTACACGGGTGATTTTCCCTGCGCGCTGGCGATCACCATCGCAAGCAAGAAATCGCTCGTGTAGCCGCGGATTAAGATCCTTCCAGAGTCGCTCGTTTCCCGACAAAGACTCTGGGTACGAGATTGACGTGTAGCGAGTTTCCAGCACATGAGTAAGCTTGGACGCTGCTGGACTTAACCAGAAGTTGTTACCGTACGATTTTTTCGATGACTAGAGACGTTAAGATTGAGGTTTTTCGGCTTTTCCCGCGAACCGCGAACGTCAAGAAGTCACGTGACCATTGCCTTGCTTCAGGTTTGCGGTTTGAGGTTTACGTTTGTACGGCTAGACCACGCTCTAGAGGTAAGTGATTTACCGCAAGGTTTTTTGCACTCTAAAACATCACAATCCCACGTTTGAGAGGAAATACTACTTTTTAGAACTCTTTCGCCTATTAATTATCGAATTCTTTTTCATAGAAACGTTATTTTTAAGACGATTTCTCGGCTAAAATAGAAGTGAACGAATAGAGACCTTAAGATTGAGGTTTTTCGGCTTTTCCCGCGAACCGCGAACGTCAAGAAGTCACGTGACCATTGCCTTGCCGTCAGGTTTGCGGTTTGAGGTTGACGTTTGTACGGCTAGACCACGCTCTAGAGGTAAGTGATTTACCGCAAGGTTTTTTGCACCCTAAAACATCACAATCCCACGTTTGAGAGGAAATGCTACTTTTTAGAACTATTTCGCCTATTAATTATTGAATTCTTTTTCATAGAAACGTTATTTTTAAGACGATTTCTCAGCTAAAATAGAAGTGAACGAATGACTGAAAACAAACATGGCGGCCGGCTATTTGTTACCCGCGAATCTTAAGTCCCGAATATGGGCAGACAGCTGACGTGAAAACGCTAACCGCAAACCGCGGTTTGCCGTTTGCGGTAAGATGGCCAAACCTCGATCTTAAGGTCTCTAATGACTGAAAACAAACATGGCGGCCGGCTATTTGTTACCCGCGAATCTTAAGTCCCGAATATGGGCAGACAGCTGACGTGAAAACGCTAACCGCAAACCGCGGTTTGCCGTTTACGGTAAAATGGCCAAACCTCGATCTTAAGGTCTCTAATGACTGAAAACAAACATGGCGGCCGGCTATTTGTTACCCGCGAATCTTAAGTCCCGAATATGGGCAGACAGCTGACGTGAAAACGCTAACCGCAAACCGCGGTTTGCCGTTTGCAGCAAGATGGCCAAACCTCGATCTTAAGGTCTCTACTGACCAGCTGTGGAGACGGCCTAATAATTCTGGTTATAAACACTGAAAAGGAACGGTAAGTATTTTTCAAATGTTGATTTGCTTTTTAGCAATTGTTTGACTGATCGTTTGAAAGTCTTTTGTGTTCTAAAAAGCGAATGTATTGTTTATGTGGAATAAAATGTTAGGCAGGAAATGCTGTTTGGTGATTGCCTTGACTTTGTTAATTCCCAGTTGCGTTGTGTGAGCGACACTAATTTGAATAAAGTTTAAATTTGATACCGCGCCTTTGATGCGGAATTAAAATTTTCACAAATTTCGGTTTCAAATTTTTTTTCTGGCCAATGCTTGATGCGTGATAACCATAATGTTTGCCTTTGTATTGCCTTCCAAAATAATGATTTAATTTAACTTGTTCGATAAAACGTTTAGTGGAATTTGTGCTCAAAATAGAAATATATGATTTACGGGAACTGCCTTCCAGGCCTGAATAAAGGCTACCTGTAGCCTCTTGTTTTTAATATTCATGCATGAATGGAGATAAGCAGAAAATGAATCAGCAAGCTTCACCTTAAGGTTTCCTAGGTTCTTCGTTTTGAAAAAAAAAATGGCTGCGAGGAAAGCTGAATGCACACTCCAGAGATTTCGCTAGACATGCGAGTGATAAGCATTTATTGACCCAAATTGTAAACGGTTTTCGAAATTTTCGGGGTAGCCTTGAGAAATACGGGTAATTATTTATGGGAAAAAGTATGTTAGTAAAAATTTTCAATTAAGTAAATAAATTCCTTTACCATAGATTCCTAGAAGCGCTCAAATATTTCCTCCAAGGTATGCAGTTGAAAGTCTGTAGCTGAGGCTCGCTGATGTTGAGAATTTCTTTACTTTGACAAGACAATGGTCACTCCACGAGGAAGGATTTTTTAGCATTTAACTTTCCGACTTCCTCTGCTTCAGGAAAAAAGGAAAACGGATGACGTAAGAAAGTACGTTGCGAAGCGATAGCGAGTAGCGTTACTGATGTCCTTAATACGTTCTAACGTCCTCGGCGTGCGTCATCCGCAGAGTGCACACGCATGCACGGCTAGATGGAATCTATTTGTTAAATATTCGAATGGCGGGACATGGTAGGAAGAAACTTTGTTTCGTAGGTTTGTTTTTGTAGTTTTCGTTCTAAACATAGCGTTTTAACGGCCTATCTCGACAGCATGAAGGAGACTATGTCGATTACAATTTAAGTAAGTATTGCTTCAAGTTTCATGTCGTAAGACTTTATGTAAGTGTGAACGGTGTTTAGCTTTTCATGACAAACCAGTTGGGGACTCCAATATTGCAATTAAAATGAATACGATAAAATAGAACAAAAT
The DNA here is from genome assembly GCA_016490735.1 of Pachyseris speciosa. Lineage (NCBI taxonomy): Eukaryota > Metazoa > Cnidaria > Anthozoa > Scleractinia > Pachyseridae > Pachyseris > Pachyseris speciosa. Next base: position 527,693 of record JAEMWC010000127.1, read on the forward strand.
TACAGTAATTTCCGTATAAAAAAGGATGATGAGCAGTACTTAGAAAATATCACTGATGAATATAAAATTACATGCACTTATTTAGAGAAATTCATATAATATGTTAAACTCTACACAACTAGTTCAAAACTAATGACAACTAAAAACACCGAAGAGCTGTCAATTGTTGGCTTTACACTAGAAGATAAGTTAGTTCCGTGTGGGCACTTGGCTCAAGTACACTTGGAATCTCAGTCAAGTTGCACTTAAAAAACTTGGCCTCACACCTAGCCCGTCCACACGTATCCCGATATTTTTGAATCCGCAACTTTTTCTCTTCTAATACAAAACTTTTCACGTCCACACGTAACGTATTCAAATCGAATTTACCCGTCCACACGTATCCGGATTCGTTTTTTCTGGTGGATTTAAAAAGTTGCGGATTCGCATGCCCGATTCACCGGATATGTGTGGGCGGAAGGCGAATCCGGAAAGAAAAAGTTGCGGATCCAAAAATATCCAGATATGTGTAGACGGGGCCCTAGTGACAAAATATATTACTTGAAGCACAGGCTTCCCAAGCTCAAAATTCGACTCTGCATCAGCTTCTTTATATAGAGAATTGAATGGGATAGTCGCCGGTTTGTTAAAAAAAATGTGTAAATAACTATCTAATCAGAAATAAAGTTTTCCTCCCTCAAATGTGTCGCGTACTTGTCTCTTGTGCCGATTTTGAAGCCATTCTCACGCCGTTTAGTGAAGTTTTTCAAAATCGTTGTCTCTCCTTCTAAAAGAAGTAGAAGGCAGACCACTCCATCGATCGCATCAATCGCTGGCCAGACGTCACTCCACAAATCGCTCTCTCCTCGAAAGGAAAAGTCCTGAATCGCAATAAAACCAACAGTTCCATAAAGCCCAATAAATTTCACTCCATCTACGTGTGCTTCGGCGGTCAAAAGACTCGTGAAGAACAAAAAATTTGGCTTGAAGTTCGCCTCTTCGGCTTTCCTGATATGCTTGTGACAGACCTCGCGACAACGGCCGTTAACGCAAGGTCAAGTAGCTGGTTTCTGATTGGTCCATTTGAATAAAGTCACGCGCTGACAACACGACCCTCCACCGGAAGGAAAGGTACATTTTGTCGCGAATCAAGTGTCACACTAGGGCTGCAGCTGGTTTGTAACCGTTACAGAGTTCACAACTATCAAGCAAATTTAGAACGATAACTATCTTATGCTGAAAATCTGATCTTATCGTTTTAATTTTGCGGTCACAAGCATATCAGGAAAGCCGAAGAGGCGAACTTCAAGCCAAATTTTTCGTTCTTCACGAGTCTTTTGACCGCCGAAGCACACGTAGATGGAGTGAAATTTATTGGGCTTTATGGAACTGTTGGTTTTATTGCGATTCGGGCTTTTCCTTTCGAGGAGAGAGCGATTTGTGGAGTGACGTCTGGCCAGCGATTGATGCGATCGATGGAGTGGTCTGCCTTCTACTTCTTTTAGAAGGAGAGACAACGATTTCGAAAAACTTCACTAAACGGCGTGAGAATGGCTTCAAAATCGGCACAAGAGACAAGTGCGCGACACATTTTAGGTAGGAAAACTTTATTTCTGATTAGATAGTTATTTACACATTTTTTTTTAACAAACCGGCGACTTTCCCATTCAATTCTCTATATAAACAAGCTGATGCAGAGTCGAATTTTGAGCTTGGGAAGCCTGTGCTTGAAGCACAAGCTGTCAGTCGTCTTTCTCGGCTAATAATATACATGAAAAAAATTCTCGATTCTGATTGGCTAAGAGAAATGCAGGTTTTAGGAAACACGATGCAGAAAAAAGGTAATTCAGTGCAAAAAAGAGGTAAACAACAGACGATTCTGATTGGTTAATTAACAAAGGAACTGAAATTGAGCCAATCAAACGCAGCCTTTGAATGGCGCAAAGTCTGAAGAGCTGCAAGCAAATCTGCGAGCGAAAACAATGGCTGGCTTTTTGAGCAGGTTTTCTTTCTTCGTGACCGCAATAACAGCAGAGAAGCTGCAAAAGAGCTCTAAAAAGGAGAAAAGCACTGTATTTTAGCTGTCTGTTTGGAAACCGTGGTGTCGAGAGAAGGGAATTACCGACGTAATTGGGATTACGACTCCGTTGAATTCAACACTACTAACACTCAAATGAAGAATGATCCTCGCAGTTGTGAACGCAATTTATGCAATTGCGAAAAGAAGCCTGAAAAAAAAATTCAGGACTTCAACGGGGTTTGAACCCGTGACCTCGCGATTACCGGTGCGATGCTCTAACCAACTGAGCTATGAAGCCACTGACGTTGG
>JAEMWC010000127.1:535000-620000 GCA_016490735.1 Pachyseris speciosa
GTTGTATGGTTGGAGTCCATAACTCAGAGTCAAAAGCTTAGAGATTATAGTGTCCACAACTCAGTCAGAGTCCATGACAAAGTCATCATATCGTGCGGGACGACGTCGCACGCGTGTGGATCTGCGAGGCGCGGAACAGGTATCAGAGCCATTGCCTGTGGTGGGGGAGTCTAAAACTGGATCAGGGGCATTGTCTACGCAGGGCTCGTATTCATCGGCAGGAAGGTAGACATCAGGAACGTCTTGAGTGGCAGGTGTCGATATTGCACTTGGTATGGCGGGTGGAGATGGAGGGGAAAGTACTGGCTGTACTGGAAGGGTTTCGTCGGATGAGGAGTCAGGATCACTGCTGACTGCTGACGGACGGAAGACTGTTACTTCGGATGGGACCCTGTAGCAATCAGATGTCTTTACGCGGTAAGAGGTGCTTCGAAGTTGAGAGCCAACAAACTTTCTGATGTTGCAGAAAGAGCCAGTTACCTCTACGACTAAATAGCGATCGCGAGCTCTTGTCTTGTTGCGATCGGAGAAAAGGTAGACTAAATCACCGACGACGATGCGATTAGCTGGGCGGCGCCTCGCGATGGGGGCCTTTGCCTTCTCGCTGTGGGTTTGGTTGGCGATACGTTGTTCGTTCTGCTTAACGATGATGCTTTGGTCCTGCAGTGGTATTTGTTGGTTCGAGAATTGATCTCGCTGCGTCCACATCTCTCTAGAGGAAAGGCCATGTGAGCGGATGCGCGCGTTGAGGTTGGCTGTGGCTACGGCTAGTGTCACAAGGGAGACGGGGCCTCCTAGGGGGTCGTGTCGGAGTAACTCGTTTTCGATCTCTTGGACCGCTCTCTCGGCCACAGGATTCTTGTTGCGATTCTTGGCGTTTCCGAGCTCTATTGTGATTCTGTGATGCTTTAGTTGTTGATCCTCTGTTAGTGCCTTGAATCCTGGGGCAGGATCAGTGCGTATGATGGCTGGTGGTCCATCTAGTGGACGCATATGGACACATAGGTGGATAATGGCGTCACGTAGGGTGTGGTGTCGCTCATCCTCTAACAGAGTCGTGGCTGTGAAAGAAGTCACACATTCACGTAGCACGAGGACGAGCTGTCTTGAACGTTTGATAACGTCAGCGGCGAACGAAACGCCAACGGCATCCGGTGGAAGGGAGGTTGACTGCTCCTCGCGTGCGTTCGGGGTCTGACGTAAGGCGGCACACTGGTGGCAAGCTTGAGTCACTTGGTCGATGGCCTTGTCTATATCCAGGGCATAGAGATAGCGCTTTGTGACAGCCTTGAGTTGATTACTGGATCGGTGGCTAAGCTGGATGTGTAACGCGGTTAAGAGTCCCTCTAGTACCTGCCGGGGGACAACGATGCATTCACGGGTGGGAGCGAGAGGCTCGTTACGCTTCACAACGAGTAAGCCGTCCTTGGCAATGGTGGCCAAATTGAGGTACCTTTTAACGTCCCTCATGTTGGTAAGCTTCTTCGAAGGACGTGTTCCCTGTTGAAGATGTGCGCGTGTGCGTCGTAAATCGGGACATTCCGCCTGTGTGGCCAACCAGGCAGTGCGACTGGTGAACGGGAGATGCTTATTGCCACTGAGTATGTCTTGGACTGACGTGTATCTGATAACAGAATCCTGGGTGAGTCGTGTGAAGGCGCAGATCTGGCAGGCCTCATCCTCACACGGGGCTGCATTGCGACTGGCGAAATCTGAAGGTAGTATTGCAGAGCCAGATACGTGTCGTACAGAAGCCTGGTAACGGCTCACGGTAGACAGAAAAGTAGATACACGGGGGCTTGCTGAGAATTCTCCTCTGCAAAGTTTTTCATACGCCTGTACGCAAGGTTTGCTGTCGGTCAATATGCAGGCCTTATGATGGGACTGTATCAGGTATGGGCTGAAGTGTTTGGTGGCAACGGCGATTGCTAGAGCCTCCACCTCACATGGTAACCACGTTAATTGTGAGCCTCGCAGTTTGGCGCTAAAAAAACCTGCCAGGCGTAACTTGTCATCACGGGTGATGTACAGGGTGGCAGCTATGCCGGGTTTGCGAAGTGCTCCGTCTGTTACGATCCACAGTTGATCACTCGGGATGGGAAGTGAGATGGTGTGAGCAGTGGAAAGGGCTGCCTGGGCCTTGTGGAATGAAGCACGGAGGTCGTCTGTCCACTGAATCCTCTCTTTAGATTCACGGCCAGCGACGGTGTCGTCAAGTTTTGCAAGGAGAGTAGAGCACCCTGGGATGACGCGGGAGAGCACCTTGAAAGCTCCGATGAATGATCTCATTCGGGTAACAGTGTCAGGTTCAGGACACGAGGCAAGAGCGGCGATGCGGTGCGGGCTGGCACTTAAAGTGCCAGAGTTCCAAACCCAGCCTAGTATCGTTGTGGACTGAGGGTTGATGATTGTTTTGGAGGCGGAGAGGCGAAGATCGCACTTGTGCAGAGCCTGTAGAACTTTCTTCCAGTTGCGTAGGAGTTCACCTGGGGAGTTTCCGCCACAATACAGGTCGTCCGCGATTTTGGCTACGATGCCTTCCTTTAATAGGTCACCGAGCACTCGGCTCATGAGTTCTTCGAGGGCCGTCTCGGAGCCTGGCATGCCCATGGCAGACCGCGCATATACTCGTATGCCCCGGAATGGTGTGGCAACGCCACAATATTTCATGGAGTTGCGTGAGAGAGGAATCTGGTAGAATGCGCTAGTCAAGTCTGTTGCTATGATGTGTTTCCACTGTGCAATAAGACGTAATGTGGAGTCCACATCAGGCATAAAGGATGGCTGGGGCTTGCTGTAGCGCCCAACCTCGGCGAATGCGGTGACTAAGCGGTACCCTCCGCTGGGTTTCTTGATGAGGAAGGACGGGTTTAAGTACTCGACTGGGATGTTGATGTCTTCGGGTCGTTTAAAGACGCCCAATGCTTCGAGTTCGTCAAACTTTTGTTGGAGTTCCAGTAGTTGGTGGCGGGCATACTGGGGCAGCCTGCCTTTCCGTTGGGGGGGTTCCACAGGACCCATGTTAACTCTGGCTTCGAACGGACCTTCTGCGCCATTGTAGCCTTTGATGTTTGGGTCAAAGATGTGGTCGTATTCATCCAAGAGTGATGTAAACTTGGCTCTGAAATCATGAGGGAGTAGGTTGTCTGGGTCAAGGCTCACGTTTGTAGAGTGTTTTGTGCTGGTCTGATGAACAGGTGGCCTGGGTGGTGGCGAGACAGGTGGCTGTACGTTGTTGCTGTGGGCTTCGGGTGTGTAGACAGCATGTACTTGACAGAAGTGTTCATTCCGTTTGAGGAAGTGAGGCTCAGCAGTTAAGTTGGGGATGCGTATTTTTCCCGCGACGCTGGAGACTATGGTTGGTTGTGGCCACAATTGGGAAGCTGTTAGCTTTCTTACGCTGGGGGCATCAGTCCGCGGTTCCAAAGCATACACGGAGTCAGGGGGTGCTTCGCTTGGCAATTCGACTTCTAGAAACTCTACAGGCCAGACGGTCGTAGACGTGGGCGGAGAGCGTAGCACAATGGCACGGCGTGCAGCGGAGTTGACCGTTACCGGTTGCTGGGACCCATAGTTGTGGATAGTTCCGTCACCAAGGGTTATTTGGCGCTTGGCAGGGCGTACTGCAATATCATTAGACTCCATGAAGGGGGTTCCTGCCAGGACGTCTACATCAAGATTTTCCACGACAAGGCCTTCGAAGGTAAATGTATGGCCTTCGCGGGTAAAATGGAAGCGTGTCTCACCGACAACATGCAGAGGGGATGAGCCATCTGCTTGGTGGACGGATTGGGAACTGGGCGTCACCAGGCAGCCAAGACGTTGGACGACGGTGTGACGAATCATGTTTCCTGTGGCGCCACTGTCGATGGTTACGCGCACTGGGTGGTGTGCATGGAACATGTCCAAGTATGGTGACTGGCGAGTCTGTATGCGGAAGACATGGGTGCTTAGGCCTGATCCGGTGTCGTCAGTGTCACTGACTGATTCATCTACATAGGGTCTGGTGTCAGGTTCAGAGGGATCATCTAGGATGTCGGCGATTTGTCTGGCTTTGGCTATGTACTTGCGATCCTGTTCTGGGAGGAAACTACATTCACTCAGGAAGTGGGCGTGATTGGGACGGCCCGCTTGCTTGCAGAGCGGGCAGGACCTGGCTGGACGGTTGGGTCGTGTGCTCGCCTTGTGTGGAGTTCTGCTGCTAGTAGGTTTATGGTAATTACTAACAGCGGTGCGCATAATCTTGGCGTCGTCAGCTGTGCGTATTTCGTCGAGCAAGGAGCTGAGGGCCTGAGATATTTCTGGTTTTATCGAGGCTAGAGTTCGTGATCTTAGTTCTGTTCCCTATCTTTGTTTTACGAGCTTGGGTAACTCAGGATGTATCAGTTTAAGCCAGGTCAGGATAATGAAATTTTCTAAGGTGGGAGTGAGTTCCTCGTCTTCGGTGGCCACTTCACCGTGGTGGGACAGGCTATTGGCACGGAGTAGGGTGTCCTCAACAAAGGCCATTAGTCGTTGGAAGAGGTCTTCTGGGCGCTCGTCAGCTTCTAAATGCAAATTGGCGAAATCCAGAAAGTGAGCCCCCGTAATCTGGAAGCCAAAATGTGCGCGTATCATGTTCCAAACAGACTGGATAGAGGTCGAATTCTTCACTAAGGTATTTCGGGATATTACCGGACAATAATTGGCTATTTGCCCGAGCATGAGTTCCAGGAAAGTGACTTTCTGTCGGGCAGTTCGGCGTTTGGAGAGTGGTACTGTTTCGCCATCGTCGGTGAGGCCGCGCAGGGGCTGGGTCTTAGTCTTCTTTCCCCATGTGGTGCCATCGGCGAGAAATGGAGCGAAATTGCTGTCGAGTGACAAGGTGTAAATCAGGTTTTGTCTCCAATTCTCGAAGCTGTTTATAGACTCGTTCTTCGAGAGACTCCACTGCTTCGGGGCTCGTGGAGAAGAAGCCATGACTGTTGTTGTGTATTGGGTTTACCAGAGAATCGAGCTTGAACGACGAAAAATGTTCGACGTATCGACGTACCTGGGTTAGGAATGAGTAGCTTTTCCTTGTATTTGGACGTCGATTTCTTGACGTAGGTTCGAGGAGGCTGCCACCACGCCAATTAGAGGAGTATAGGTAAGTCGATGACGCGATTCGTAACACAACTGAAGCTTTAATTAAACTTGTATGACAGTAACAGAACAAGCGAGCTTACAAACACGAGTCGAACACACGAGAGACAAGACCGCGCAAGCCTATAAGTAACGTACCGCTGTCCGGTACTGGCGCTGGGAGTCTCATGGCCAGTCCCTCTCAACCACCGCAAAATGGCGGCCAATCCAACACTTCGGGCAATCTTCCAAACCCCGGTGTTTCTTCCAGTCCCGCTTCACTTTCTTCTTCCGTCGACGTTTCCGATCCAGCCCAAAACGCGTCGCTCCACCCGAACTTCCGACAGCCTTCCCTCGCCAACCACCTGACAAAAGCCACCTCGACGCCCATCACGAACGGTGAGTACGTGGACTTTGCTACCCTTCTACCAATGTCCTCCTTTCTCACCGACACCATCCATTCCCATCTTAACCTTAAGGTGGGCGATCAGGGTCTAACTATCCCCCTTCCTCCACTTCCAAACGCCCCAAAATCACCTCTATCGATAGGTGGCTCGATGCCTTCGCTATCTATTTCGCCGTTTTAGTGTCTGTGTATCCCTCTCGTGCCACAGATTTAATCGCCTATCAACAGCTGATCCGAGATTCGGCACGAAATTTCCCGGGATGGCTTGGTACGTTTATGATGTGGAGTTCCGCAGGCGTGCCTCCCATAACCTTTCTGTTAAGTGGGGGAACGGGACGTCCAGCTCTACCTCGATACCTTTACGGGCCTTCCTAAATCCGGATGCCGATCCTATGGCAGCACTGACCATCTCTCTGACGCTTGCCCTTTATCTTCCCGTAGGTCTTGGGATGCCCCTACCCAGTCCGACCTGTGCTACAACTTTAACAAAGGCCGACCTTGTGCTCGCACCCCATGCCCCTACCAACACAGGTGTAACCAGCCCAGATACACAGCAGCCCACTCTGGGGAAGACCGTGTTAAACTCACCCACCACAGAGAGGACCAACCTAAATCATCTGCAAGCTCTAGCAATTCCTCCCGAGGACACTCCTAAGTACCTCTCCCAACTCATCCCTCCCACCCCATCAACATTGACAAACTCACATCCTACCTTCAGGGCCATCCCGATCAAACAACAGTTAACCATCTTCTCACAGGGTTTTCTCAGGGCTTTCAGATAGGCTATTCCGGCCCAAGGGCCCCCAAGGAATACCCAAACCTTCCCTGTGCAAAGATCAACCCACCAGTTATTGACAAAAACATGCTAAAAGAGGTCACTTTGGGCCGCACAGCTGGGCCGTTCTACAACCCACCCTTCTCAAACCTGCAGGTATACCCATTGGGGTCATCCCAAGAAACACTCCTCAGAATGGCGTACCATATTCCACCTCTCGTATCCCAAACACCGGCCCACCAGTGTCAATGCCCACATCCCCCCGAGTCCTATTCTTTGCAATATGTTAAGGTGGACCATGCAATTGCCATACTTCAGGATCTTGGGCCAGGATGCTTTATGTCCAAACTTGATATAAAATCAGCATTTTGCAATGTTCCTGTCCATCCCTCAGATTGGGAACTCCTGGGTAGGAAATGGGAGGGGCTCTATTTCTTCGATATGGTCCTCCCATTCGGTCTTAGGTCTGCCCCCTTTCTTTTGATGAATTCTCTTCTGCCCTTGAGTGGATCATTCGAACCAAACTTACTATTCCCAAGGTTATTCACATACTAGATGATTTCTTTTTCGCTACTTCCCTCCCCGATCTAAATGCATGACTGCTCTATGCCAAATTTTGCACCTTTTTACAGATCTGAATATCCCCATAGCTCCTGGGAAAACCTTCCCTGCATGTACATGCCTTGAATTTATGGGTATCCTATTAGATTCCACTAAAATAGAAGCCCGTCTCCCGCTAGATAAACTCACCTGCATTCAGGAAACCCTTGGTCACTGGGCTAATAGGAAATCTGTTACCTTGCACGAGCTCCAGTCCCTGATTGGCACCCTTCAATTTGCTTGTAAAGTTATTGCTCCTGGCCGTCTCTTCTTGCAGCGCATTATCCACCTTACCAAGGGTATCAAGTTTCCCCACTGGCACATTCACCTTAATTCAGGTTTCCGTAAGGACATTAATATGTGGCAACACTTTCTCCAAAATTGGAATGGGGTCTCTCTCTTTTTGGATACCCAGCCCACCTCTCCTCCAGACCTTCAGTTATACACTGATGCTTCTGGTTCCCTTGGGTATGGGGGTTTCTTAGCAAGTGATTGGTTCCAGGGCCACTGGCTACCTCACCACACCTCAGCCCTAAAGGGATATCAGCATTGAATGGCAGGAGCTCTTTCCCATATACTTGGCCTGTCTTTTATGGGGTCACCGCTGGTCGGGTAAATGGATCCGCATGTGGTGTGACAACAAGTCAGTGGTTGCCATCATCAACTCTAAACACTCCAAGTCCCCCGGGTAATGGACCTTGTTCGAGCAATCACCCTTCAAATGCTCACACACAACTTTTCATTCACAGCCTCTCACATCCCGGGCTTAGACAATTCTATTGCTGACTCCTTTCCTGTTTTCAGATGGACCGCTTCCGTACCCTGGGAGGGTTGTCCAATATACCTGATCTGAGTCGGGTCGAGTCCGATCGGACTTACCGGAAGTCAGATCGCACCAAAATGTAATGATTTTAACCTTCGTCTTCTGTAAAGCACGCGCGCGTTCTTCCTCGTTGTTAATGTGGCTGTTTGGAAGTGGCTGTTTGTGCTCTCTTACCGGGTGTGCAAAAGACGGTCTCTCTTACCGGAAGTCGGTTATTGCGCGACACTTATTAAATTCAGCAAGTATGGCCGTCAGGGAGGGTAGAAAATGTTGGCGGATCGACTCCGTTCGATCAAATGGAGTCGGGTCGTCGATCCGTCTCGACCCGACTCGACCGTCTCTGTCAAAGTCGGTCCGTCTTACCGGAAGTCAGTTTGCGCGAGACTTAGAAAAAGTTAAGCAAGTACTGCTGTCAGGGAGGGTAGAAATGTTGGCGGATCGTCTCCGTTCGATCAAATCGAGTCGGGTCGTCGATCCGTCGCGATCCGACTCAACCCGTCTCTGTAAAAGTCGATCTGTCTTTCCGGAAGTCGGTTTGCGTGAGAAAATGTTATCACTCGTATGATTACAGACCGAATTGGACTCCACTCCCTATTCATTACTTATGTCACCTGTCACCGAAATCCAGCAGAAGTGTAATAAATAGGTAAACAAGGTTTATTCATTACGCTGTGGAGAAGCGGTCTTTGTTCTGAACTTTGAATCAATCAAATGAAAGAGGTGACAACATTTTGTAAGCAGAAAAGTGTGACATCATTTTGAAAGCAGTAAAGTGTAAAAAAAAAGGCCCTTCTGGAAAGGACGACCAAAAACAAAAAAATTAGCGGTCAGTTTGATTAGCCGGTCGACTGGAATATGGTGTTTTTACCGCATTGCGAAGAGGGAGTTGAACCGCTAACGCGCGGTGCAGTGCCCTTTTTGTATTTAATGAATCTCCCGAGGAAATAAAAAATATGTGAGATATTTTCTTTTAATACCAAAGATGATGCGTCTATCAGTCTCAGGGGTTTGTAAAAGAAAGGCCGCCAACACTGATGCTTTTGCAATCCGACGTCCTGTGATCGGGTCCATCGGTTGGTACAGAAACTGTCTTGTTGGTGTGCCGGTTTTAAGGACCTACATAACTAACGCGCGCTTGTTTGTCCTCGTGGCTTAAGAACGAAGAATACACATGTGTAGCACGCTTGTTTCTGTCGGTTTAGTATTCTGCTTTTGGTTTAAACAACGAGGTATACACGAGTAAAGCGTGCTTGTTTGGACTCGTGGCTTAACCAACGAGGGATATACACCAGCTTACATATCAGTACTTTCTCTTTTGCTCGACCTGACTATTGGAGGATCGACGTTTATTACTTCTCTTTTGCGCGACGTGACTTCCGGTGACGGGTCGAGTGGAATCGTTGTCGATCGGTTGGTACAGAAACTGCCTTGTTCGTGTGCCGGCTTTTAAGAAGGAGGTGGGTTTATATATCATTACTTTCTCTTTTGCGCGACCTGACTTGTCCATCGTTTGGTACAGAAACTGTCTTGTTCGTGTGGCGGCTTTAAGAACGAGGTGGGTTTATATATCATTACTTTCTCTTTTGTGCGACCTGACTTGTCGATCGGTTGGTACAGAAACTGTTTTGTTGGTGTGCCGGCTTTTAAGAACGAGGTGGGTTTATATATCATTACTCTCTCTTTTGTGCGAACTTGCTTGTCGACAATCGACGTTTATTACTTTCTCTTTTGCGCGACCTGACTTCCGGTGACGGGTTGAGTCGAATCGACTCGGGTCGACGGGTCGACTCGAGTCGATCGGATGGAGTCGATCCGTCGAGATTTTCTGCCCTCCCTATGCGTGTGTTATCTTTGTCACTTGCGACCTGCGGGTCGACTCGGATATTACTTTGTAGGTCGCGCGCGTTTATTACTTTGTGGGTCGTGCGTGAGGTCGCGCGTACGTGCGTAAAGAACGAGGAAGGTTGTCTTTGGTGCGACCTGACTTCCGGTGAGTCCGATCGGACACGATCCGACTCGGATTGGGTATATTGGACATGCATGTACCCTGGCCCCCTCAACCTCTCCACAGCCTCCTCCATCCCTCCGTCAGCGATGAACATCTGAAAGGTTCCGTGCAGCGATACCTTCACGCTTCCCTGGCCCCTTCCACCCGATGCACCTATCAAGTTGGTGTCAAACACTTCCTCACCTTTACCCTCATGCATGGATTAGTGGGCCCCTCCAACCCCTCCTACCAGCCTCCGAAATTACTCTGATGTATTTCGCATCTCATTTAGCCAACACAGTATCCTATGACACAGTCAAGCTGTACTTAGTGGCAGTGCAGGACCTTCATCGAGAGCTGAACTTTCCTCTTAAGCTTAATGACATGCATAGGTTACAAAAAGTCCTGACAGGCATTAAGCGCCTCACTCCTACTAAGCAGCTTAACTGTTTTCCCATTACGCTTAAAGTTCTCCATTCCATTCACTCCTACCTTAAGCCTGAACATTCCAGTAATCTGGATCATGTCATGCTTTGGGCTGCCTTCACCTTAGCTTTTTTCGGGTTTCTCAGATCCACCGAATTCACTTGCACTGCCCCATTCGACCCCTCAGTCCACCTCACTTCCAATGACATCACACTGGTCCCCAACTCCCTCTTACCCAGCCATATGCTAGTTCACATCAAACAATCTGAAATGGACCCTTCAGGCAGGGCCACACAATCACTATAGCAAAGTCCTCGTCACCTATCTGTTCTGTGATGGCCATGAAAGACTATCTCCTTCAACCCAGCCACCTTCAAGCAGCCCTCTGTTCTCCTTTGTCCAACCTGGTCAATGTCTTACACGGAGCAACCTCACAGAAAAGCTGAGATCAATTCTCCAACACTGTGGTCTCCCTGCCAACAACTTCTACTCCCACAGTTTCCGAATTGTAGCTCCCACAACAGCAGCCAAAGCTGACCTTCCACTCTGGCTTATTAAAACTTTAGGGTGCTGGAGCTCAGACTGCTATGAACGCTACATCAGAACACCTAAATCTACCATTTTACAAGTACGTAGACTCTTAGCTAATACTAGTCCCTAGCTAATATTAAGACAGCTAGTGTCTTCGGAAACTTTCGTCTAAATATTTTTTGCATAGTCTCATAAGAGCGGAAGGTACGGCTCCCTTTGCTTGCAGAGCCCTACCTTATTCGCCTGGTACTGTGGGGGGCTTGTGTCCCCTGTCTTCGCATGCTCCACTATCCATGGCAGGGAATTGCAACCCCTGGCTGCACTTTACCCACAGTAAGGCTTAGCCCTTGGAGACAGGTCCAGAAAAATACCGGTATCCACTCCAGGGTGTGGACCCCCAGTCCCACCTGATCTGTACTCCACCCTGGAGGGCCACCCCACCTGGTTCCCCTTAGTTCCTAGTACTAGGGGATATGGGCCTCACCCCCGGAGACCGATCAGGACTCCTGTCCAGGGTGGCTACCCCGGTACCACTCGATCTTGTCTCCCCCCAGGAGAGCTTCTCTCCTGGTCCCCTTACCCCTAGATTTAAGCGCTTCTCTGCCACCAGAATTTTGCCCATTACTTTCTTGTGCACTTTCTGTGTGATATCTGTGTGAACCCTTATGCGAAACCACTGCCAATTGAAAGAGTTTATTAAGTTCAAGTTTATGGTAGCATAAACTGATGTTAATAAACCTGAGATTATGCCCTATGAATGCACACAGATTGTCATACTAGCAATAATCATGTCTCTGTTCTCGGGTAACACAATGCTCAACATTTGAATAAGCCTTTGTACTAAGTAACTGTAGATACTAGTCCAAAGTACAAGAAAGAACAATGAACAGTAACTAGTTGTTTGATTACAATGTATCCTTCTCCTTTTGCAAAGTCTACTGTAACTTAGCACGATAGTTTTTTGAGACTACAAAGGTTCCATTCGTGTTATCACGGGCTCATCATGCACATGTGCTCCTCTTTATGCCATACATCGTCCTTTCCAGCCAGTTCTCGAGGGCTTCGGTTCATTCAACTGCGATTTTCCCCTCCCATCCCCCCTTTTTTTTCTTTCTTTTGTTTTTGCTTTCTGTGACTGGAAGACTGGAATCTTTGTTTAGCTCTTTCATGTACTCACGATGCTTGCTATGTATTTAGGATGACCAGAATGTACACCAAGCTGATCACTCATTAATCTACATGTATATAGGTATCTATAAATTCAATGTTTTCTATTATGGTTGTATACTGGACTACAGTAGATCGCATGAGTCCTTGGTTGGGTCCTGGGACATGGAACTTTTGTCTTGCACTAATTAAAGTAGTGGCAGGGAAGTGCAACCCCTGGCTGCACTTTACCCCACAGTAAGGCTTAGCCCTTGGAGACAGGTCCGGAAAAATATCCACTCCAGGGTGTGGACCCCTGGTCCCTGATCTGTACTCCACCCTGGAGGGCCACCCCTCCTGGTTCCCCTTAGTTCCTACTACTAGGGGATATGGGCCTCACCCACAGAGACCAATCAGGACTCCTGTCCAGGGTGGCTACCCCCGGTACCACTCGATCTTGTCTCCCCCCAGGAGAGCGTTTCTCCTGGTCGCCTTACCCCTAGATTTAAGCGCTTCCCTGCCACCAGAATTTTGCCCATTACTTTCTTGTGCGCTTTCTGTGCGATATCTATGTGAACCTTTATGCGAAACCACTGCCAACTGAAAGAGTTTATTAAACAAGGATTTTATCTGCAACGTTAATATGCTTGTTAGCAAGATTCGCAAATATCGCATATTAACAAATTTCGCAAAAGGAAGTTCAAAAAAGTGACAAAGGCAAAGGGGACCCTGGAAAAGCCACGAATTTCGCAAAAATCGCAAAACTAACAAGGATTTTGTCTGCAACGACAACATCCTCGTTAACAAGAATCGCAAATATCGCAAGAATAACAAATTTCGCGTAAAAAAGTAACGAAAAAGTGACAAAGGCAAAGGGGGCCCTCGAAAGGCCACTAAATTTCGCAAAAATCGTAAAAGTAACAAGGATTTTATCTCCAACGACAAAATCCTTGTTAGCAAGAAACGCAAATATCGCAAATATCACAAAGAAAGAAACGACAAAGTGACAAAGGCAAAGCGGGCCATCGAAAAGCACCGAATTACGCAAAAATCGCAAAAGCAACAAGGATTTTGTCTGCAACGAAAAATTCTTTGTTAGCAAGAATAGCACATATCGCAAGAATAAGAAATTTAGCTAAGTGAATTTGTTGTTGGGAAGGTATTTGGTGTGATCTGTCGTGGAAGGGTGAAAATTGTGACACCAATTTGTGTCTTCTCTATCGTGTAATTTATGTGATCGCCGTTTAATTGAACTGCAGGAAGTGGTTTCATCACCATGATCTTAACGTAATTTTATAATTAGAACAAAATGTCCTCCTTTTCAAGGTGTTTGCTATAAAACACCCATGAGGATGATTGTCATGAGGAGATGTATTTCATTTGATGACCATTTGAAAATAAAGTTTATAAATTGAAGTAACCGGCCGAAGATTGGTAAGTAGCTGGCTATTTCAGCCGACTACCGGCCCTTTCTGACAGCCCTTACAGGGTAGGGCCTTAGCCTCCTTTGCAGATGCTTTTTTGCCTCGTCACGCAATCTGGCAATTTGTTGGGGAGGAAAGATTGTGTGACAAGCCAATAGAGCATCTGATCAGGAGGCTTGGTAGGGCCTTTGCCCCCGCTCTGCCCTCAGATGTTTATGATTTGCATTGTGACAGTGAATTATTATCATAATTGCAGAAACAGCTAAAGCTTGTCTTTTTTTTTGTGATGGAATCTGATTTTCTATATAGTTTATTAAAAGCAAAATAAACAGAGTATCAGTTTTCTTGAAGCAGCATAAATTGTAACGTTACTCAATGAGATACAACTAAATTATTATTGGGTGGCTGTAACTTCACTCTATCCAGGCTAGTAGCATATCCTGTTGACTGATATGACTGGTATTTGGTCCAAATACTGTGATAAACACATGCTGGAAGTGGCCTGGTGTTATCCCAACCCATGAAGACGCAAAGCCATCGTGTTGTCCATCTGTATGCAACAGATGTAAGGAATGTAAAGTACGTAGATGTCAAAGTTTATTAGTGATTCATACCCCAGGAATATTCATCGCGCGCCCCAAAAACTAAGCAAAAGATTTATATGCAGTTTTATAGGAAGGTGCATGTTGAATTAAGGCCCTGTTTACAAGCAGGTAGGGTAACCCTCCTGCTAGGATAGCCCTGTTACCCTAGCGCTCCCACATTTCCTCTTTTTTTTTTCATCGACGTGTTTACAAGGCAGTTAAGGTTACCCTGGTGCTAGGGTTACCCTAGCACCAGGGTAACCCTAGCTGCCTTTAGGCGGCGATTTTCGCCGGTTGCCGGCTTCTAATGAAACCCCTGGCAAGGTAGGTAAGCATCCTTCCCTCGAATAATTTCCTCCACCACTTCCAAGTTTTCTTCTGTAATGTTCTTTGTCGAATCACTCTACCGTTTCACATGTTGCATTCGAGCGAGTGATGCATTGTATTACAGGGTCGCTTTTAATATTACAACTTGTTGTTGTCAAGAAATAAGAAGGTAACATAACAGCATTCTACGACACTCGAAAGCAGCAATAACAGGCAGTACAGACAGGAATTCTAAGTACTTAGCAGAACTCTTCTCTTGTCAGCCATTTTTTGTGATTAATTTGTCCCGGGTGGTAGGGTAACCCTAACTGTGAAATTTTGCTTGTAAACCCGGGCTATCTTTGATCCTCCTACTAGGGTAACCCTAGCAATAGGGTTACCCTCCCTCCTTGTAAACAGGCCCCAAGAACTTGTTTCAAAGTCCAGTGTAATAAATTCCCGAAGTCTTTTTGCGTTGCGGACCACCGAGGAAAGAATTATGTGTTGGGAGAAAAACAGCAAAATTCGCCAGTCTTCAAAATATAACAACATGGAAAACATGAAAGCTCCTTCCTTTTTCCTCAGCAGTGGTCTCACTTGAATGAGAACCGCACAGTTGGGAATTGCGCCATGATCCTCGTGTTGGGTAATACAGTCTATGTTCTCAATTGAACATCCGACAACAGCGAACAGCAGCGGTACTCGAGCGAGCCAACGTACGTCACGGTGTTGCAGTGACCACATGCACACCTGTGTAAAATAACAGACAATGTTTAAACATTCTTGGTGTGTAAAGAAATCAGCGTTAGTTAAAATGAGTATGCCTACCAAGATTCTACAGACGCCGTTCCTTCATATCTTGCCACCAAAACGGCTGGAGTTAAACCATCGAACGTCATTACCCTCTCGCGCAAAATGTCTGCGAGTGGCTCACCGCAATATGGTATACCTGCCAACTCTCACGCATTAAGCGTGAGTCTCACGCCTGCGGACTAAAGACGTCACTCTCACGCATTGAGGACAATTTCTCACGCCTGACTTATAAATCCGGATAGCTTGGTCTTTAAACCTTTAACAACTAAAACTTCAATTCAATATTCCCGCTTATAATGACGAGTTTGAGTCCTGACTGTATCAGAACGCGCTAAAATCTCGCGTTTTAGTTTGCAATTGAGGGACTGGAAAAATTGCAAATTGCTTCGGAAGTGTTCGGAAATCATCGGAACATCTTCGGACATGTTCGGTAGCGTTCGGAAGTCTTCGAGAAATCGTCGGAAGTCGCTGGAACATTTTCGGAACTTTCGGTCATGAGGAGACGAAAATCTCACGCATTTGACTCGAAAAAAGTTGGCAGGTATAATATGGTCGGATTGCGCTCTCTACAACCCTCAACTGTCTTCATCAAAATCTTCTCTTTCATCCAAGCTTTCCATAGCGGATGATTCATTGTTTTCTGAATCGATGAACGTTTCGCAAAACTAAATGGGTCGAAAACGAGTTAGTCTGCGAGCTGGAACTCCAAGCAATGCAATTCTAAACCAGCTGACGTCACAAGCACAAATTTCATTCCCAGTCCCGGGACATTTTATAAGGAAAAATGTGTGTGTTTGGGCCGCTAAAGGACAAGTAAAATTTACTTCCCGTAAGTTTTTAAAGTGGTATTTTCTCAATACACATACAAACGATGGAAAAAATGCAATTTTTTTGTCATATACACTTTAAAAAGGCTTCTAGATGTAAGACAGGCAAATATTCTGGAGAAGGCCTTCGATCAAAGTCTCAAAAGGAAAGATAACTCGTTCTTCGTTGAAAACTCGTTAACTGCATATTATCCTCGTAATACCAAGCAACCCATTCCCGAGCAAACGTTATCTCATTCTTTGTACAGTAGATGTATCAATCACAACAGTTACTTCTCTTTTCCATTTTGTCATGCAAGACTCGTCACCCGTTAGACTCACCAACAGGTGATTTTGACCCTGATTATAAATTTATCATTTACATATATTTCGGTTGGGTTGTGATAGAAAACTTTCCCTAGGAACTGCAAAGGCTATTCAGTAGTCATTATGTTGACTTGATCTCGGTATTTCATGACGTATTTCTGGTGTAAAGGGATAGTTGTTGTGTATCTTGGTGTTTTCGTTAGTTCTTGGTTGTTATGATCTACGCTATTGTTTCATAAGATCACGTGACATACATTCATCCGAATGGAAGTAGACACGTGGATTGATTTTGATTGGTTGAGTAGCGAATATATTTTAAAACGTTTCATGTTTCACTTTTAACAGTAGGGCACCGTGTAAGCAAAACCTGAGACAAACAGCGGCGAGGTAAGTGAAGAAACATTTTATATCAGTATTCAAAACAATAATTTTTGTTAAGTGGTAACGATTACTTCCTATTATTTGCATCGATGTTTTCAGATAACATAAAAAACAATGACAATAACAATGCCAACTGAAGGTTCACAGAACTTCGGATAAGTGAACCCATCCACATGTCTGTAACGCTGGTAAAATTCTTAATTTTGTGGTGTCTTCTCTGGTTCTTGCATCTTTTTTCTGTTATTTTAATTTGTTAATTCCATCGGATAATATTCCGACTAAAAAAGGAATTCGCATGGCGAAAAGATCAGAGATAAACCATATTTTTTTAACTAAGGCCTTTGTTTAAACTCTCTGATTGTTTTGTCAGTACTTTGTAAGCTCAATATGATGAAGATAATCTAGTGAAATGTTGCTTAATGAATAAACTCATATGGCAAGGTTTAATCATTAAATCAACCGGTTTATGCTAGCATGTTTACTTGAAGCTTTTTCCGGTTGAGTAAATGCATCAGTCCAACAACTATCGTCCGCGTTTAGCGGAAAGGAAAACACTGCTTTTAAAGCTCGGCTTAGATTCAGGGATATAATGATATACAACGAACTTGAAATTAAAAAGGAGGATCATCACTTACCGGTATTCCTTGTCTGCTAAGCAGGTACTTTCACCAAACTGATGGCGCGAGAGCAAGAGAGGCTTGCCAATTTCTTATTGGTATAACTCAGCAAAGGTTTTAAAAAGTGCTCTCGGTTTATACGGACATTTTTAGTATAATCCTTTCACCAATGGCGGTAAATAAACCATGGAATAAAAATCACACTTTTGAGTCCTCCAGCTAAACGTGAAATGAGCTCTGAAAGAGGCCTTGGGGAATTTGAACCAGAGAAAACAACCGGCCGTTTTTTCCTTTAGAATTCTCATATGACTTCATCAAGAAGAAACATTCTAAAACACACCCTTGTGCGGAACACTATAGTCCTCGAGACATCTTTTTTGCCTGGTCATGACAAAGTACCTCCAACAGAAGCCTTTCCTTGACACAGAACCAGGTGCCATGTATGTGACTTGCCGTAAAGTTTAACTGAACTAGACAGAGCCGACGTAGCGGACTATGTCATTGCCTACACGCTGTTACGTGGCGCATTGGCGAAACTAAGATAGGCTTTCGGACTGTTTCGGAGAACAGCTCCTTTAGTGAAGAGCTTACTATCAAGAAGGTACGGTCCCCGTTGCCGAACAAGTCTATTTCTCTACCATGACAAGATCCAGTACATGAATGTCTGTGAAAATGGTGAAACAGAAAGCAGGCAACACAAGAAAAAGCATCAAATTTCGAAGCCCCAGTGAGGTTGAACATCACACCCCAGTTGTTTCAAGAGCGGAAAATTCTATGCCAAGCAGATAAGTCGCTATCCAGCAATACATTTTATCCGCTGTATAGCGAAAAAGTTGTATTATCGTAAATGGCTTGGACCATATCATAGCTTGGTGAAGCACGATTGTCTGGGTGGTGATGAATTCCGTTCAGGTTGTTAAAACATCAGTCAGTGTCACAAACAGTCCTTCAGTCCACATAGGACCTTTAGAGCGTTTACTTTTTGTAATCCATAAAGCCTGGGTAAATCAGATGAACGTGCGTGGTTCGTAAAAAACGGAGAATTACTGGAATCATCACTTGGATATTGAGTAGAGGGTACTTCAAGTATGGTAAGGAGTGATTGCGTCGGGCAAACACATATGTTATTGTCTTGATTAAAAGGGACCAGGCCGCTAGACCACCGACGCACTCTTCTTCCAAAAGAGTTTTATTTGCTAAAAGGGCTTTCAAGGTCGTCTACTGTTAATTGCTTGGAACAATGCGTTTCGATTGTAGCGTTAATTGGCAATAATCAATCAGAGCAGGGGACTTTTTCTCTAGTGTGATTGATTCAAGTTTGTCGAACGAGCGCTGATGTCACTTTAACTGCTTGAACGATAGTGAGTAACAGTCACAACAGTGGATGATATATATAGTCACAACATTCCCGGCATAGTCAATCGAACGTTCGGAAATGGAACTCAATCGAGCACAATCGAACGCAATCCGTGGAATTAGTCCGATTGAGTTCGGCAATCGAACTAAATCGAGATAGATAGTTCATTGAAGTTTCAAAATTGAAGCTCAAGAGTGTGTAAGTTCGATTTCCGAACCAATCCAACCCGATCGAACAAATAGAACTTAATAGACTCAATTCATTAGATTGTAGCCCACTGAGTTCGGCAACCGTACGATTAATAATAATAATAATAATAATAATAATAATAATAATCACTTTATTTAAGTCTCAAATCGTTCTAGCCGAGCACAGATGCTCTACTAACTGAGGAGACTAAATCAAATCAACGCTAAATCAAATCAAATCAAATGCTGGTTTTTGGCGATAGGGGAAAAACGGGAGTACACGGAGAAAAACCTCTAGGAGCAGAGTAGAGAACCAACAAACTCAGCCCACTTATGACGCCGAGTCCGGGAATCGAACCCGGGACACATTGGTGGAAGGCGAGCGCTCTCACCACTGCGCCAACTTAACCCTGCTCCCCCAGTGTTCGGTAAATAATTTAGCAGCGTTCGGTAAATAAATTAGCTACAACAAACGTCTTCACTTTTACCAAGTAATTGAAGCATTTACAGGCCACAGGGACGCAACCAGTTCACGTTGAACGTGACCTAATTGTTCGCGCTCATATACAACCGACAGCGCATCTGAAGCCATTTCTCCGGGATTTGAGCGGGATTGTCATATGTTGTACTTACGTTTTTGAGCGGGAGAAACATATGTTATACTCAAGTAACTCGAGCCCAAAACGTTTATTGATTTTCAACACCAGTTTTACAAAATCAAGAATTCGGAAATCAGACGTTCCATTGATTTCGATTGCCGAATTTATTTTTGTGTGATTTCGATTTCGTTCGATTGCCGAACTCAATCCCATAGATTGAGTTCGATTGAAATTCAGTTCGATTGGCTTCGATTCACTTGAACATTTGAGGTATCGGGAAAAGTGCTCTCAAAACAGGTCAAGTTAACCATAAGATTAGCTAAGCTGTGTTGTTTTTACAAAGACCTTTGATCACTGACCTGTGTAACATCCTCTGTCAATAAGTTTCACTTCTTCGTGACAACAATTAAGGCTAATAAGGAGAAAGTAAAAAAGTTTAGGTTTAGGACGTAGGGTAAAATTTGACATTTTTGCGAGTTTCCATTTGTTATAATTTGTACTTTTTGTTAGGGCAAGCCCCACCCTTCTTAAAAATGTATACTCCCTGATATTTATGTCCAAGATAATTGGTAAGGTCACATCTGTGATGAAGACTATCATTTGATACTCCGTGGAGCCGGCTGAACAGTTCAGTTCATGCGCACTGACCCCATAAGAAACTGATGGAAATTCTCCTTTCTCCGCAGAAAAAAGCGGGTTAAAATGAAGACCTGGTACCTTGTTATTTTAGTGCTTTTTGCATTTCTCCATTGTTCCTTCTCGAGACCTGTTGGTAAGTATACCTTTCATCCGAGCCCAATAACGTTTTGTATCACATGCATATGCACTTTTGTGTATATGTAGTGACATCTGCAAACAGTTAAGACTATCTATTCTCTCGAATAATGACGATAAACCCACAGGTCCCGTCTCAGAACACTTGCTTCTGATAATGAGATAATCTGTCGGGCGTTAAAGAACCAACACACTGAGTTTCCATTTGTTATAATTTGTACTTTTTGTTAGGGCAAGCCCCACCCTTCTTAAAAATGTATACTCCCTGATATTTATGTCCAAGATAATTGGTAAGGTCACATCTGTGATGAAGACTATCATTTGATACTCCGTGGAGCCGGCTGAACAGTTCAGTTCATGCGCACTGACCCCATAAGAAACTGATGGAAATTCTCCTTTCTCCGCAGAAAAAAGCGGGTTAAAATGAAGACCTGGTACCTTGTTATTTTAGTGCTTTTTGCATTTCTCCATTGTTCCTTCTCGAGACCTGTTGGTAAGTATACCTTTCATCCGAGCCCAATAACGTTTTGTATCACATGCATATGCACTTTTGTGTATATGTAGTGACATCTGCAAACAGTTAAGACTATCTATTCTTCTCGAATAATGACGATAAACCCACAGGTCCCGTCTCACAACACTTGCTTCTGATAATGAGATAATCTGTCGGGCGTTAAAGAACCAACACACTGTTCGAAAGAGTAGGGGACGTATTCCCCAGTGTGGTGGTGTATCTCAATCTCTGATTTCATCTGTCTAAATATGGACTGATAGCAGCTACCAGTGGCGCCTTTACATGCCAACGTCCGATCTCAACACACAGAAGAATTGTAAATCGCCATGAAGCTATTTTATATGTGCGGCATATAAATACATTACCATTACTTTCCAATAAGATATCAGATTTATAAAAATGATTCCACTTAAAAGGTTATGGCATCTATCAAGGCCTCTAATATCCTGCAGGATTTGATCTTGTGTTCAACCAGTTCAGCTCTCTCGAAAATATATATTCTTCTGCGTTTGTTATTGCTTTAATATGGTCACTGTTGGTACTGTACTGTACTGTACTTTATACCATGCCATAGCAAATACAGCCAATCAGAGTGCAGGAAAGCCGTTGTATATTCGTCAGTATTTCACCGAAAATTCCCATCGACCAGTGCCATTTAACGGTATCACACCCAACCTTCCCATCGTGCGTTGAGAAAACTTTAGCTGACATTAATATTTTATTATTTGCAATTTGGTCATGAATTATAATAAATAAAAATTTTGAAAAAGGTTTAAAAACGCCGTCAAGAAACATTCACGTCTGCGCGTATCTCGCATTGATCATGCTGGCCTTGCTAGCCACTGTATTTTCTATGGCATGGTATAAAATAGTTACGCAACCCTTTCTCGTGGTATACCGTGGAATATCCCACTCGTCACTTGTATTTTCTTGGTATACACACTCGCCGAAAGGCTCGTGTGCATACCAAGAAAATACAAGTGACTCGTGGGATATTCCACGGTATACCACTCGAAAGCGTTGCATAACTAGTAGCGCAGAACCATTGGTAAGAAAACATGGTAACCCATCTGTTCGAGAAAAATTTGGTTTTGGTCACTGAACGTACGTGCCTACGTCCGTACTTATGTCCGCCCGTCCGTCAGCCCGTCCGTCCGCCCGCCCGTCCGTCTGCTTGGCTAAATGTTTTTCGACGTCTGTGCCTCAACAGCGTTAAGAAATTTTTGCCCTTATCTTATTAACACGTAATCGCAATGAGTCCTCGTAAAAAAGGATTAAAGCCTCAGCTAAACGATCAAACATTTTCATCCAACATCGTGTTTGTCAATCATGACGTTGGGTAGCCTGAAATCATGCCCTCTTCCTATATTCTCTACATGTCGCTGCATGAGGAAAGGAGGCATGATACATTTCTTTACAAGATCACATGTAAAAAAGCCAGAATCTGGAGTTTTTTCTGATTGGTCGTAGAACAAAAGAGTCTTTTGAGCCCCATCCTGATTGGTTACTTGATTTACACATGTGACTTCCAGTGCACACTCAACACAAGTAAACCGTCATGTCGGCTGCCGAGGCGAATTTTATGCAGCTATAACTTACTCTCTTCAAGAGTTTATTCACAAATCCTTGAAGGAAGAGCCGATGGAATGCATCCCTAGGATCGTTTGCTTAAAAGAAGACGTTTCAGAAGTGCTTTCCACGGGATTTGGCAAGAGAGTCATTTAAGCATACTAGTCGTGACTAGATGTTCCGAAGCGATAAAAACAAAAATGCATAGTTCTACTGATTCCAAAACATCTTAAATTGTGGTGAGTCCCCTGGAATATATATGGAACCAAGGTGTCGGAAATCAAAGGAAGGCGGATTGTGCTGCCGCGATTGAGGAGTCAGTCGGGGTTCATATACAAATCGGACTATGTACAACAATTGACGATCATTTTAATTTTCACGGGCTGACTTGTTGCATGACGTGCTGCTGTAGAATCAAAGTTTTATTCCCACACTTTTGATCGCTTTACGATAAAATAAAGGATTCTGATGTTCCACCGACAGGTTTTTTTTTAATTGAATTCTTTGTTTCTTGACGTTTTCAACAGAGAAAACGCACCAACGGCTAAGCATTATTAACACTAGACAGAGTGAGTCCACAGAACGATTTTTTTTGCGTATTATCGCTGAAATATTTCGACGTTATTTGGTTGCACGCTTCGTTGGTTGGGGTGGCTAAATGATCAAACATTTGTTCATAACGCGAAATGTTGGATGAAAATATTTGATCTAGATCAAACATGAAAAGCCATTTAAATGCAATGTCTAGAGATGTGGCTAAATGGTCACAGAAACATGCTCGTCCAACACGATGTTGGATGAAAGGTTGACCGTTTTTTGTTTGTTTAAATTTGTTTTCGAACAAACATAGGCATCGTATATTGTTTGTAATGTTTTGATGTTTTTGCACCGCGGTCAATTCCTGTTGACTGCTCTAAACATAAAATATTGGCGCAAGGAAAACCATGTGAAGTTGTTCAATACCAGTAAAAAAAAAAGAGACCTTAAGATTGAAGGTTTTCGGCATTTCCCGCGAACCGCGAACGTCAAGAACTCACGTGACCAGTGCCTTGCCGTCAGGTTTGCGGTTTGAGGTTCACGTTTGTATGGCTAGTCCACACTCTAGAGGTAAGTGATTTACCGCAAGGTTTTTGGCACCCTAAAACATCACAATCCCACGTTTGAGAGGAAGTACTACTTTTTAGAACTCTTTCACTTATTAGCCCGGAGTATCCAATCGATGGAAACCGATGATCGGAAATCCAATCGATATCAATCGATAAAATTAGTTAATTTGTATCGATTGGTATCGGCCAATCGATGATCGATAACCGTTCATCGATTGCTATCGATTGGCTCAGCAACCTCGAATAGACGTCACGCACGCCACCTGTCCGATCATCCGCCATTTTTAGGAAGTCCTGGGGACGAAATTGGTAAAACAAATTCAGACCAGTCTTCTCAACGCAAAGAATATGCCCCGTTGCACGTGTACTCCAATTACCCACTTGGCCGTCATTGCCTTTCCGTGTCATAATGTCTATGCAAGACGTCCGGGTAGAGGCTTTACTGAATATAAGGTGCATCGTCAAAGGCTATCATCTTTGCCGTTTTGAGGTGGACGTCGGTGAAGGGTTCACTGCAAACAAGAAGAGGGGAGAACGCGGAAACGCGTTTAAAGTTGTGAATCATCGTGGACAACTCGGCCACCTACAGTCCGAGCTTATGTTTCAGAACATACCCCAAAATCGAGCAGGAAGACACCAGAACTAAAATGGCCCATCGCTTACTACTATGATGAAAAAAAGGAACGTCTTTCTTATCTTTTGCTTTAAATTTTATTTCTTTTAGACACAATGGCGCCTTGTATATATGTGATCTTTGTTTTAAGCACGATTATGTTCGTTATTATAGGGATAGGTATTGCTGCTTTATTCATTATTTTACAACAACTCATGCTGCTGTTGTTGGCAATTTCATTGTTTGCAAAAGTGCAACTTCTGTTATCAGAATTTTTCTGTGAAGGCACGATGCAACCACTTTCCGGTTTTTTGAAGTCTATAGATTGGCCCATGGAACAAACTTTTAATTTGTAAAAAAAAAAATCCCGGATTCCTGTGACGGGGCGTTAACATTAAAGAGGAAGAAGAGAGTATTGTTCTCCTGTTAACATTAAAATGAAATGTGTTTACAATTACTGCGTACAAAGTAGTGTTTTTTATGCGTCGATTCCGGTTCCGTCAATCTGCAACCAATCGATACCAATTTATCTATCGATTGGTATTGATAATCGATACCAATCGATAACCACACGAATCTTCGCCATCGATTGGTCATCGATTATCAATATCAATCGATTAATTGATATCAATTGGTACGATTGATATCGATTGTCATCGATTATCGATTTCATCGATTGGATACCCCGGGCTATTAATTATCGAATTCTTATTCATAGAAACGCAATTTTTAAGACGATTTCTCAGCTAAAATAGAAGTGAACGAATGAATGAAACAAACATGGCGGCCGGCTATTTGTTACCCGCGAATCTTAAGTCCCGAATACGGGCGGACAGCTAACGTGAAACCGCTAACCGCAAACCGCCGTTTGCCGTTTGCGGTAAGATGGCCAAACCTCGATCTTAAGGTCTCTATTGGCAGACAGCTAACGTGAAACCACTAAGCGCAAACCGCGGTTTGCCGTTTGCGGTTAGATGGCCACACCTCGATCTTAGGTCTCTATAATCGTGGAGCTCCGCTTTTAGGCTTGGCTAAATCTATATATTATGTACTGTACTGCGCTGTGCTGTGCTGTGCTGTGCTGTAATGTACTGTGCTGTGCTGTGCTGTGCTGTGCTGTGCTTTGCTGTACTGTACTGTACTGTACTGTACTGTACTGTACTGTCCTGTGTTGTGCTGTGCTGTGCTGTGCTGTGCTGTACTGAACTGTGCTGTGCTTTACTGTGCTATGCTGTGCTGTACGGTACTGTACTGTGCTGTGCTGTGCTGTGCTGTGCCGTGCCGTGCCGTGCCGTGCCGTACCGTACCGTACCGTACCGTACTGTGCTGTGCTGTGCTGTGCTGTGCTGTGCTGTACTGTACTGTGCTGTGCTGTACTTCTTTTTAAAAGATATAAAATGCTTAAGATTGTATAATTCACAAGAACCCGAATGATAAATAAGGACACCCTCCATGATCCCTATGATGTTACTGTTCATTCCTTAATTACACTGGCGGGCGACATTGTTGAACGGATCGGTCACTAGGTTATTCTAAGGAAATCAGTTGGCTCGTTCTCGGTTTCTATAGATCTTGGTAGTTCGCCTGAGAGAACAAAAACCCCGAGCTATCCGTTTAATTGTTTAATAGCAGCGTTACAAAGCGTTCCTGTGACAGACAACTAGTGGCGATTTCGCCATCGCACCCCATTAGAAAATATTTTACTTCCTGTAAATACTGAAATATTTTTCTATCTATCCCTTCTTTCTTTTGCAAATAACTCAACAAATTGCAGTTTATATGTCACGCGCAAGAATTCAATTGGACCGGTGAGTGCCGGGGGCTGTCAACCAAACGATTGATTTCAACAGAAGAAGAATTCCTCCAACAACTAGAACACAGCGAGGGATTTCATTCTCCGTTAATTTCTCATTTTTGTACAAAATTCTACAGTTTCAAAGCTCTGTTTCGCAACCAGGCCAATCAGACTGAGTAGCAACGTAGATTGTGGTGATTGTTAGTGTTCTTGTTCTTTATTCAATCAAAAAAATCAAAGGACAAATTACCCAACCCGCGTATAGCATCAGCTAATCTTGGTGGGTATTAGTAAGAAATAAACATTAAATATTATAAGCTAAAAGATTACATTACTACTACAATATTACTATATTATAAGATATGCATTAGATTACTACATTATAAGCTAGAAGATACAGTTATCATTAAGTTACAAGTTAAAAACAGTAAAGTTAAATTAAACAACACACAATAATCAAGTACAAGCAAAGCAAACTGGAAAGTAGAGAAATATGATATGCATATCACCTGCAACATCGATAGCGTTTTAGCAAATTGACTTTTTCTTCAATTACTTTAGGTGATGAAACAGCAGTTTCTGAAGATTCAGGAGAATCCGTTAATTCGGGGGAATCCGGTGAATCGGGGGAATCCGGTGATTCGGGAGAATCTGGTGAATCTGGGGAATCCGGTGATTATGGTGAATCGGGAGATTCAGGAGACTCCGGTGATTCGGGGGATTCAGGCGATGGCCGCGACATGAGACGAAGAAGCTTATTGGATTCCAAAGATTCTGACTCTGGAGAATCGGGTGAGTCAGGAGAATCAGGAATTTCAGATGACTCTGGAGATAGCCAAGACGCTGGCTACGGAATGGAAGTTACAAAACGAAGCCTTGTTGAATCCGAAGAGTCTGGCGAATCAGGGGAATACGAGGAATCTGGGGCATCAGGGGAGTCGGGTGAATCCGGAGAGTCCGGGGAATCAGGAGAATCCGGGAATTCAGGGGAATCTGAGGAATCTGGAGAGTCTGGCGAATCGGGAGATCAGAACTTCTAGGGATGAATTAATGAAGGAATAACCCAAAGCTGCAAAGGACGACTGAATTGGGGAGAAATGCTTCACCGAATGCGAAATCACATTAACACTGAAAATAATTCAATTTAAAGTGAGGCTACAATATTTTTATACGAAGTTTACAAAATTTACAAGCCAATGAAAACAAACATACTAGAAAGATTTGCTTTCAAGAAGCTTCGCTTTTGAAGGGGCACTGAAATTCAGGACATTTCAAATATTTTTGCATCAATTGACGTACCAGGTCAGTCATGCTTCGACACAAGTTTTTGTGCTGGGTCGTATTGGAATTTTTGGACGGCTTTTGACGTCTTTTTCCCTGTTAAGTAAAGTCAATAAAGCGTCAACTTGGTAAATAATGCACATTTCAAATGTCCGTCACGCTGAGCTCATGGGCTCCTTTTCAGATCTACTATATGCATCGGCTTTTCGACTGAAATGATAAACTTTCTGTAGTCGACAGTTTTGTTATCAAGTTGGACTCTCCTTTACGAAACCTATCCTGTCCACCAAATCTTTTACTCTGTAAACTGTACTTGCTTTAAGGCGGCTCACACCGGTTTCCAGCACTATTCCAGCGATTGTACTTTAATGGATCATCACTACCAATCTTTATTCGTTATTACCTTTATAGCGGTATCAACGAAATGCCCTATCAAAGGTGAACAAGATATGAAACGTTTTTCGACCTAACAGGTTACCATAGTAACACTTTAACCTCTCAAAAAACAACCCTACCTTAGTTTTAGCTTTAACTCTTTGTCTTCTGGCTTACCAAATATCGTTCCTGTGGGAACGATGTCTTTGAAAACCTACAACTGTCCCAAATCCCGGAGTATGGTTGAAATGAACCACTGTCGTTGCCATAAGGTCACTTTTGTAGACTTCATCACCCTGGAAACTGACCTAAACTCCCAATTTTCATTTAATATGACTGTTTATTCTCTTGCAAAACCAAAATCGCCTTCGGACAACAGCAAAATTCACGCAACTTTGTCTTGAAGTTTTGAAAACAAAAATTCCTATTGAGGTTAAAAGTTTACATTGGCGGCAACTGAACTTCGACTCCAGTTCTTGCAATCTGTTCCACATTTTCCTGCTCACTTCTTTAGCGCGACCCCGATAACGCTATTTGATTTCACTTACTCTCACTGGTCTGTCATGTTCGCGTTTGTGACCCAAAGGAATTCTGGGAATTTCTTGGATAACGGGCGCATCACAGTCCGCCAATTTTCATTTCAGATATTTATTTAGAACCGTGTCGAGCCACCCGGTCCTGCTGGCAAAATATTTCACCGATTGCGTTATTTACAAGTCAAAAGTCGCCAAAATTGCCATGCCAGGTCCCGGAATCCACTCACAAAACGACTAAAGACACATCTTCACTCCGTGGATTGCCATCACTCGCTCGAATACTTTGAGCGGCCCACTTCGTGTGAAGTTGCTTCTCACCTCTGTTTTCTTTCAAAGGATTGCCTCTGCCTATCAACCCAGCTTTATGATGCCCGGCAGGGGGCTTCTGAAGTGGAAAATGGCTCGAAAAACACACTTATAAATCAAATAAGCAACGAATTGTAGCTGCAGTGTTCGTTTAGAAATAAACGACAACTAGCGTGACAAGCGTGACAACAAAGATAGAGCCTTCGGTGTTATGGACCAGCGAAATCGCCGTGGTAACCCCTTATATGGAGTAGCCAGGTCGATTTGACCTCCTACCCTCCGAAAATTGCAAAAAAAGGCGACCAAATCGACCGGTAGAGAAAGAGTTAAGCAAAAATAGCTCAAAAACGAGCCCGGTGACCCCCATTTTTATTGTTAGGGAGTAACTTACTAGCATAATGAAATACAACTTTTTGCAAAATTTAAAAAATGTAGGAGTAGATTCAGAGCCACCTTAAATTTTCGAAACTTGAAGGTGGCTCCTATTCTCTCTACAATTTTTTTAAAACTTTGCAAAGTGTTAGATCTCGACACTTTTATTACATATCAGGAAGATAAAATGGGGGCCACTGAGCTAGTTATAGAGTTGTTTTCGCTTAAAGTTAAAATTGGGGGTGTTTCTAACAGACTATAGTGTTGCAATGGAACCTATTGAGTGGAAAAAATTTCCATCACTTGTTTACCAATGATTGGGCATTTGTTTAATACCATTATAAAGGTAACAGCGTATGTACCATTTTGATACCACTATAAAGGTAACAGCAGTTATAAAGACTGGATAGGCACTATGATTATGATTATGTAGTGATGATCCATCTAAGTAAAAGTGCTGGAAACTGGCGTGAGCCACCTTAAGAAAGGTGAATTTGCAAAATCAGCATACTCAGAACAACTACACTTCGAAACACAGTATAAGGTGAGGACCCTAAACGTCAGTTTCAAGCCTGGACATCTTGACATGCCCTACTTACCAGCGTACATTCCTATAAGTAACGCAGAGTTACTATTGAGAACAATATTTTCTTGTTAATACTTCTGTCAAACGCAGAAAACAAAACGTTAACTGTTAAAAGGCTGGTGTAAGGTAAAAACGCTCTTTTGTTGTGGTAGTGCCAGCCGAACAGTCCGTTTGACATGTTTGACCACTATAATGGTCGGTGAATCCTGAGCGATAACAATTCCGTTTTTAAGCATCCGTTCTTCATGAAAATGTTGGTTATTATTCATCGTTGTAGCTTTCACGATGACGTAAATCACGAGGGAAAACAGGATTAGTCGCGACGTTTTGATTGCCTGCTGGTAGTCGTCATCAGGCGATGAGGTTGATTGGTTAAGAGTCACCATTTGTGTCATGGTGGTTGGCCGTGATTGGACCGTTTCGATTCTTCATTCAGTCGAGCAACTGTTCCCTTTGAGGTCCGTTACTGCGCTAATCCCCTGTTGTGTTTGTTGATCATAAGCATCCATGCTTTTGTTCCCTCTTCGGTCCTCTTTAATAAATGAGATTATCGCATTTACTACCCGTTTGGTGAAATTTCCTCTTCTGAACTCTTTCAGTGGAATACGCCTATTGTTTCGTATTATTCTCGGCGATTGTTTGAGCCCCACACTCTCCTAATAATAATAATAATAATAATAATAATAATAATGATGATATGATGATGATGATGATGATGATGATGATGAACTTAAAATTGTGCAAATAAATGCAATATTAACCCTTTAACCCCAAAATTTCGCAATTATTTCGCAATTATGCAAATAAATGCAATATTAACCCTTTAACACCCAAAATTTCGACTCTTTCGGCAATTTTCTCAATGCAAATAATTGAAAAGGATCTAGATGTCGTATATGAAGGTCTCCCATGAAGCGTTTGCTGCTCTGGAATACCGAGGACTCACGTTTTATTGTGACATCACCAATTTGAACCGTTGTTGTTTTGCTCGCGACCGTAACAAGTTGTAATCTGTAAGTACTCGGTTTATAAGTGTGTTTTCGAGCCATTATTCACTGCAGAAGCTCCCAGGCTGGCATCATTAAGCAGGAATGGAGAGTAGAGGCAAACCTCTGAACGAATCCAGAGGTGAGAGATAATTTCACAACAACTGGGACGCCAAAAGTGGTCGTGTCGAGTCATGGCAGCTCAAAAGTGAACTTCGTCTCTCTAGCCGTTCTGTGATGGATTCTTGGACCTAGCAAGGTAATTTTGGCGAGATTTAACTTGCAAAGAACACAACGCGTTGGCTCGAATCAAATGGCTGATGCTCGACTCGCTGTAGGCGTGAGAGGCAAAATTGCAGATAAATGCTTAGTCGTGAGATCAAGGTTTGTTCTCATTAGGGTATTTTGTTTTCCAAAGGAGATTTTGAATTAAAGAATTGAAAGCAAAGATGTGTGTTTTTTAGCTTTGCTCCAGGGCGCATAAAACGGGCATTTTTGGTTTTGCTTGAAGACAAATAATGATATGGAACGGGAAAGGAAGGTTCAGTATTCCCAGTGCATTGGCTCTTAAAGCCTAAAATAGTTATTACCGGTTGACGCTAAACAGACCATCATAATCAGGTCTAAATTTGAGAGTGTGGGCAATCTTGAAAGCGGTAGGCCTGTCTAATGGCCGATATATCGGCCATCAGGCTACAAAGGGTTAATAGAGTGGAAGTTGTCAGTCGAAAAAGAGTCATAAAAAAGTTCTACTTTCTTTTTGATAATTGACGGGGTTTATACAGTGTATTCTGGTGAAAAGAAGAAAGAAAACGAAGCCAATTTAAAGGTAACACCAGTTATTCAGTTAGAATGGAATATTTTTATAATTGCCCTACGAAGAAAATCGACGTTGCCATGACAACAATGAAAAAACCTCGAAATCAGTTCGTGGCAAATTTCGTTTGTTCACTGCTTTCATTCGGGTGAGGCATACCAAAGTAACTGCTGAAACAGCATTTCAAAGTTTGGGATTTGTCTAATAACATTGAATGGCGAAGCACAAACCTTGACCTGAGCGAAAATGATTCGGTTGAAATATTTCCAAAAGCCCGGTGCCTTGCAACCTCGAACCCAGGCTCTCTTTCTCTTTTCCTCCTTTGTCGTCGAGAGAGAGACCCCAATCTCGAACCCAGAGTCCTCAGGCTCTTTGGCCAGCGGTCAGTCGCCAGGAGAGACTCTGGGATAATGGAAAAAAATCAAACTTTTTGATTGGCTGGCCCGTAACGGCTACCATTGTATTACCCCAGATTTTCTGGGAAAATGGCGGTCCATTGTCCCAGAGTTTCTCCGGGCGTCCACCCGCTGACCAAACAGCCCGAGGACTCTGGGTACGAGATTGGAGAGACCTTGGTTGGACCTGATCACGTGACTAGTAAAAACAGCAATACCGCAGGGAGGGTGGGTCAATTGTCACAGTAATAGTTTCTTGACTTTGCCACTCCTCGCTACTATCAAATTTTTTTACCACCCAGATTTTGGGTGGTCACGTGATCAGGTCCAACCAGGGTCTTTCTCTCGACGACATGGGAGGAAAAGAGAAAGAGAGCCTGGGTTCGAGGTTGGGTGCCGTGAGGTTATGTGACGCCACTAAAATTTTGTACATTTCTTCTTTTGCGATCTTGAGAATGTATTTTTTTCTTTGAAATCGTTGCTTACTTGAAATTTTTGAATTGATGTGCTTTCATAAAACGTTTAACCGCTCTTTGATGGATGTTTTTAAAATTTGAACTTGAACTTAAAAGGCTTGTTCTTGAGTTTTTGGTCTTTCAAGCGGTATTTGGTGAGATGAATTGATCAGGATTTCAGCGAGTTGAAAAAATTAAAAACCTTACAACATAAAGGAGAGACGCCCATGTGTTCTCAGGTGAGAATATACTATAGATTCTTTATTGAATTGTTTTATGCTATAGGCATTTTGTAAGATTCTATTTTCCACGTGGAAAAGTTGTTATCATATACATACATGTGCAATACAATAGGTCTTTGTCGTTGAGTAAGCATTAGTATCTATTCATCATCGCTGTCCTCGCCATCATCACCATCGTCTTCATCGTCACCGTCGTCTTCATCGTCACCGTCGTCTTCATCGTCACCGTCGTCTTCATCATCACCATCATCTTCATCGTCCTCATCATCCTCATCGTCCTCATCATCTTCATCATCCTCGTCGTTCTCGTCAACACTGTCGTCATCAAGGTCGTCATCGTTGCTGTCATCAGTGGACGTTGAATCATCTTCCTTGGGCTCGGCAGTGGCATCACTGCTTGCTTCTTCACTGGCGGGCTCAGCGTCACTTTGAGCTGGATCGCTCTCAGCCTCTGATGGTTCAGCTGCTGCTGGGTCGGTCGCATTGGCGCTTTCTGGAACGTAGTTACGAGCCTTAGCTTCGTGGGTATCTAGCAAAGTGACATTGGGGGGGGAAAGAATAAATAAACCTATACACAACTTATTGGCGATTTTTATGCAGAGGTAGTGTGTTTATTTTTATTAAGGGAATTGATACAACTTTCACGAGATCAAGAGCTTTCTATTTTTATATAAGAAACATCAGTGGTAAACCCGGTCCAGCTGGCGGATTAGATCATTGCAGGAGCCCATATTCATGGGCTCCTGATCATTGTAATTAGGCGGGCAGTCGAAACAAATCCATCAGTTCTTATTCTGTAAGTTACTTATTAAGGGCTCCAATATTTAACATCGTTGTTTGCGAGCTGCAAAATACTAAAAATACTCGAAATCCCTATGCTTAAAAGAGAAACAGGGCAAAGATAATTTCAATTTGCCGGGGCAGACAAGTTAGGGAGCGACCTTAATTCGGATCTAAATTAAATTACTTCGTTCTCCTTCTTCAAATGAAGTGATAGATAACTTTCTCGCAGCTCGAGTACAATATACAAGTCCGATTCTAACCGGAACATGGATTATTGAAAAATCTTTTGAACTACGACTCATAGCGTACTTACTGGTATGTACGTATGCAAACATATTTTGTACCTGACTACAAATACATGCATTCTCAGTTTAAGTCAGGGATAGTGTTTTCCACTTACCAGCTGGCATTGACTGCACAGCTGCAAAGATAGCTACCAAAGCTAACGCGGCGATTAAAAGGTTCTTCATTTCGTGGCTGACAGACTTCTTAAGGAAACTATAAAGACAAAATAAAGTCGCAAACCTGAATACACTCCAAAATGTTGCAAATAGTAGCAGCAAAATTGGTAAAATCATTATACCGAAACACTAATGTATTTCGTACAAAGGATATCGTTGGCTTGATAAACTCACAAGGGGAGCTTGCGCTCTGGCAGTTTAAAAGTTCTACCACTGGACTGAGGAAGAGAAAACTTGACTCAGACGTCATTCAACCTTTCTTTCTTTCTTTCTTTCTTTCTTTCTTTCTTTCCGTTTCTTTCTTTCTGCGCCTTAATTGTTTGTACTCCGAAGCTTAGAGATTTAAGCGATTTCTATTTGTTATTTTAACAACAGCTGGTATGAGACCAAAACACCAGAAAAAATGTGAACAATTGAGTAAACCGTATGTCAAAACAAATTTTCGAGTAAGTATCCAAACTTAGTCGAGCCACCTTTTATTCTTTCGAGGAGTAAACATCTATTATATTAAAAATGTTTTTGGTGGTAGACTTCTAAGCCATTTTCAATTTTGTCAACAGTCATATCTGAACATTGTCTGATGCTGATGGTAACAAGAAGGCTTACATCCCAGGCTAGAAACTTATTTACCTATTTATTTTCCTCAATTTGTTCTATGCAACAGAATTGGAGGCCCACTGATAAAGCCGCGTCCTAAGTTTGACGTTTTTTTAATAACCGGCCCTTCACGTTTCACAGTTCTGTGTCACTGGTATTAAGATTGAGAGTTAATTTAATTGTCAGAACTCCTAAAATCAGTTTCCTTCATTAATTATTGTATGCAGAATCTGTGGTTTCACTCATGCAAAAGCAATTTGTTCTATGCATTTTAAGTTTAAATCATTAGGGCAGTACCAAAAGCTATCTTCTACTATTCATGATTCCCCGCAAAATGTTCCCCTTATTCGTTTCGAGAGGAAAACGTTTCACGAAAAAAATTATCAAAAGTCATGCCATAAAGAACTAATCCGTTTTAGATGCCTTTTTCTAAAGGTCCGATCATGTAACACCTTAGAACTGAGCATAAACTACCCATAAAACACTCCCTACGGCGTCAAAACACGCACGAAATGCTTCTCCAGTCTTTGCCAAAGACGAGATACTGGTGAATTGAAAGAAACAAAACGAAAGTAACAGTGATGACGCGCATCCCCCGAGAAGCAATTCAAATTATGATGAATTTCATTTAGAGATTATGGTTACTTTAAACTCAAAAATAGTGATTTCAAGGAATAATGTTCGTCCGAAGTAAAGAACAAGCCACAAGATTTAGGGATAAAACACATTAAGGCATTTACCTTTTCCTTCACAAATACACCTTGCCCTAATCTTGACCTGAATCGACTGACCTTCACTCTTAAGGCAAACACCTTTTATGCCAGTTGATTGTTGCAAGAGGTGATGTAAGATTAAATGGTTGATTTGTCCTTTTTACTGAAAATATATAAACATCTTCTACCTTGTAGGTTTTGTTTACTAAATTTTAACAAACACATGTAAACTGACGCTCGGTAAAAACATTCTTACCTTTAAAGATGTACTCCGCTGTTTTGTTTGTAGTCGATTAAAACTTTCTTCTTCTCTGTCAAAAGAGGTGAATTATTAGAAACTTTGGGAACGGTTTTCGTGTAATTTGTTTAACTTTGTTTGATTAGACATCCAGCATTGCTCTAGCAGGTAGAGACCTGCGTCAGATATTTAAACAAAGCAAGGTGTAGGAGTCACTGTTCTGTTCAAATGAAGAGCAGAAGTCTTATCACCTCACTTTCTTTTACTCATGGACATAAAACAGAATGCCTTATTGGGAAAAACGCTTCTGTAAAAGCACACAAAAAACGCATAAATAAGTAAATTAAGGAAAAATTCTCATTAAAAAATGATAAGTTAAACTTTAATGATGTTTGTATTTTTAGAGGAACGTGTGTAGTAGTCATCAAAGGTGAACCATCAAAAAGCCTTGGGAGTTTATCCATGCCACCCTACTTTATTTACTTAACAGGACGAATCCCTGTAAGCCAAGTGTATTTTCGGTGTAAAATTAAACACGATACCTAGCAGGTGGGTTGGTTTCCTGTCTGGAAGATTGAGAAAATGATGATTCATCATTCGACCGTTAGGATGAGTCGATGAGAGGCAATTCAGTAGCGACTGCTTTTCAAGGAATGATAAGGTTTCATTAAAAAATTAGTGTTGCCAATATTTTGCCTTCAATACGTACATTTGGCTTATCCGAATGTGCTAATAAACTGACCGGCATATTTTGTGTACTGCTTATATGGATCGCAGATTGAATTAATCTCGAAAGAGGATATACAATCGCTAAAATAAGATAAGTGTGTCGAGTGTACTTTAGACAATTAATTTCCACCACTCATGCTTCTACAACATAAACTTTATTTTCATTTAATGAGTTATGCATACAAGGCAACGACATATGTTGTGCTATACTGATGAGTGCGTTTGTGTTCGACCATTCCCCAGTGTAGATTTACCACCTCTTTTCGTTCAGAGTAAATGAATGCAACATCGTTGAGTTTTGTTTTTGTCTCTTAAGCCAGGGCTAAGAGAGAAAAGACACCGCCGCCACTGTGTTGTGTTGAGTTACTTGCATTCCCTTCAATAATGCTTTCACTTAACACCTCTAAAACAAAGGCTTCTCAGACTATAAATTGCCTGTTAGTTGTTTAGAACTTTCGCACAGACAACTCAAGAGCATGTTGAGATAGCTTGTTCTGCCGTGACGAATGCCCGGGGGGTACTCCCTTATATAGTGATAAAAGTGTTGACAAGCCTGCACGACTCCTGCTGTTCACAGATGAATAGGTTCTGAAGCCTTTATAGCTTAGCTTTAACTAGGATGTCTTTTAGGGATTTTCACTTGCGATATGAGATGATTGGGGGCTCCTTGAAGATTTCTCCCAGTTGCGGTTGATTCTCTATAAGGTGCCATTTCCCCATGAGTGTGTCCTTTTGGTTAGGCAACGCCGGGTGGTATTGCGTTTCAAAGGGCAGTATTATCTTTTGTGCGGTTTTGTTTTTCTGTGCTAGCGACATTTTTCTATCAAAGAATTTAATCTCTGAAAGGTGTTTTTATACAATTCTAGCTGGGTAATCTCTATTCTGCAGGCGTGTTTTGAAGTTACTCATGTTTTCCTCAAAAATTAATTGAGAGGAATTTGTTCTTAGAAGCCTCAACGCTTCTCCTTTGATAAAGCCTTTCGTGACGCCTGGTGGGTGACACGAATTGAAAGGTCTCTGCAGGTTTGAAATGCGTTCGCACGTCAAGAATAGATTCCTTATTGAATCTGTCACCTTTGTACACTTTCGTGTCCAAGAATGTAGTTTCTGTTTCCGAGATTTCAGCCGTGAATTTGATCGTTGGGTGAAAACTGTTTGCCTTTAGAAGGAAATCTTCTATTCTTGGTTTTCAGTCACGCAAGTAAAAAAATAAAATCATCTACCATTCGATAGATAAAGTCAAGAAATTGAGATGTTGTAGAAGAGTAATAATTAAACAACATACCAAAGTCTTGGGGCTGTGCGATATTCCGTACTCGAGTTATTCGGCAAAATGTACCACTCAGAATTATAGAGTTTAGTATCGACACGCCATGTTAGTGTCCCTCTGAGGGGCACAAATATGGCGGCTGGAAACGTGTTAAAACATCTGGAATTTACTGTGGCTATCTCAAAGGCATTCTTCTCTCTTTTCAGCTTGCAAACATTCGCAAAGACGTTTCTCCTGTCATGTTGGCTTTTCAAACCTCAAAAACACAAGCTGAATGGATGTTTTCGTGTACGTGACATGCCTGTGAGTAGACATGTTTATGTCACGCACTGTGAAAAAACCTAAAATTCAAACTGCTCTATTTTCAAAACAAAGCACACTGCCGAGCTGAAATCATGCA
Organism: Pachyseris speciosa; assembly: GCA_016490735.1. Lineage (NCBI taxonomy): Eukaryota > Metazoa > Cnidaria > Anthozoa > Scleractinia > Pachyseridae > Pachyseris > Pachyseris speciosa. The sequence goes on from JAEMWC010000127.1 coordinate 572,113, forward strand.
AGCAGATACGTTTCTAAAATGTCTTTTACGCGATGAAGTTAAAAATACAAAAATCTGTTTAATTTTGAATTTTAGTTTCCTATAACGTCATGTGAAAACCAAGAATTTTGTCCCTATTTGTGTTCCACATAGATATGACGTCATCGATGAATCTTTTCCAAAAGATGGGTTTTGTGTTACTTTGTCTGAATATTTCTTTTTCTTTTTTGGCCATAAATATGTTGGCAAAAGCTACGGCCATTTTTGTACCCATGGGTGTTCCATGAGTTTGCTTTTCCATTGAATTGGGACGAGTTTTCTAGTAGAATCAGACTAAGCGTTTCTCTTAAATAATAGGTAGGAATTAGAGGTTTCTTCTGATAAAATTCTTCGTATGCTTCGCATTCAGTGGTAATGCCCTCCTCCTGTGGTATGTTCGTGTAGAGGCTGGTGACGTCCATCGAGACAAGAATGGTATTTTTAGGCAGTTTTGTCTTCTCGATGAAGTTAAGAAAGTCTGTTGTATCTTTAAGATACGAGGCTTGTTTTTGTGCTATTAGCTGAATGAGGTGGTCAACAAAAGCTGAGATCCTTTCTGTAGGGCCGTCACACCCTGATATAAGAGGTCTACCGACAGGTGTCGGTTTATGAATCTTTGTAAGAGTGTAAAACACTGGTATTCGAGGAGGGTCCGGCGTAAGGGAGAGCCATTTAGCCGTCATTTCGTCTATGTGGCCTTCTTGAAGCGGTGATCGAATCAATCGATGAACCTTTTTGGCCGTGGTATTAACCATAGGTTTGTCTAAGGGTCCGGGTAGTTGTGTATATCGTCAAGTTGGAGTTGACCCTCGTGAAGTTTATCTGTTCTGTTCATTATGACGGTTCTGGTTCCCTTATCGGCTTTCTTTAGTATAATGTTCTTGCCACGCGACAGTTCTTTGAGAGCATTTCGCTCTCCCTGTGACAGGTCAGGGGCACCCAGCGACAAGTTTCGGTAGATATCTGTTCGGTGGAGGGTAATTCGCCTTGTGTTTTCGGCGTCGATTAAAGAGTACACTCGGATTTTCGTAACAAATGCGTGGCCTAAAAGATTCGCAATTTGGAAATCATAGCCCCTCAGGTTTTCGAAAAGGTCGTAATTGCTGTTTTTGACAGTCAAAAACGTCAACTAGCATTCTCGGAAAGAAAAATAGTTCCCTAGAAAGTTCGTGGAAAGTTCATTTCAGCTTGCATTTTCTCAAAGGAAGATTTTGTTCCCTAACATTTTCGGGCAATTAAAATTTCAGCTAGGGAATCCGAACAGACGAACTTCTAGCTTTTGAAAACATCACTTCAAACACCTTAAGGTACTTAAAAATGCCTTTCTATAGCTTTTAGTTGATTTGGCTCGATGGGTGCCCCTGACAGGTTGCCTTTCGGCTTGTTCAATTTGATATGAGCAAGCTCAAATTTGACTTCTTCTAGAAAAGTTTCTAGAGCAACTGAGGGCTGGACTGGTGGGTCCCAGTCTGACTTGACGTGGAAAGGATGAGGTTCTTTATCGTTCCCGTGAAATATGTATTTCAGGCGCATTCTTCTTGCAAATTGACTGAAGTCATTCAGTAGCTGGCGCCTAATAATGTTTTCTCTTGACACGGGAGCAGGAATGAATTTCAAACCACGGGATAGCAAGGTAATTTGCTCGTCAGTCAGCTGTGTATTCGACAGGTTTCTGATATGTTGCTTGCGTGAGCTAATGTTGTTTTGAGGGTGTCTACGAAACGAAGACCGAAGACCGAAGACTTGGATATCTATTATTATTATGGATATCTATTATTATTTACATCAGCTGAAGCTACAATAGAATGAAACGTGCTAAAACGCTTCATTTGACGCTAAAACATTGAAAACGATGGGGTCTTCGTTTTGTAGTTTTACCCCCCTCAAATTACAAAACGAAGACCCTCGCTAAAACGCTTTATTTGACGCTAAAACATTGAAATCGATGAGGTCTTCGTTTTGTAGTTTTACCCCCCTCAAACTACAAAACGAAGACCCTCGCTAAAACGCTGAATTTGACGTTAAAACATTGAAAACGATGGGGTCTTCGTTTTGTAGTTTTACCCCCATCAAACTACAAAACGAAGACCCTCGCTAAAACGTTTTATTTCTGATAACGCAAGGGGTGACAGGCCGCACAATCCCTACCGGCGTGAAATATATTTTATAACCTTTTATATTTTGGCTCTAAGGAGTAGATCCTTTATGGATTTCCCTTTTTTATATGAAAGGATAGGTGGTTGTTTGAATATCTGGTGAAGTAGCGGTTGATTTTGTATGAGGTGCCAGTTTTTTAGTAAAGCTTCTTTTACATTGGATATTGATGGTTGATATTGTGTTACAAAAGGCAAGATTTCTTTCTTTTCTTTGTTGTTCTGTTTAAGCGCTGTAGCTCTTCCTGTGAATTTTATTCCTGATAGGATTTTGTCTATTAGATTGCGTGGGTAACCTCTGTCCACCAAGTGTTTCTTGAAGTTTGAAATGTTCTCTTCAAAAGTAGCTTTTGAGGAGTTTGTTCTAAGGATTCTTAAGCATTCGCCCTTCACGAATCCATTTTTGGCACTTGGTGGGTGGCAAGAGGTGAAATGTCTGTACTGGAAGGTTTCCGTTGGCTTAAAATGTGTTTTTATATCAAGGATCGATTGTTACTTGAATCTGTTGCCTTTGTATATAACCGTGTCTAGGTACACAGTCTGTGTCAGAGATATCGGCCGTGAATTTGATAGTTGAGTGATGTAAATTTGCTTGTTCCATGAAAGTTTCAATGTCGGGTTTATTTTATGTCCCACAATGAAAAGATACCGTCAATGTAGCGTTTCCAAACTGTAGGTTTAAAGACGGTTTTGCTTAGGATTTCGGTTCAATCTTTGCCATAAATATGTTGGCAAAGGAAGCAGCCATTTTCGTTCCCATAGCTATCCCATGAATTTGAAGATATTGCTTTCCATTGAATTGGAAAGAATTTTGTTTTAGAATTAGCCTAAGTAGTGTGTCGGAATGGGAGGGCTGTCTTTGTAAAAGTTATCTTGATATGCTTTGCATACTGTGTCAATGCGCTCGTTTAGTGGTATATTTGTGTAGAGACTTGTGACGTCCATCGATACAAGGAATGTGCGGTTTTTAACCTTTGTGCTTTCGATAAAGTTTATAAAGTCAGTTGTGTCTTTAAGGTATGACTTTTGTGACTTAGATATTGGTTGAAGCCGTGTGTCAACAAAAGATGAAATTCTTTGTGTTGGTCCATCACAACCGGAGATGATTGGGCTCCCTGTAAGAGTTTAGTTTGGAACACCAACATGGCCGCCGTTTCTTTGTTTTGGACCACCAACATGGCCGCCGTGACGTCATGTGAAAACGCTCTATTGACAGAGCCCTTTCAATGTTAACAGCGACATTCAGATCGGACTACGAGTACGAGATCGAGTACGAGTACGACTTTTCAATTCCTAGTCGAAAGCTTAGATTATCATGGATGACACCAACTCTCGTTCCTAGAGCCTCATTCTATTCTGTTCAACAATATTGAGGAGCGAGGCCTCTGAGAACGCAGCCGTTTTGAAATTTGAAAGTCGTACTCGTACTCAATCTCGTTCTCGTAGTCTGATCTATAGGTCACTGCTGGGGCGTGTCTGGGATTTATTGAAAGGGGTTCCAATAAAGGACCACCGAAGGCAGGGATATCTCCAGGGGCAAGCTCCTCCGGGAAATTTTGTAATGTTAGTCATCGGAAATACGATTTCCAGCGTTCTGAGAGGCAAACCGATGTGTTATAATTACTATGAATTCAAGCCAGCTTTTGTAGTTTTCGTAGTTAGAAAATTAGACGATATGGGATCGAAACAGATAAGTTAAGACATTGAAATACAAATTTTCATTTCGTTTTTGTAGTGCCCGAATGGACGACCAATTTTGTCAAAATAAGTCAATTTTTGACCACTGATGGACTACAGTCCCACAGAACGGACACCCGAGTTGCAGCAAAAGTCTTCGTTTTATAGTTTGAGGGGGGTAAAACTACAAAACGAAGACCCCATCGATTTCAATGTTTTAGCGTCAAATAAAGCGTTTTAGCGAGGGTCTTCGTTTTGTAGTTTGAGGGAGGTAAAACTACAAAACGAGGACCTCATTGATTTCAATGTTTTAGCGTCAAATTCAGCGTCTTAGCGAGGGTCTTCGTTTTGTAGTTTGAGGGGGGGTCAAACTACAAAACGAAGACCCCAAGTGCCCCCACAATCCGTCGCCAAAATTAGAGACTACTCGCTGTCTACTGAAGCAGACACGGGGAAACACGGCAGTCCATCTGCCGTTAAGTTTACTCATGTTAAAAACTTTCTTCTCGCCGTTGAACTTCCAAACATTCGCATAGACACTTCTCTTAACATATTGTTTGTTCAGACTTCAAAAGCCACAAGATGAATCGACATTTTCCCATACGTGACAACACGCATCACTGTTGTTAAAAATAGTTAGCGCTTGCGCAGAAACGCCGGAAGTACCATTTGTGGATGATACTCGACGACGAAAAAGAATTCGAGAACCGTCGGTAGTTCTAGACCCGGGCGCCGCGCGAGACGCGCGCAGCCCGGGTAACTAGACACTCGCAAAGTACTGGGATCTAGTGGATAACCACAAAATGGCAGCTGGCTGCAACGAGGCGGAAGAAAACACATTGGACAGTCTTTCTGATGTTGGAAAATATTCTTATGCAAGCCTATGCAGTATTCTACTATCAAATTTGTTTGAAACATCAGTTGACAGGTAAATCCGTCCTTTGTTGCTGATACTTTCAAGGTTAGCGGCCCCGTAAATTGTGCTTAATTAATTAAAGCCTGGTTTCCATATGATTTCGCCATGATCGGCGATCGGTCTGCGTCACGTTGCCGACATGGAAACATGTGTCCCTGGCGTCTGCGGTGGTCTGCGACACACGGTCGGGGTGATCGGGAAAGTAGAACCCGTTCTACTTTCCGATCGCAGACCATTAAGATCATATGGAAACCATGCAGGCTTTGGCTTTGATATGTATGCATGAGCCTAAGGTCGCTTAAGGTAATTCCGCTGAAAAGGATGTACTATTAAGATTTTTTTCAGACTGGGCACAATTGATAGTCATGTATAGGACATTGAAAAAATGCAATAAAAAGATGGGGTCACCGTGCTTGTTTTCGCCCTGCATACTCGCATACTTGCATACTTTTTACGGAGTTGTGCGAGAAATGTTTGAAGCAATTGCACAACTGAAGAAAGCTGTTATTATGTAGCAAACTCTATGAATAGTGATGAAAACTAGAGTCTAATTGTTTTTCTGGGCTATATTCTTTTAGTATTGTGATTTCAAATTGCCTGATCTTGCAAATAATGTGAGGAAACTGGACCACTTCGTCATCATCTCAAACTCCTTCCTGGCTCCAAATGCAGAGTTTCACCCCATTTGTATATAAATAATCCAACTTCTACTATTAAACTTTTTTCCTCCTTAAAATATGTTTTTCGTGTGCCTATTACAAGTACATAACACCAATAAAAAAGGGGGGTCACCGTGCTCGTTTCTTTACAAAACGACAACAAAGGGAAAATTTCAACTGAAAAAGCTCAATGTCAAGGCAAATTTGCAATGTTTCTAGTGTACGTGCTAAGTGACACCATAAATTATACGCAGTAAGGATGCGCCATACAATTGAGAGGAATCACCTTAAGGTAATTCCCCTGAAAAGGATGTCCTATTAAGATTTTTTTCAAACTTGGCACAATTGATATCCATACATAGGACATTAAAAAACGCAATAAAAAGATGGGGTCACCATGCTTGTTTTTGCCCTGCATGCGTGTTTTTCTGAGTGTTTTTACGTAGATGCACGAGAAATGTTCGAAACTTGAACAACTGAAAAAAATTGTTATTATGTAGCAAAAACTATGAATAGTAGTGAAACCCAGAGGCTAATTGTGTGTCTGGGCTATAATCTTTCAGTATAACGATTTGAAATTGCCCGATCTTGTAAATAATGTGAGAAAAGTGGACCACTGCGTCATCATGTCATCCTCCTCCCTGGCTCCAAATGCAGAGTTTCACGTCATTTATATGGAAATAATCTAACTTCTACTATTAAACTTTTTTTCTCCTTGAAATATGTTTTCCGTGTGCCTATTACAAGTAAATAACACCAATAAAAAAGGGTGGTCACCGTGCTCATTTCTTTGCAACACAAGGACAAAGGGAAAATTTCAGTAACAAAGCTCATTTTCAAGGCAAATATGCCATGTTTTTAAGGTGTGCGCGCCAAATGACGCCATAAATTATGTGCAGTAAGGATGCGCCATGCAATAGTGAGTAATCACCTTAAGTGAAAGGTGATTTCCAGTCCGTACTGCCAGTCTCAGCATCCCAATGTTTGTGAGTCTCACTCATTGGAATTCGAATCGATGTTATTTGTTACGAACCACTTACTTTATAGTTGAGGCATTTTAAATTCTTTTCCCAACTGTTTCTTTGATTTTTACAGCTACGAAGTTGTTTTCTCTGGTGATATAGGAAAGAACGAAGCATAAAAGGTTTGCATCAACAATGGCAGGGGTATAGAATGGGAAAATCCGAGACTCGCCGAGACGCCGAGACCCTCATTTAAAATCCAAGACCGAGACTTAAGTATTTTTTTCAAATCTGAGCCCGAGACGTTGCGGTTTGGAAAATTACGAGCCCGAGACGCCGTGATCTGGAAATCCAAGCTCAAGACTTTCACAGCAAGTTCTAGAAATAGTTTATTGATAAATCGGAACCGGTTGGTTTCGTATTTAAGTTATTAACTTAATTAAAAACAGTCACAGGTACCGCGCAACTACTTATTAGCCAGCTTAGTTATATGAAGTAACCTCACGCGTTTTGTTGTGGTTTTAAATGTCACCATTTATAGCTATCTATTGTGTTTGGTCATCACAAAACACTTCTCCCAGGGGATAAGTGACTTACTTTCTCACCTGAAAAGTCTGTCAGGGCTTCTCTTGCTAGCACGCACGAGTTGCCGGTGAGTATCCCCGTGATATGTGAATCCCCATACACAAAAAAAAAAAAAAAAAAAAAAAAAACTGGTGAGCAGCACTTAGAGACCAACGGGACAGACAACGCTAACAAAATCAATGCGTGCGCTCTGATTGGCCAATCAGCTATGGTTTGTTGTTCCAGTAAACTCCTGGAAATTTTGCATGTCTTTTGGATTATTATATAAAAGCAATATACCATTATATAAAAGCAATATACACTTGAAGAATCCGTAAATCACTCGCCTGCGGCTTGTGATTTACTAATTCTGCGAGTGTTCTTCCAACATCCGGAGTAACAGTACAGATGACTGCATTAAATTTTACTTGTACATGCACCATAAGTAAGACTAGCGCAACGTTTTTAGATTGATAAGGATCCTTCGTGCCCTAAGCCACTTAACAAGTATTTATATACACCATATGAATCATTTCACCCCACTAGCAATAAGCGAGCGCGCTTTCATCACCGGGGAGCTTATTAGATATGCTAGAAATAGTTCTAAGTTTCTAGAATTCCAGAATACACGTAATTTGTTCTGGAAAAGACTTAGGCATAGGGGTTATAGTGCCAAGTTTTTACTTCCCTTATTCCGGGAAATTATACAGCAATCATCAAAGATGGCTTAAAACTAAGACACGAGGTAGTAAGACTAATAAGGACTTAGTAGTTTTTAAGACTACTTATAACTGCTTGTACTGCAAGTATCAAAAGGGTTATAGAGAAACATCTTCCTAACCTTAAGTGCATAGTTTGCTACAAAACAACGCCCACACTTAAAGCTACTTAAGAATCTGTGTACTGTAGTTAATCTTTTTGGGGTCTCGGGTTAAATACTGAGCATAATTTCATTGCCTGAAAAGAATCAGTTTTGAGCATAATACTTGATTTTTACTGCAGGAATTAACGAGCAGAATTTCAAGCCTACATGTTTCACCGTAATGATTGTGATATTCAGGAAGCCGTTCATCGCAGTTATTCTTTGTTTTGTTGTTGTTTTAGGGCGGTTCATTCAAACTAAACTTTCGCTTGGCTTTAGAGACTGTGAGATTCAAATTTCAAAATACGAGATTCTGAGACCCTCTTTATCTTTTTTGTGAGCCTGAGATTCCGAGACTCTAGTTTCAGACAACGAGATTCCGAGACTAGCCGAAAATTTGCCGAGACCCATCATTTTTCAAGGACCATTCTATACCCCTAATGGCGGTTGACATGAAACTTTGAATTTACTTCATGTAAGTGATTGTGAAACATTACATTTTGTGACGTCTTACATGAATAAAAAAAAAACGTAAACAAACTCTTGAGACTGTGCAGTACAGACTGGAAATCACTTTTAAGCTTAAGCCCTGGCCAATTAAACACTCGTAACATTTCAACGCAATCTCTTGAAATATTGTTGCATCATGTTGTTACAATGTTGTGAAGGGGCCGGCAAAATGCACACAACATTTCAACCCAACATTTTATGGGTTGTCGATGTTTATGTGCCAACACCTTCTAACATGTTGCAATATGTTGCAACAGGGTGGCCAAACATGTGCAGCATGTTGTGTTCTGGCACTTTGAAATAGCAGATCGACCTAGCACGCATGCCCTAGTGCAACAATGTTGCGTGAATGTGGCCAAACGAGTACAACATCATGCAACATCCAAAATATTGCCTGAAAATTTTGACCGTTTTCAAATTTGAGCCAACACAATCCAACATGTTGCAACATATCACAACACGGTGGCCAAACGGGTGCAACATGTTGTTCCCAACAATGTTGCAAGATGTTGGGTTGAAATGTTGGAAGCATTTGGCTGGTGCTTTGGATGTATTTACGTGTGTTAAGCTTGTGCTTATACAACAGAATGACATGATAGCATCTAAATTAGCTGCATAATGAAAGGAATGAAAGAAACATGTAGACTTTTCTTCTCTGAATTTTTACTTCATTCATCTTTTTGCCCATTGAAGACCACAGTTCTAGTGGTCGAAAGCTCGCAATTTTTAATATTTTTAGCCAGAGAACGTCCATTCAAGTTTTTAACAATAATATAATTATTTATTAAATCCTAATTAATAGGGCAAATTTCTTGAAATCTTGTGGCAATTTTCTTGGTGGAGACCAGAAGAGGATTTAGCTGTTCTATATGAAGGTCTCCCTCCAAATGTTAGCTGCTCTAAAATATCGAGGACTGATCAAGTTTTATTGTGAAGTTACCAGTTTCAACCATTGTTGTTATGCTCTTGACCGTAACAAGTTTTAATCCTTAAAAGTCGGTTTATAAGTGTGTTTTCAAACCATTTTCCACTGCAGAAGCTCCCAGGTTGGTATCATTAAAGGAGCACTGTCATGATATTTTGGGTCATTATTACATGTATAAATGGCAGGAACAACAATGAAAGCGGCAGGAAGTTCTCTTAAAAAAGCCTACCTGTAACGATTTCTGCCGTGTTTGCAGCCATTACAATTTTCTTGTAACTGTAATTACGGGGATTTTAAGCAAAGAGTTTCTACAGAAAATCTCTATGAGATCTAAAATCTCTACGAGATCTAAGCAAACTCAGTCTTGAGTGTGAGCAATCTTCTTCACTCTCGTCCTGAGCGTGTGAGAATTATGCACCAGGAAAATTTGTACTGTAACTGCACTGTTTTGTTTTTCTTTCAAGGAAATCTTAGTGCACAAACTAGGCCACAAAGTTGTCCGAATTCTGCCAGTGAGTCTTCACCGACCCGCAAACGAGAGGTTTAAACGCATGGTACGGTGCATTCCCCTTCTTCAAATTCTGCCACCTCAAAATAAATTAGACTGGATTTGTTGCTGGAAAATAAACCTGAAGCGAGAAAGGCGAGGAGGTCCATAAATTATGGCCCTAATCTTGAATGAAACTGAAAAACTAACTATTAGTAAAGACAACTGTAATCTGCACCGAGTCGATGTTATTATGAGTGTTGACAGCGGCTTGTGTATAAGAAAGAACCAATCAGAGTTTTGCGCTTGGAATGTACGCGCTAATTCATTCAAACTCCTTGGCTTTGTCTGTAGTCTCTACAGTTTTCAGCGCTCCCCTCGCATCGCATCTCCTTGCAACTTCGCGTGCATGTGCCTTTTGACCACCCCACAATCCATTGCCGAAATTAGAGACTACTCGCAGTCTACCTTTGTCACAGAGTGATCATAATCTCAGACAAAGGAAAACAACAACTAAGCTGCTTTGAAAATTTTTAAACTTAAGAAAAATTTGAACCACAACATCTACATACAGTATATAATATATATTTTTTTCCAACCCTATTGCAGCCAGAGGCTAAGTTAGAACTAGGGCCCATTTCTTTTAATATGGATAAATTATTATAGTTTCTCATGGTTTCTTTAATACATAGAAGGATTGTTACTCTATAGAAAAAAGATGTTAGGCCAGGCTTGAAATCTAAAAGATCTCGAAATGTTTTCTCTTGCACCAACCTCTCCCCCCCCAACATTCACCCACTTCTCCTCCCTAAATTGATGCAACCATCCCCTCCAGATGAAATCCACTACCTCCTAGAAAATCATCCCAGCTCCTCACTAGCAGTAACAATGACAACTATGGAAGCTATGACAAAAACCTTTGGTTTCCACAGAAGTTTATGGAAGATTGGGTGAAAAAGTTTATGAATGATTACTTTATTTCTTGGATTTTTCAAAAAAAAAAAATGGCTTGAAATATTAGTGTCTTTTACCCAGGAGATTTGTTGACCCCATATGGGAAACCAGGAGATTCACTTTGTGAGTTGGATATATTTAACAATTGAAGGGTTTGGTGCAAAAAGGGCATAAGTGACAATTTTGACCATTTTTTTATGTCGTCCAAATAAGCTGAATTTTTGCATGTGGCCTTTGATTCAATAGAAAGACAATGCCCTGTCCTGCCCTTTCAATCCCCAGGTGAGTAAGCAAACACTTAGGCAATGTGATTAAATGGAACTCAGTACCCATCAAGGCTTCAACCTTGAAAGGTTCGTATCATTGAATCAATGTTTTAATGGCCAAACGTATAGTCTATGTCACACTATCAAACAATAAGTCCCTTCAAAACGTGTCCAATTTCAGTTTTACTCTTCAAGGTAATCCACGCAGGAAAACTGTGCTAAGTGACTTGTTGAATGTGTTTTTTGGCCCGTGTTTTCTCGAAAACTGAACGCAAAACAGTAAAAACAAATACAGGGCAACGTTGTTCTATTGAATCAAAGGCCACGTGCAACAATTCAGCTAATTTCAGGGGTTAATTTAATAAAACTTTTACACTTGTAATCTACCAGTCGGACCATTGTATTTACAAGCGCAGATGGAAATGAGTTTAATAAACATCGTTACAAGTCCAGGTTACAGTGTCCGACTTGTAATTACAGGTGTAGCGCTACACGTGGAAAAGATGGTAAGTATCCAATTTAATAAAACTTTTACAGGAGTCCGACTTGTATTTTTACAAGGGTTCAACTTGTAAATCACAAATGCAAAATACAAGTCGCATGTCACTTGTAAACATCGAGTTCGACTTCTAAAAAGGACGCGTTTCCGACCGTTGTTTCTCAGTCTTCAGAAAAAAAACACTAATAAACCACAGGGAGCTCAGAAAATAGGCTCTGTATTCCCATTTAGTCACAAGGCAGCCCAAAAATACGATTCACATTGTAGCAAACCACTGGGAAGTGGCATTTTCTTTTCCAACTCAAAATCAGACAATGGAGGACAGATGTTCTTAGGACAATTCCAGGAATTCCCCCCCCCCCCCCCACCACCCCAGGCAATGCTGAAAAGCTCTCAGCGACCATTGACACTTCTTTTGCTTGGCTAATGTCTGTCCAATGCTCCCAGTTCAACATTGTTTGGGAGGGAGGGGGGATTGGAGTGAATTTTGCTCTTATCACGTTGACTATCCCAACACTTTCAGCCCGCATTGTAGTTCAAAGAAATTGGACACAACGATAACGTTATTATCTGCAGGGTAAGCAGTCGCTCCGGTTCGCCAGTGTTGGGATAGGGCTAGTGCCGCGGGGTAGGGTTTAAGGGTTTCTGGGTCTAAGATGAGTTACCTCTTTCGATACGGCTTTAGAATCTGAGTTTGTACACAAAGATTTTTATTCTAGTTTTACATCATACGAGAGTTCTTTCCCTTTTGAAAACGCTTTTTTGGTTTGAGCATGAAACACAATAATGATAATAGCATTCTCATTTCTCTCCCACCCCGCAAATACGCTCGCAGAATAGAAAGCGCTGGAGTAGCGTAGCCAGTCAGAGAACGGCATTCGTGATAGAACCACAGCCAGCTATCTATGTTCACGCCAACGCCGTTAAATTGAGTGCAAATCGTTTCCGGCCACGCTTCCTGTTTTGCCTTCTTTGTCACTGTTGGCAAAAATGGCGCCAAAACTATCATTTTGTGGTCCTTCATGAGCTGGGCTAAAAGCAACTTTTGTTGTTTGGATAACATGCTCAACGATTTTCTCAAGAATATAACTGAGAACGAAGGAAGCAAAGCCGCATATATTGAAAGAACAGCAGGGATTTTGCATATGTAAAAAGTACACATGCATTCAAGTGGAGTTTACAGTTGTAAGGCTACAATAATATTGTAATTTACACTTGTATCCTGACTCGGGATACACGTGTAAATTCCAGTGTGGAAAATTCTGCTATTAAATCCTTGTATTTACAAGTCGGACTTTACATGTGTAAATTACACGTGCAAAAACTGCAAGTGTAATTTCTTTGTTAAATTGACCCCAGGATGACATAAAAAACAACCAAAATCATCACTTACACCCTTTTTGCACCAGGCCCTTCATGATCAATTACCCTGTGAAAATCATGGAGAATAAATTCACCTGGTACTTAGCCTACTGTGCAAGACCATAGGTCAATTTGGTTAAAATCAGGCTCATGATTGAACACATTTAACTACCCATACAAAGGCTGTGACTAAAAGTGGGACGGGGACGTGGGACTTGGGACGCGAGGACACGGGGATGCCGGGGCGTGGGACTCGGGGACGTGGGACTCGGGACGCGGGGACACGGGGATGTGGGACTTGGGGACGTGGGGATGCGGGGACGTGGGGACGTGGGACTTGGGGACGTAGGACTCGGGGACGCCGGGGCGTGGGACTCGGGGACGCGAGGATGTGATAAACAAACAACACCCGAATTTTCCGCTGAATTTGCAATTTACAGTTCTCGGTGGTTAAGAGAAAGGTATTACATGATGGAGTTTGTCAGCAGACCAGTAGCCATCGACCTTGTTCTGCCGGATATGTTTGCTTGCCTATTTTACCGTGAGAGCCCTGGGAACACAATGGCTTCAGCACAGGGGATCTTATACCTCGTGGGCAGCCATGGAGGACTTTCCTGGTAAGTAACTGTGTTTTCTTGTTAATCCTTTGACATCCGTGCCTTATGCTTGCTACTTTCGATGCTGATGTTTACTTCAGGAAAACTGTTGTCCAAAAATGCATATTTCTTTGATTTTTTTTATTTTTCTTTAGTAAATGATCCATTCCAGTTCCTATCGAAATCTCAAACAATAATTTTTGTACATTTCTTCGGATTCTTAACATGTACTTTTCTCCGGTTTTCACTCACTTTCCAGCTCGAGATCATTACGAGAGTTATCTGCACATTCTAGGAATGAAAATCAAAGAAATATGCATTTTTGGACAACAGTTTTCCTGAAGTAAACATCAGCATCGAAAGTAGCAAGCATAAGGCACGGATGTCAAAGAATTAACAAGAAAACACAATTACCAGGAAAGTCCTCCTTGGCTGCCCACGAGGTTTAAGACCCCCTGTGCTGAAGCTATTGTGTTCCCAGGGCTCTCACGGTAAAATAGGCAAGCAAACATATCTGGCAGAACAAGGACGATGGCTACTGGTCTGCTGACAAACTCCATCATGTAATACCTTTCTCTTAACCACCGAGAACTGTAAATTGCAAATTCAGCAAAACATTCGGGTGTTGTTTGTTTATCACGTCCAGCAGAAAATTCGGGTGTTGTTTATCACGTCCTTGCGTCCCCAAGTCCCGCGTCCCCACGTCCCCGAGTCCCACGTCCCTGTGTCCCCGAGTCCCACGTCCCACGTCCCCGAGTCCCACATCCCCGCGTCCCCGAGTCCCACGTCCCCGAGTCCCATGTCCCTGTGTCCCCGCGTCCCCGAGTCCCATGTCCCGGCGTCCCCATGTCCTCGCGTCCCAAGTCCCACGTCCCACGTCCCCATCCCACTTTTAGTCACAGCCCCATACAAATATATTTTAATGTGATGTAAGAAGGAAATGTGAAAATAAAGTATTGTTGTTGTTGCATTGATCACAAAATAGAATTTACTGGGTTTGTTACAAAATGCTGGAGAAGCTGCTGTGTTTCTACATGACGTGCACAAAATTATGAATATTGCAGCATGTCTGTTGAGTATGTGCACAACAAATAATGAGAGTGCCATGGCCATATTTTAAGATCGTCACAATAAGTTGAATGATGATTATGGAAGATATATCTACATTGTAGTATCTATTAGTGATATATGTACTATATAATAAAGAGATGTAAAACGTGCTGCATGAGTGCATAGTTGCATAGAAGGGCTCGGAGCATAACCATCCTATGTCGAATTTTGAGTCGTTTTTCGATTTTGCTTGGATTTGTCTGAATTTCTGCATGTGAACTGCAATTCGATGGAAACACATTGTATGGTATTTTTTTGACTGATTCATCCAGAATCCAGAAATGCATTTTTTCTTACTAAGAAGATGTAATGCAACTTGCAAACCACTCCCATGGAAGGTTGGTTTCTTGGTGTACGTAAGAAAAAATGCATTTCTGGATTCTGGATGAATCAGTCAAAAAAATACCATACAATGTGTTTCCATCGAATTGTAGTTCACATGCAGAAATTCAGACAAATCCAAGCAAAATCGAAAAACAACCCAAAATTCGACATAGGATGGTTATGCTCCGAGCCCTTCAATTGAAGTGAAGCTCATTTGCATGCGTACCGTATTAATATTCATACGTGAATTATGTGAACATTTGTGAGGGGTACAACTAAAACTGGACGTGAAATGATTGACGGGTAGAAAGGATTGTTTGATAGTGTGACGTAGACTATAAATTTGGCGGTTAAAACATCGATTAAGCTCATCGGATACGAAACTTACGTGAGTGCTGGAACTGCGGATCGCTACGTATTAACTGCATTATCGGTTTGCCTTCCCGCTTGGTGATCGAAAGACGTCATGAAAAGTCTGGAGATCCGCAAGTTCTTAACGCTTCTGAAAGAATCCAGTTAGCGTTTTCTCTGTGCTTACCAAATCACGATGAGATATTAGCGTTTTGGGGTGCAGAGTAGAAGCCAGGCGGAAAAAGTCTGAAAACAACTCTCGCCTCAAAAGCGGCGCGTCGTTGCTAGTCTTGTTCCATTTCTCAAAGGTTGCGGTGCTAAAAGCTGGGAAAGCGAGAGTGGTTTTTGGACTTATAGGCGAAAAGTGTATGTTTGAAGAGTTGTTGTTCTTCGCACTTGGAGCAGACAATGATCCCAGAATTCATTGCGGTCAAACAGGGCGCTGTCTGAAGTCAAAAGGGAGTTTAAGAAACTAGGACGCGACGGCAACGAAAACGTCATTTCAAACTATATCCTCTCGTTATTGTAGCACTTTCGCGATTATTCCAGTGTGTTCAACTTGTAAAATGTCGACGAACTATTCAGGAACTAAATTTCCATGACCGGCGTTGAAGTAAAGAAAAAGAAAGAAAAATTTGCATCATGTGCTCACGTTCTCGCCAAAACCTCAAATTTGTTCATTTCACGTTGTTGTTGAGAACGTGAACCATGATGGCAAATTTTTCTTTCTTTTTCTTTACTTTAACGCCGCTCATAGAAATTTAGTTCCTGGATAGTTCGCCGACATTTTACAAGATGAACAAATTGGAATAATTGCGAAAGTGCTCTAATAAAGAGAAGGTATATTTTGAAATGACGTTTTCGTTGCCGTCGCGTCCTCATTTCTTAAACTCCCTAAAAACTCTCGCGCGGGGCGGTGGGTTGGGGAAGATTACTTGTTTTTAGTTAAAACTCTACCTTATAAAATAACTTTGAAAACTGTCTAGCTGCTGCACCGAGGTTTCCATTGTTCATTAATTTTGAAGAGCGCATTTTTTGAAACCAATCGTGACATGAAATCGCAGCTTGCTTTTACTGTTAGCCGTGGAATAGTTAGTCGAACTTCGGAAACGCTACCGAAAATTCATTCGGCTCGAAGTGAAGTCTGCCCGTTTTCGATGAGTATCTTGAACACAATCCATGGAAAAGAGTTGCATTGGCGCGCACGGCAAACATTCAAAGCAATATTAAGCGGTACTCCTCGCGATTCGTCTGTGTGAATCAGATGTACGTAAACAACGGATTATAACGTGAACGATCGCCGCAGTTAGGAACACAACTTAAGCAGTAGTGAAACCAAATAAAAAAACAAACAAACAAAAACAAAACAAAACAAAACAAACGGAAAAAAAAAAACCCGCTTGTACGGGATTCGAACCAACAACCTCTGCGAGACCGGTGAATTGCCGTAACATCCGCGCTTGTTGGTTCGTGACATATCCGTGACTGATGAACAAGTGAGAATGAATATT
Source organism: Pachyseris speciosa (assembly GCA_016490735.1). Lineage (NCBI taxonomy): Eukaryota > Metazoa > Cnidaria > Anthozoa > Scleractinia > Pachyseridae > Pachyseris > Pachyseris speciosa. The sequence goes on from JAEMWC010000127.1 coordinate 588,819, forward strand.
AGGTAAACACGCTGCCGAATTTTAACACAGAAATCACTTTTGCGTTGATCGCCTCGGTTTTTTGCTTCTATGGAGGCTAATAAACTACAGCAAAAAGTATTCTCACGCGAGATAAACATTTGTGCGCGACTACAGTCATTGTGATGAGACAATCCATCACGCGTGATAAAGGGATTGAATTTCATGCAAATTTTTTTACGTTTTGGAGCCAAGTTAATTTCACAAAAGAGTTAAGTATTTCTGTCAAATTCTTTCACTGTCGTCATTTACGTTAATTTTAATAAGATTTTCATTCCATTGTTTTCCACTTGACGATGAAAATGAATCCATCAAAAACGTTTCAACTGACGAAACCACGCGCAAGTTTTAATTTACTACGCAACACAACGTTCTGAGTAAACGAAACATGACGGAAAACAGCGTACTCTTAGGACTCTTAATTTTTGCTCTAGGACATCTGATTAACTCAAATTTTTGCTGTAGGTCACCAATAGGAGTTGTCTTGGCAAAAAGTTTCTTCAAGTCAAAACAGCCGTCTTTAATATTTTGTGATTTTTCAGCCGTCGGCAAGCTTTTTGCGCACTGATTTAGAATCAACCGAGGTTTTTGTACGCTGGATTTAAGACAAACAACCGACTTTAGCGCTGTGTTATATCGGCCAAAGCCTTTCCGAAAGAACTTAGAGTCAACCAAGGCAACTAGGCGCTGTTTTCGACTCGGACGAACCCTTAAGTCAAGCTGATTCGGACTAAAACAACCGCGCTTTAACGCTAGCGTTGACGTTAACATCAACACTAACCCTAACCATGTCCCTAACCCTATCCCTAGCCCTAGCCGACGCTCTAGCCCTAATGTTAAGTCCAACCTAAACCCAACAATAACCCTGAATCTCTTCGGAGTGAGTGCTGTTTTCAGGTCGGACAAAATCTTTGCGCGCTGACCTGAGATTAACCAAGGCTACTGTGTGCTGTTTTTTAAGTCAACCACGAATATTGTGCACTGTTTTCGTGCCAAGCGAGCTTGTCGAGTGTTGTGATTCAGCAAAAACGACACATTGCGCATTACGTCTAACTGAACAGAAACGTTCTGTGTTCTCTTAAATCGGTTACGAGCATTTGGCGCTTAGTCTTTCACGCAAAGAATACCCATGGGCATTGTTAATTAGCATACTCCACCATACTATTGAAGGGCTCGGAGCATAACCATCCTATGTCGAATTTTGAGTCGTTTTTTCGATTTTGCTTGGATTTGTCTGAATTTCTGCATGTGAACTGCAATTCGATGGAAACACATTGTATGGTATTTTTTTGACTGATTCATCCAGAATCCAGAAATGCATTTTTTCTTACTAAGAAGATGTAATGCAACTTGCAAACCACTCCCATGGAAGGTTGGTTTCTTGGTGTACGTAAGAAAAAATGCATTTCTGGATTCTGGATGAATCAGTCAAAAAAATACCATACAATGTGTTTCCATCGAATTGTAGTTCACATGCAGAAATTCAGACAAATCCAAGCAAAATCGAAAAACAACCCAAAATTCGACATAGGATGGTTATGCTCCGAGCCCTTCAATTGAAGTGAAGCTCATTTGCATGCGTACCGTATTAATATTCATACGTGAATTATGTGAACATTTGTGAGGGGTACAACTAAAACTGGACGTGAAATGATTGACGGGTAGAAAGGATTGTTTGATAGTGTGACGTAGACTATAAATTTGGCGGTTAAAACATCGATTAAGCTCATCGGATACGAAACTTACGTGAGTGCTGGAACTGCGGATCGCTACGTATTAACTGCATTATCGGTTTGCCTTCCCGCTTGGTGATCGAAAGACGTCATGAAAAGTCTGGAGATCCGCAAGTTCTTAACGCTTCTGAAAGAATCCAGTTAGCGTTTTCTCTGTGCTTACCAAATCACGATGAGATATTAGCGTTTTGGGGTGCAGAGTAGAAGCCAGGCGGAAAAAGTCTGAAAACAACTCTCGCCTCAAAAGCGGCGCGTCGTTGCTAGTCTTGTTCCATTTCTCAAAGGTTGCGGTGCTAAAAGCTGGGAAAGCGAGAGTGGTTTTTGGACTTATAGGCGAAAAGTGTATGTTTGAAGAGTTGTTGTTCTTCGCACTTGGAGCAGACAATGATCCCAGAATTCATTGCGGTCAAACAGGGCGCTGTCTGAAGTCAAAAGGGAGTTTAAGAAACTAGGACGCGACGGCAACGAAAACGTCATTTCAAACTATATCCTCTCGTTATTGTAGCACTTTCGCGATTATTCCAGTGTGTTCAACTTGTAAAATGTCGACGAACTATTCAGGAACTAAATTTCCATGACCGGCGTTGAAGTAAAGAAAAAGAAAGAAAAATTTGCATCATGTGCTCACGTTCTCGCCAAAACCTCAAATTTGTTCATTTCACGTTGTTGTTGAGAACGTGAACCATGATGGCAAATTTTTCTTTCTTTTTCTTTACTTTAACGCCGCTCATAGAAATTTAGTTCCTGGATAGTTCGCCGACATTTTACAAGATGAACAAATTGGAATAATTGCGAAAGTGCTCTAATAAAGAGAAGGTATATTTTGAAATGACGTTTTCGTTGCCGTCGCGTCCTCATTTCTTAAACTCCCTAAAAACTCTCGCGCGGGGCGGTGGGTTGGGAAGATTACTTGTTTTTAGTTAAAACTCTACCTTATAAAATAACTTTGAAAACTGTCTAGCTGCTGCACCGAGGTTTCCATTGTTCATTAATTTTGAAGAGCGCATTTTTTGAAACCAATCGTGACATGAAATCGCAGCTTGCTTTTACTGTTAGCCGTGGAATAGTTAGTCGAACTTCGGAAACGCTACCGAAAATTCATTCGGCTCGAAGTGAAGTCTGCCCGTTTTCGATGAGTATCTTGAACACAATCCATGGAAAAGAGTTGCATTGGCGCGCACGGCAAACATTCAAAGCAATATTAAGCGGTACTCCTCGCGATTCGTCTGTGTGAATCAGATGTACGTAAACAACGGATTATAACGTGAACGATCGCCGCAGTTAGGAACACAACTTAAGCAGTAGTGAAACCAAATAAAAAAACAAACAAACAAAAACAAAACAAAACAAAACAAAACGGAAAAAAAAAAACCCGCTTGTACGGGATTCGAACCAACAACCTCTGCGAGACCGGTGAATTGCCGTAACATCCGCGCTTGTTGGTTCGTGACATATCCGTGACTGATGAACAAGTGAGAATGAATATTAGGTAAACACGCTGCCGAATTTTAACACAGAAATCACTTTTGCGTTGATCGCCTCGGTTTTTTGCTTCTATGGAGGCTAATAAACTACAGCAAAAAGTATTCTCACGCGAGATAAACATTTGTGCGCGACTACAGTCATTGTGATGAGACAATCCATCACGCGTGATAAAGGGATTGAATTTCATGCAAATTTTTTTACGTTTTGGAGCCAAGTTAATTTCACAAAAGAGTTAAGTATTTCTGTCAAATTCTTTCACTGTCGTCATTTACGTTAATTTTAATAAGATTTTCATTCCATTGTTTTCCACTTGACGATGAAAATGAATCCATCAAAAACGTTTCAACTGACGAAACCACGCGCAAGTTTTAATTTACTACGCAACACAACGTTCTGAGTAAACGAAACATGACGGAAAACAGCGTACTCTTAGGACTCTTAATTTTTGCTCTAGGACATCTGATTAACTCAAATTTTTGCTGTAGGTCACCAATAGGAGTTGTCTTGGCAAAAAGTTTCTTCAAGTCAAAACAGCCGTCTTTAATATTTTGTGATTTTTCAGCCGTCGGCAAGCTTTTTGCGCACTGATTTAGAATCAACCGAGGTTTTTGTACGCTGGATTTAAGACAAACAACCGACTTTAGCGCTGTGTTATATCGGCCAAAGCCTTTCCGAAAGAACTTAGAGTCAACCAAGGCAACTAGGCGCTGTTTTCGACTCGGACGAACCCTTAAGTCAAGCTGATTCGGACTAAAACAACCGCGCTTTAACGCTAGCGTTGACGTTAACATCAACACTAACCCTAACCATGTCCCTAACCCTATCCCTAGCCCTAGCCGACGCTCTAGCCCTAATGTTAAGTCCAACCTAAACCCAACAATAACCCTGAATCTCTTCGGAGTGAGTGCTGTTTTCAGGTCGGACAAAATCTTTGCGCGCTGACCTGAGATTAACCAAGGCTACTGTGTGCTGTTTTTTAAGTCAACCACGAATATTGTGCACTGTTTTCGTGCCAAGCGAGCTTGTCGAGTGTTGTGATTCAGCAAAAACGACACATTGCGCATTACGTCTAACTGAACAGAAACGTTCTGTGTTCTCTTAAATCGGTTACGAGCATTTGGCGCTTAGTCTTTCACGCAAAGAATACCCATGGGCATTGTTAATTAGCATACTCCACCATACTATTGAAGGGCTCGGAGCATAACCATCCTATGTCGAATTTTGAGTCGTTTTTCGATTTTGCTTGGATTTGTCTGAATTTCTGCATGTGAACTGCAATTCGATGGAAACACATTGTATGGTATTTTTTTGACTGATTCATCCAGAATCCAGAAATGCATTTTTTCTTACTAAGAAGATGTAATGCAACTTGCAAACCACTCCCATGGAAGGTTGGTTTCTTGGTGTACGTAAGAAAAAATGCATTTCTGGATTCTGGATGAATCAGTCAAAAAAATACCATACAATGTGTTTCCATCGAATTGTAGTTCACATGCAGAAATTCAGACAAATCCAAGCAAAATCGAAAAACAACCCAAAATTCGACATAGGATGGTTATGCTCCGAGCCCTTCAATTGAAGTGAAGCTCATTTGCATGCGTACCGTATTAATATTCATACGTGAATTATGTGAACATTTGTGAGGGGTACAACTAAAACTGGACGTGAAATGATTGACGGGTAGAAAGGATTGTTTGATAGTGTGACGTAGACTATAAATTTGGCGGTTAAAACATCGATTAAGCTCATCGGATACGAAACTTACGTGAGTGCTGGAACTGCGGATCGCTACGTATTAACTGCATTATCGGTTTGCCTTCCCGCTTGGTGATCGAAAGACGTCATGAAAAGTCTGGAGATCCGCAAGTTCTTAACGCTTCTGAAAGAATCCAGTTAGCGTTTTCTCTGTGCTTACCAAATCACGATGAGATATTAGCGTTTTGGGGTGCAGAGTAGAAGCCAGGCGGAAAAAGTCTGAAAACAACTCTCGCCTCAAAAGCGGCGCGTCGTTGCTAGTCTTGTTCCATTTCTCAAAGGTTGCGGTGCTAAAAGCTGGGAAAGCGAGAGTGGTTTTTGGACTTATAGGCGAAAAGTGTATGTTTGAAGAGTTGTTGTTCTTCGCACTTGGAGCAGACAATGATCCCAGAATTCATTGCGGTCAAACAGGGCGCTGTCTGAAGTCAAAAGGGAGTTTAAGAAACTAGGACGCGACGGCAACGAAAACGTCATTTCAAACTATATCCTCTCGTTATTGTAGCACTTTCGCGATTATTCCAGTGTGTTCAACTTGTAAAATGTCGACGAACTATTCAGGAACTAAATTTCCATGACCGGCGTTGAAGTAAAGAAAAAGAAAGAAAAATTTGCATCATGTGCTCACGTTCTCGCCAAAACCTCAAATTTGTTCATTTCACGTTGTTGTTGAGAACGTGAACCATGATGGCAAATTTTTCTTTCTTTTTCTTTACTTTAACGCCGCTCATAGAAATTTAGTTCCTGGATAGTTCGCCGACATTTTACAAGATGAACAAATTGGAATAATTGCGAAAGTGCTCTAATAAAGAGAAGGTATATTTTGAAATGACGTTTTCGTTGCCGTCGCGTCCTCATTTCTTAAACTCCCTAAAAACTCTCGCGCGGGGCGGTGGGTTGGGGAAGATTACTTGTTTTAGTTAAAACTCTACCTTATAAAATAACTTTGAAAACTGTCTAGCTGCTGCACCGAGGTTTCCATTGTTCATTAATTTTGAAGAGCGCATTTTTTGAAACCAATCGTGACATGAAATCGCAGCTTGCTTTTACTGTTAGCCGTGGAATAGTTAGTCGAACTTCGGAAACGCTACCGAAAATTCATTCGGCTCGAAGTGAAGTCTGCCCGTTTTCGATGAGTATCTTGAACACAATCCATGGAAAAGAGTTGCATTGGCGCGCACGGCAAACATTCAAAGCAATATTAAGCGGTACTCCTCGCGATTCGTCTGTGTGAATCAGATGTACGTAAACAACGGATTATAACGTGAACGATCGCCGCAGTTAGGAACACAACTTAAGCAGTAGTGAAACCAAATAAAAAAACAAACAAACAAAAACAAAACAAAACAAAACAAAACGGAAAAAAAAAAAACCCGCTTGTACGGGATTCGAACCAACAACCTCTGCGAGACCGGTGAATTGCCGTAACATCCGCGCTTGTTGGTTCGTGACATATCCGTGACTGATGAACAAGTGAGAATGAATATTAGGTAAACACGCTGCCGAATTTTAACACAGAAATCACTTTTGCGTTGATCGCCTCGGTTTTTTGCTTCTATGGAGGCTAATAAACTACAGCAAAAAGTATTCTCACGCGAGATAAACATTTGTGCGCGACTACAGTCATTGTGATGAGACAATCCATCACGCGTGATAAAGGGATTGAATTTCATGCAAATTTTTTTACGTTTTGGAGCCAAGTTAATTTCACAAAAGAGTTAAGTATTTCTGTCAAATTCTTTCACTGTCGTCATTTACGTTAATTTTAATAAGATTTTCATTCCATTGTTTTCCACTTGACGATGAAAATGAATCCATCAAAAACGTTTCAACTGACGAAACCACGCGCAAGTTTTAATTTACTACGCAACACAACGTTCTGAGTAAACGAAACATGACGGAAAACAGCGTACTCTTAGGACTCTTAATTTTTGCTCTAGGACATCTGATTAACTCAAATTTTTGCTGTAGGTCACCAATAGGAGTTGTCTTGGCAAAAAGTTTCTTCAAGTCAAAACAGCCGTCTTTAATATTTTGTGATTTTTCAGCCGTCGGCAAGCTTTTTGCGCACTGATTTAGAATCAACCGAGGTTTTTGTACGCTGGATTTAAGACAAACAACCGACTTTAGCGCTGTGTTATATCGGCCAAAGCCTTTCCGAAAGAACTTAGAGTCAACCAAGGCAACTAGGCGCTGTTTTCGACTCGGACGAACCCTTAAGTCAAGCTGATTCGGACTAAAACAACCGCGCTTTAACGCTAGCGTTGACGTTAACATCAACACTAACCCTAACCATGTCCCTAACCCTATCCCTAGCCCTAGCCGACGCTCTAGCCCTAATGTTAAGTCCAACCTAAACCCAACAATAACCCTGAATCTCTTCGGAGTGAGTGCTGTTTTCAGGTCGGACAAAATCTTTGCGCGCTGACCTGAGATTAACCAAGGCTACTGTGTGCTGTTTTTTAAGTCAACCACGAATATTGTGCACTGTTTTCGTGCCAAGCGAGCTTGTCGAGTGTTGTGATTCAGCAAAAACGACACATTGCGCATTACGTCTAACTGAACAGAAACGTTCTGTGTTCTCTTAAATCGGTTACGAGCATTTGGCGCTTAGTCTTTCACGCAAAGAATACCCATGGGCATTGTTAATTAGCATACTCCACCATACTATTGAAGGGCTCGGAGCATAACCATCCTATGTCGAATTTTGAGTCGTTTTTCGATTTTGCTTGGATTTGTCTGAATTTCTGCATGTGAACTGCAATTCGATGGAAACACATTGTATGGTATTTTTTTGACTGATTCATCCAGAATCCAGAAATGCATTTTTTCTTACTAAGAAGATGTAATGCAACTTGCAAACCACTCCCATGGAAGGTTGGTTTCTTGGTGTACGTAAGAAAAAATGCATTTCTGGATTCTGGATGAATCAGTCAAAAAAATACCATACAATGTGTTTCCATCGAATTGTAGTTCACATGCAGAAATTCAGACAAATCCAAGCAAAATCGAAAAACAACCCAAAATTCGACATAGGATGGTTATGCTCCGAGCCCTTCAGTTATATAAGCAGTCGCGGGAATTTTTAAGAATTAAACACAAGAGAAGTACCTAGAGAAGCTTCTCGAGTGTTCTTAAAAATTATCAAGTGCTTATATTGCTCAACAGTGCACACGGAGCAAGTTTTTTTATTTCTTTAATTTAAAATATTAATGTCCCGGAGATTTGTGCGAGCTTTCAACAACAACAACAACAACAACATGCTTTATTTCCCCCATTTCATACCAGAAGTCAATTAACTGATGAAATTTGACCACATTCCAACCCCCAAAGTTTGCTTTTAAGTTCAATATAATGCCAGATATAGACTGAATCACATATATTTAATTTATTGTTCTTACTTTATTTTCTTTATAAAATGTCCAGAGATTTGCTCCTGCACACACTTGTGACATATAGCCTGCATGCATCATAATTCTACAATGCATGTGCATGGCATACGCGTAGGGCATGTCCACATGTTGAGATATAATGCACTCAATTCGACCAATCATAGTGCACTTAATAATTTGAAAATTTTATAATAGTTTCTGATAAATATCTTAAATACGCATGAAAAGTGCAAGGAGATCTTTTTATAAACTTTTTTTCAACTACAGTGACTTATGCTCCAGTGTTAGTTATTCATTCAATTCTTCACCCCAAGGTGGTACTTGCAGGGCAATAGAGAGGCACAAATGTAACGAAGATGTTAGCCAAAAAAACTTGTCACAATTCTTAGTAACTATGTAACCCTAAAAAATGTTCTATGGAAATACAATTAAAAAATAAACTAGGGAGTTTTTATGTCCACTTTCTGTCATTTTCATGTGACGTCTGTCACTGATGACAGAAACTCTTAGACCTTGTGAAGTCCATCAGGAAATTTTTAGTCCCCCAAAATTTCCACAAAAATCTATTTCAAACAGCTGCAAATAGGTCCTTCTTTCCTGCCTGTCTCTAATATCTCTAGGAATTCCCCTCTCTTGACATCTTGACTAACTTTGACACATATTTTGGGAAATTTTACAGGAAATGGAGTGAGGAAGTTCTTAAAGAACTTGTAAAGCATCTAGATCTTCCACAACAAGGTATTATATTATCTTAGTTAACAATAAGGTACATGCTGTAAAACATAACACAACTTCTTAGTACAAAATTTGAAATTGTTTTGGCAATAAGTTCTTAGTTCATGTTTTGTTACAACTCATGAGCTATTGATGGTTTTTATGTCATACCATGGAATTCTAAAATGTAAATTAGCAATACCTCAAGTTTCTTCTTTTGATATTTTCTACACACAGGTGAAACAAATCTATGTTGCATTACAAGTACAACACTCTGAAATTTGAACAAAATTGTACGTAGTGGCCCTATTAAAGTCCAAGAATTATGAAAATGTTATAATGCCAGTATTATCATGTTCCTTTTGAAATAATTATTTTAAGTACAATATTAATGTTAAAGTGCATCACATGATATTTTTTTTCCTTCTCTGACTTTCACCATGGCTTATGATGTTTAAATGCCCTAGTCACAGGGTAACCAACATGGTGTGGCCAAATGCTAGCTATGCATTTATTAAAATTATTATGTTTAGAAATTGTTTTCACCATACCTCTGTTATGAAGAGTACCAAAGAGCTAGAAGTTGTTCTGTTATTTTCTGTTTTCACCTACCTTCTGAATATCCTTTGTTTCTGAATTTTATTCGTGCATACAAAGTAACATTTTATTGTACTGATGAAAATGAAGAATTGGAGCTTTGCTAATTAACTTAACCTCGTTACAATGTAACTATTACAGTATGTTTTCATAAATTGAAGGGCTGGGGGCATAAACTGCCTATGTGTAATTTTAGCCTGTTTTTTTGATTTTGCTCAAAACTGGCTGAAATTTTTAATATGTTTTAAGGATAAATTTATGTCACACTTTTATGCCCTGAAGAGAGTTGCTTGAGATTGATGACATTGTTATTTCATGTAGTGCTCTCTACACTTTTGCAATTTGTGCAAACTGGAAACTGTGAAGATGATGCAGAGAGAATCAACTTACAGACTGCACCTCTTGTCGATGCTCTGAAAAAAGAATCATGGCTTGATAACAGCCTCGCAGGATTTCCAAAGGTTTTTCAGTGTCATTATGATGGACATTTGATTTATGTTGATATGATAGTCACTTAATATGAAGTTATATGGGTGTTATATAATTATGTGATTTATATTTAACAAAAGTAATATATTTCTATTCATATACTTTTGATATTTACATACCATGTTACCCAGATGATGATACTAAATTTTGAGAAAATCTAATTTATTTATAGGATTTGCTGAATCTCATTCAAGTATTAGGTAAGCTGTTGTGCACATAATGTTTATGCCTTCCCAGTGGAATGGAAATCAAATCCCAATCCAAGGGAAAGGAGATTCCAACCGACAAGGGAATTACTTGAGAGTGAACGGGGTGGGAGGGTGGGGTTGGGGTATGGATATTATTGTATTAATTTGTTTTCAGTTTGAAATTATTGTTTTAACCAGTTTGATTTTGAATTTCCTGAATGTTACAGATCATGGTAATGAGAATGAAACACAATGATAAAACAAAACAACCACAACTTGGTTATTTTGGAAAACAATACATAAATTATATATATATATATATATATATATATATATATATATATATATATATATATATAATATATATATATTTTTTCATGATATTTTAATTCAACAATTACGTTTCTTACAAAGGATAATGAAACACTATATATAGTCTACCTAAAATACAGATTTACGCATTTTACACAGAATTAACATACAAATTTGGTCAAAATAGAAGACAGGTGATGAAGAAAATTACTGCTTACATTAGATTTAAAAGTTGCAGCTGTAAAACTTTTAGGGTTTCTATGTGATTGTGGGTTGACAAAAGGATATTTATATAGAGCACTTTTTTAAGGAAGAAGAACTGCCCATCTGAGACGAAAGTTTGATAAGCAATTATTAGCGACCGCAATCTGCTCTTAAGTCTGAATTTTATCGGAAAGTCATAGAAGGAAGCTCTGGAAGCTCAGTACACCCTTGCCTTTAGATAGATAGATAGATGACCTTTATTTAAACATGATAAAAATTAAAGCTACTAGCATATGGGGTCGTGTATAAATAATTAAAAACAAAACATAAAATAAATCATAATTTTTGTAAGATAATAAATCATTACATTATTAAGTGATGTCAATAATATTTACAAGATTGTCAACTAATAAATTACGAGATCGACAACTAATAAATTATCTATTAAAATGATAGAATCATACTTAATTCTATGAGATAAAATATTGCTAAAATGTACATAGATAATCATACCATATTAATAATGTTAAAGTGCCTATGAAGCGAAATTTATTTCTCGCTAATTTTAAAGTTTAATCCATAAAACTCAACATTCCAAAATTTGAAGTGCTCTTGATTAAAATCGGCGATTATACAAGCGTTTGAAATTGGGCTATTTTGCCCTCAAAAATGGCATTTGAATCGCGCGGCCAAAGACACGTGACAATAGCTGTGACGTAATTTTGACGTAATTTTGGGGACAAGTATTCCAACTATTTCACTATAATTCATAAGCGCAAACACATTTTTGTACCCAAAATGACGTCACATCGCGAATAAACACGACCCAGACCCCTGACCATTTTTAAAGGCAAAATAGTCCAACTTAAAACGCTAGTAAAATCAACAATTTTAATCACAAGCACCTCAAATTTTGAGATTCTTGCGTTTTTAGGGGTAAACTTTAAAATTAGCAAGAAAGAAATTTCGCTTCATAGGCACTTTAAGAATATTTCAACTGTGTCGACTAATAGGTTATCAATGGTATATAAAATCGGCATTTCTACGCCCCATAGTCGAGGCGGAGGTAGTATCGAATTTAAAATCCTTGAAATAATCTTTTGATCCTATTAGATTCCGGTCTTTATTGCTCAGATGCGAAATTCCGTTCTCATTGAGACAAAAATCGTATTCCACAGAATGGTGCCTCTGTAAGCCAGCGAATCCTTCATGAATCTTGTTTCGAATCTTGGTACTGATAAGCAATCTCCACCCCGTAATGAATAGCCATTACGCCGTTCTGTGTAAATATTATTAGACAATAATTGAGGCAGACCGTCATTGTGTGCTTTAAAAAGGATCTTAAGAATATCTATTTTATAATATAAGAAAATGGTAGGCCACCGATCGTAGGCCAGCACCTCTTTTGAAGGCATGTCTCTTGGTAAGTTAAAGATGATTCGAGATGCTCTACAATGAAGTCTTTCAATTGAATCAAGTAGATTTGAGTTACAACACGCCCCCCACAAAACTAGTCCGTATTTAACAGAGGGCAAAATAACCTTGTACAAAAGATGTGGTATTTTTTGCTATGAGTATTGAGTAGTTTTATGCCTGCCAGTATGAAGATTTTTCGAAAAAACCATAAAGTATAATACTTTGATTCAAAGAAAGCAATTCCTGGGTCTTTTGAAGCCACCAATCTTGAAATGTTTTCCAATGACTGCGCTTCATTGCAGAGGACAAATAAGTGATTTATAGTTTGTTTTTCATTTTTGCACAGAGGGCAAAAGTCACTTTCAGCTATTCCATCGCGGTGTAAACTAAACTGAGTGGGAAGAATACTTCACAAATTAATGTGATCAAGTAAGCTGAAGCCACAAGCCTCTCCAGCCACATCCCACAAACTTTATGTTTTGAGTGGGAAGAATGTTGTGTATAATTTTATACTGAAACATTACGAGTTTGACTTCTTTTGTAATTTTAAACGGAAACAGGTATACCTTGTCAAGGGGTTTTTCGGTAAAGCCATGTCTCAAAATTTTAGTCTGGGAAGTTGGCAGTTTAAAAGTAAATGTTAAGATTGTCAAGTAGATAGAACTTATGGAGGAGTTTGTTATGAGGTTTTTCGACAGCATTAGTATGATTCTGCTGGGTTATTGTTTTTTTCGATAAAGATGGAATGGCATCTACCAAACCATAAAAGGTAGTAAAAGGTACTTCTAGGTTGTGCAATGTCTTCAACTCAGGTTAGTTACAGAAATTTCCATGTCTGTTCAATAAATCACGTATGTAGACGATCTTGTGCGAAAACCATCTTTTATAGAAAACTGGTTTCTTATTAATTAAAATATTGCGATTATTCCAGAGAATTGCATTTCTAAGGTCTGCTTCATTTTGTTTCGAGTTTTTCAAATCATGCCAATACACCAGAATTGATCGGTAGAAAGAGGGAAGATGTCCCAGCGAAAGCAAACTAGGGTCGTAATTGCATTTGGTCAAGAAAGAGAGGTTACCGTATTGGTGGACCATATCATGAAGTCAGGAATAATTTTCCAAGAAGAGGTGACCTCGTTTTGGATTCTTTTAATCCACACAATTTTCAAAGCTTTCTCCATGATTGCGAAGTCGCACATTTTTAGCCCACCTTTTGCTTTTCTCCTATGATTGTGCTTCTTTTAACTTTTGCGGGCTTACCGTCCCAGATGAAATTGAAAGTAATCTTGTTTATTTGTTCTACATATTGCTCGGTGACATCCAAAACAGAAGCGTTGTATATCAGTTTTGATAGCCCTAGTGTTTTAACAATACAATTTTGCGAGCCATTTAAAACCTTGGGCCACTTAAAACCAAAGGTGTGTCTTTGTTATTTTTCCATTGCCCAAGCTACATTGCCTCAGTTTTGGCAGTGTTTTTTTCCAGGCCAGAAAGAAAGCTAAAATTTTCAAAGAGATCTAAAAGATGCGCGACAGAATCCCGATCACCAACAAAAACAGTGGTATCATCAGCATATTGTGTTACTTTTATTTCGTCTTTGTTGACTAGAATTCCTTTGATAGACTTGTTGTTTTTTAAAGCTCTTCCAAAAAAAAAAGTGCGATGCCTAGAACAAAAAGGATTCCTGATAAAGGACATCCTTGTCGTACACCACGCTGAAGAGGAAAGAATGTGGAGGCGTGGCCGTTGTTTAAAACACAGCTAGACACGTCATTGTAAAATACACTAATCCAGTTTAGGATATCAGGACCAAAATTAAAGAGGTTTGTGGCAGCTTTGAGGTATGACCATTCAATCGAGTCAAAGGCTTTTTTAAAATCAAGAAAGAGCAATCCCTCTCTGGTCTGTCAAGTCTGTGTGTTCTATTACGTCTTGTATTAGCTGAACATTCTCACCAATGTAATGGCCTTTTACATAACCAGTTTGATTGGGGTTTATAATACTTGGAAGAACCTTTTCAAGTCTTTTAGTGATGGCTTTGGTGGCAATTTTGTAGTCAACATTTAGGAGCGATATAGGCCGCAGGTTTTCAAGCAAAGTTTTGTCTTTGAATTTTTTAGGGATAAGTGAGATAATACCTCGCCTTTGGCTTATAGACAGCTTTCGAGATTGGAATGCAAAATTAAAACTTTCTGTCAATTCTTTATTGATTTCGGGCCAGAAGAAGCGATAAAATTCGGCAGGAAAACCATCAGTACCTGGAGTTTTTCCGGCTTTAAAATCCTTAAGAGTGTTATAGCATTCTTCTGAAGTGATTAGACCTTCACAGGATAGCTTTTCATCTTCGTTTAAAGGAGTAATGTTATCTGGATTAAAGAAGGTGGACTCTTTGAACTTTTCGGCGTTTATGTTCTTGGATTTATAAAGAGATTCATAGAAGCATTTTTCCTCGTCTAGAATATCGAATTAATCTTCTGTATACACATTTTCAGCAATTTTTAGCCTTGTTATTGTCTTCTTGGTGTAATTTCGTTTTTCCAGGGCAAAGAAGTATTATTTTTGTATTGTGCTCACCATCCTCGTGCCAGCTAGCTCACTTTACTTCTAAGGATCGCACCTTTTGTCCTATGTGCCATAATTTATTTCAGACGAGATTTTTCTACTTGCAGTTTGAGTATGATGTTTTTGTTGTGTGGGTTTTCCTCGGCCTGTTTTTGCAGCATGTTTACTTTTTTCTGCAGAGAAATTTCTTTGTCTCTATGCAATTTTGCTTTCCTCTTTGAGTACTGTACCGTAAATCCTCTCATTTCCATTTCAATTAAATCCACCAGGTAAATCAACATACTTTGCCTTAAAACATTGAAGGTTTTCTCGTGAAGCTGCGATTTAAGTCTCGTCTTCAAGGAGTGAGGTGTTAAATTTCCAAAAACTGGAGCCTTTTAACTGAGCTGGAGCCTCTGATTGCAGGTGAATAGATACAGCTGAATGATCACTTTCGGGAGCCCATAAAATTTTGCACTTCTTTGTTAAAGCACAAAACTCTTTGGAAATTAAGAAATAATCCAAGCGGCTTTGTATTTTTAAAGATTTATTTCTCCAAGTGAAGCGAGACAGGTTGGGATTTATACTTCGCCAAATGTCGCACAAGTTATGTGAATTGCAAATATTTTCAATTTGTTTTATGACGGAAGCTTTTTTTGTGCGAGGGTTTCCACCGATCTTATAGTTCTGGGAAAGTGGACAGTTAAAATCACCGCCAATTATTATATTCTCTAAGGCAAGCTCTTGTAATTGGTGGTTTAGATGTGTGAAGAAATCAACCTGTTGATTAGTGTCATTTGGCACGTAAACGTTTACAAGAAGAAGAGGAGTGTCGGGTTTTAATAATTTCAAGATAATAAACTTCCCTTTTTTGTCGGAAATACACTTTTCAACCTTAAGATCCAGAGAGGGGTTGATTACAATCATCATGCCTTTACTATGGTTTGTTCCATGGCTGAAAAACACTTTGCCACCCCATTCGTTTTCCCATGTGGATGTGCATAAATCAGTGCTGTAGCTCTCTTGTATTAATATGAAATCTTGTTTTTGTTTATGTAACCATCGAAAAACTAGATGGCGTTTAAAAGACTCATTTAGACCTCTGACATTTAACGACAGGCAATTGAAATCCAGAGTATTACAATCGGCAATGTTTTCTGCAGGCGCAAGCACAGGGTCGGGCCACTGAGAATGCAAAGCTTCCCAAAAACACTTTTTGAGAGCAGTTTATGCTGCTAACTAATAATTTGAACAAGCAATCACATAATTTGGGAAACGGAGGAAGCACGAGCAGCAATAATCTTATCAAACATAAACGTGGGAAACAGACATAAACATAAGTAACAAAAAGCAACTTACACTCAAACAAAGCCACATAAACATGTGAAAAGTACATTGAAACCTTGATGGATGTCTGGGAATGGCCAAATCGGGTTCCAGGATAAAGGCTGGATAGAAGAAACCATAACTTTCTCTTGAAAGACATTAAGAGGTAGTGGGACGATAATCCTGTGGGATATTGGAGACATTGAAAGCTTCTTTGTTAATATAAAGGGTTCGATTAATGACTTTCGCTTCACAACCACACTCTTTTGCAGCATACATGGCTTGAATCAAAGTTTTTCTCTCTTCTTGGATCGCCCTAGTATAATCCTTCGTAATATGAGCATCTTTGTAGCGGTGGGAAAGTTTTAGACGGTTTTTAACAGCAAACACCTCATCTCTGTCTTCCCTCACAACAAACCTTGCAATAATAGGGCGAGGGCATGTCGGAGAGTTGTTTTCAGTGTTCCACGACAGCGGTTTTCCAACACAATGCATGGTATGAAAATATCTTATTTCCTGTGGCTTTATCTTTAGCTCGTTTTGGATTATATCGTAGACTATATCAGGGCAATTTTCATCAGTGTTCTCGGGGATGTTCATGAACCTAAAGTTTTCTCTCCTTGTGTAATCTTCCAGGGTGACAAGACTTTCTTGTATTCTTTGTTGTGTCGTTTTCAGAAGCGCAGTTTCAGCTTGAGATTTAGCAAGCTCATCTTTTAGTAGGTTGATTTCCCGTGACTGACAGTCAAGCATTTCCTGATGTGACCTTTTTGAGTCCTTGTAAGTCTTGAACTCTTCCTGGACATCTTCAATCATGGCCCACACATTCTCGAGGGATTTTTTGATCTCTCTGATTGAACATTTGACACCTTCCATTTCTTGCATAAACTCGCATGTTAGGGTTGATACTTCAGTGTGTAAATTGGTGAAATTATCCTCCATTCTGCTTTCTATAGTGTTTAGTTTGTCTAAGATGAGTTTCAAGGACAGAGGTGAATCTGTTTCCATGTCATTGTCCATCTCACCGCGATTTCGCTTTGGTGTAGGTTGAGAGTTTGAACCTGAGCTCGATGAACATTCTGCTCATTTCTGCTCATTTTGCTCATTTCCCGGCTACGAAATTACAGAGCGGGAAAAACGCGTCCGGCAGCCATCTTCGCTCTCGCGTTCCCTCGGGTTCAGTATCAGTGTATATATAGTCCCTGATAATTTTTACATAAATTTGCAAAATTATTGTAGCTCATACAACTTGTGCTTACAAATCATTTCATTAATTGGATGGACTGAAAGTCTATTAGTTATTAAATTTTAGGAGAGCTTGATATTAAGCAGTGCAGTTATTGACAGGATTGAATAGTTATTTATTAACCCATTGGCACCCGTGCCGGCCAAAACCGGCCGTAAAAAACTCCCATGCTTCAAAACATTGCAACTTTCTCAATCGCTCGAATATTGCCTTAACTGTTAGTTGTGAGCACGAAATGGAATGCCCTTTAGATTTGGATATCCAATAAATGCAAGAAACGTAGCGATTTTTACCAACTATGGCCTTTTGAGTTTGGACAAGAACGAAACTGACCGTTTTTAACGTCAAAGAGAAACGACAAAAATGCCCCTTCTTGCCTTCATGTTTTTTAAGGAAATCGTCGCCGAAAAACCAAACTTCAACCATCATAACGAAATTCAGTCCTTTTTCTAGCTTAGAAATGACTTTTTTTGTTCATATTCTTCTCCTGAACGTAGATACAGCCTTTTGTTCCAGTGCATTCAGTCCTTTCCGCCATTTTCAACATCTAGACCACATTGCATGCTGCAAAATGATGAGAATTTTTGACAGCACCAATTCCTTCTCCCAATTTTTTCACGTATAAACTAAGTCTACAGCCACTCCGACCTACATGTACTGCCAAAAATTCCTGCTTGTGGTCATCTTCAGTACTCAGAAATTCCAAAATATGTGGTGGTAGGTCGAGAAATTCATCAATAATCGAGTCCCAAAGGTACTAAGTGTTCGACCGGCCAAATTCCCAGTTCATCAAGTAACAAGCCAAATTCAACAACAAAGTACATCACCTTGCTCGATTCTTTGAGAAAGTGGACTCTTAGCTACCGTCATGCTTAATGATGCTTATCAGGCAGCCGCTAAAGACGAAAAATGGCTGTAAATTTAGCAGAAATTGCAAGCCAACCGAACTTGGGCCATTGTTGTCGCTTCATGGATAAAAAATAGCTACGTCAAAATGACGTTTTCAGAAACCTTGAGCCTCCAGTGCCTTAGGACAGAACCACTTTTCCCTGGTAGTTCAAATAAAGAGTCACGAATTGCTATTCATCGTTTATAGGTGGAAAATCACTCCGAAAATGTAAAAACAGCCGGTAGTCAATGGGTTAAAATTAATTGTTCTCAGCCTGGTATTTTTAACATTCTTAGTATTTTCATCCTAGATTCTGCCTTGAGTTAAAACATTGCCACAGACTTCTCAGAGTCAAAATTGTACTCTGTAATATTCATACCCCTCCCATGGATGTTTCTTTGGTTTTAACCCTCCCACCCCACTATAATTTCCAAGTAAGCTTCATACTTTCCTTTTAGAACTTTGGCATTTTAGCCCCCTCACCCACATCAATCAATCAATCAATCAACAACTTTATTTGAGTGTCTAATCTTCTAGCTTGTCCTCAGGCCTACTAATCAGGGACACTACTTAAATTACTTATTAATGATAAATATATATACATAATACTATAGGATGATAAAATTTAACTATTCTAAAACTACTTCATATTTCCAGTGGCCTTCCATGGGGAGAGGGGAGGGTTAGTGATATTAATTGTTTGAATAAGACAGGTATTATGAAGAGACTTTCCTACTGTAACTTTGGAGCCTTGCATTCTATCAAGCAGTATCCAGGAACTGGGGCCCCGTCCACACGTATCTGGAGATTTTTGTATCCGCAAATTTTTTTATGTGGATACACCTAGCGTCCACACGTGTCTGCCGTATACGCTCGGTGTATCCGGAGATTTCTGTATACGCTCTGCAGAGTGGAAATTTCTGTATACGCTGTGTATCCGGATACGTGTGGACGCTCGTATCCGTATATTTTTGTATACACTGACGTCACAGTATCAGAACCAGTCTTTTTCCGCGCAAGATTCTTTGTAATGCGCATGCTCTGTTGACTAATCCTTTGAGATGTCTGGATACGAATTGGATATGTGTGGACGGTCGTATACGATTCATATACGCTACGTGTGGACGCAGATATTTTTGTATCTGCATAAAAAAATTTGCGGATACAAAAATCTCTGGATACGTGTGGACGGGGCCTGGGAGACCTTGTATAATACACAATCCCCCTTCATGCTATAGAAATCAGACTTCTTCAGTCTATGTGATGGATTGAGACTGTTTCCTTTTACAAAATAACTGAGTGTGTTGTAAGTATTTTGCCTGTTTCTTTGTGTCTTTTTTTAACAGGTGGATATGATGCCAGATTGAGAGTTCTGATATTCAGCTTGGAGAGCAGCTCATTGTACAGCATTCAGTGCTGGAAAATTATGAAATCCTACTCATTGAAAAGTTAAAACAGCTTAAAGATTGTGAAAAATGGTAGGAAATGATTTTAATTTCATAATAAAAGTCTGTGGCATTAAAAGCATTGATGGCAAATTTTACATTTTTATTGAAACTGTGACCAAACTCTGGCGACGTTTTGCCCTGACTGTACTTTCAAAATATGTACTGGTGTATGTACTGGAAATGTCAGGAGGATCCCAAGAAAACAGGAAAATACTTCTGTCAGTTTTTTTTGTTTATATTGGATTATCCACATTTGGGGAAATGGTCTGGGACAGTTCATTCATTTCATTATTGAGTTTTGGTTTTGTTTGCGATAATGTGGTCATCAGTGTGTTTTGTATACTTTCAGTAAAGATCCTGAAGTGCAAAAGAAGAAGGATGTGATACAGAGAAGAAAGAAAGCTTTTGTTATTGCTCTGGGAGCACTTGGAGGTGGAGCTCTGATTGGTAAGATGTGGAGAATATCATAATGTTAACCCATTGGCACCCATGCCGGCCAAAACCGGCCGTGCCGTGAATGAAAATCTTGTTTCACGACCCACCTGCACTTCCCTCCACCTAATCCTATGATCCTAAAAGTTTTCCACAAATCTTTTCCCACCGAAAGGAAGCCCAGGAAATGCCCAGCAAGAGAAAAAGAAAGCGAGGCAAGAAAAGCAAAAGAAAAGGGGAGGAGAGAAAGCGAAAGGTAGAAGGAGAGGAGGTGGTGAAACTTTTCTACCCAAAACCTATCTTGAAATTTTGTTTTCTGCACATGCCCAATCTTGGAAAGCTAATACCAAGCACCAGGAACAGAAGGGTGCAATGAACTCCATACCAGCAAACAGAGTTTTGGGCAGTTTTGGTTCTTTTTGGCTAGGATCTGGCCAGAAAACGGCTCGATGGGTATCAAAAGGTGTTTTTCGGCAAAATGCTCAGGAGTCAATGGGTTAAACAAAGGGTACAGTTTTCTGAAAAAAAATCTACCTTTGAGCATAAAACAACCCAATTTGCCCATAAAATGCCAAATCATAGGAAAAATGAAAAAAACATGAATTTTAGCATTTTTGATTAACCCATTGGCACCCATGCCGGCCAAAATCGGCCACGGCAGAACCATGTCCCTTGTACTGCTTGTGACATCATCAGTTTTAATGCTCATGGACAACTTTTACATGTAGCATGTGTAGGGGAAGAGATCTTTCAAACCATACCCAAATGAGCACCATTCCGTCAAACAGGCCGGAGAAAACGCCCCCAAAAAAACAAGTGATGTTGAGCCAAAAATTTGAATGAGATCTTGTTCCATGACCCACCTGCGCTTCCTTCCACCTAATCCTATGATCCTAAAAGTTTTCCACAAATCCTTAAGTGTTGTTTTGGTAAATTGCCTTTAGTTAGTGTTACCAAATTATGCAAAAACAAATGAAACATTGAAGAAGATAAGACAATACTTATTGCAAGATCATCTGAATGCTCCTACTGAAATGCTTGAAAACAAATCATACAGACCATAATACGCAATCTGTGAGAATTTTGCAAAATTTTGTTTGAAAATATTTGGATATATGATGGAATTGTGTTATATTATCATGCAATTGGAATAGGAGATTGCCCTGCTTGTTAAGAAGAAAACAATTAACCAATCATTTCTCTGCTGAGCTTAGTTTTTGTATGCAATGAATTTGCAGGATAAAAGAAAGAAAAAACTTGTTCCTTGTACATTGTTGAGTCATTAATATAAGCGCTATTACATTGTTTCATGCTTCTTTAGATACCTCTCTGTGTTCTTAAAAATTCCTGCATGCTCAACAATGCACTCAGTATGTCTTTCTTTTAATTAGTAAATTACACATAATACATGTAAATAAGGACTTTGCCATTCAGTGGTATTTGATAGTACACAGGATTGCTGGTCTGTGTGGATATCTTAGTCTTTAGTTCTTTGACTGATAGTAAGTGATGGTTTTAGGTGTGACTGGGGGCCTTGCAGCACCTCTGATAGCTGCAGGTGCTGGTGCTGTCCTTGGAGCCAGCAGTGCTGCTGTTCTTAGTACCACAGCAGGCCTGGCATTCATTGCATCCTTATTTGGAGCTGCTGGGGCTGGGTTAACTGGTAAGGAAATGTTGCAAACTCTAATGTACAAAAGCTTTTGACCACACAGATTGTGAGCAGCCTCGTTCTTTTCCTAAGGTCTATAGCATGCAATGGATCTAGTGAGAGGCGAGGAGCCACTAGACACACTGGCACATAGGGAAAGAGCAGGTACCTCTTCTTGATCCTCCCTCCCTCTTGTTTCCAATTTGCATAATTTTATCGTCCATTCACACGATAGCCGCCTTCGCAGGCGTCTTTGGGCTCATCACGCGTTCCTTCCCCACGAATGTCTGCTGAACTGAACTACCACTTCCGTTCGTGGTGGTTAGCCAATCATAGTTCGTTTTCCAATTTATGGAAAGTAGGACTTCGACCCTGGGTTATTTTCACAGATGATGCACGTGAATCGGGTGTCAATATCCATTCTTACGCAGCTCGTTATTGGTTTCTTCAAAACAAAGGCTAACCGCCGGTGAACAGAAGTGGCAGTTCCCCAGTTCAGCAGACGTCCATGGGGAAGGAATGCGTGACGAGCTCAGAGACGTCTGTGAAGGAGGCTATTCGCACAAGTGCTCCAAGGGAAAAAGCATGGCTGCTCATAGGCTACTAATACTGACTACCAGAACTAGTACAGTGCTCAGTAGGTTAACTGATAAGAAGGCCAAAGGAAGTAAGAATAGAAAAGTGACAAGAATTAAACAGTATAACATATAAATAAGTAAATAAAAACCAGATCAGACAGGTAATTTTGTTTAAAAGAATGTTGTATTTTTTCGCAGTGCTGGTCAACGCTGGTGTTGGCTTGGTGTGCCAGGTTTACATGAAAATTTACTATATGGTAATGAAGTTAAAGGAATTTTCCTGAGAGCTTTACACATTTCTTGATGTTATAATGTTTAGTGCATGTTTTTATTTTTAAAATGTGCCCCTTTGTTGCTAGAAGTAAAACCTGACCTGAATTCTTTGAATAATTTACTTTAAAGTTGATAACAAAAGCTGCTTGGACTTGTAGTGGAACTATCTTTTAACCTGAGAGGTTTCCACTCCCAATAGTAGTTAAAAATGATGTTCTTAAAATAATATACTGACTAGGTTACCGATTGAGCAGGAGAATTGGCGAGATTGAGGAATTCGAATTTGAACCACTTGCAAAAGGTGAACAGTTGCACCTTGCTGTGGCAGTGTCTGGATGGTTGCCTGATGGTGCAGAAGGTTTGTATGATTTCTTTGAGAGCCAGAGAATTAGTTCCATACTCAACCTACGTATGCAATGGGAAGGAAAAGAATAAAACACTTCTCAGTCTAGACGACTGAATTATGTGCCCATTACATTATAGGAAAGTGAGTCATGTGTATGCAGGTAGCCATTCACTATTCAATAAGTTGAGGTGGCAGGAGCCTTTTAGTAACTTGTTTTATTTGGGCCTGACTGTAGGTCGTTATTCTTTCAGGTCTAAAACTGGGTGCTGGTTTTTCCTATTATGGCTTGACAGGTTTAAGGCCTGACATAGAGTAGGAAGGATCACTTCTTTTGGCTGAAGAATGAACTTCAGTTAAATGCACTTGTCATTCGGAATTGAAACTTTTTGCACAGTTTTTCCATTGATGGAATAACCTTCCTCTGAGTCCTGTCCAGCAGACTACTAATGCTATAGTTATTATCAATTTGTTTACACTTTTGTTATGATGATAGATTTTAAGGCTGCTTTCAAGAATCCATGGAAAGCTTTGAACATCTCAGAAGAGCAGTACAGTTTGACTTGGGAGTCAAGGTCAGCTCATGTCTGTATTGTTGATCTTTTCCTTTCTTTATTCGCAGTTATTTCATGTTGTCTTAGTAATGATTCAATGTAATGATACACAAGTTTAACGTTGTGATGAAATGTTAAATTGTGAAATTGACTTCATTTTGATTATGATGTTAATATGTCCGTGTCTGTAGATGCTGTAAGTTAGTTGATAAAATGATTTCAGACTTTTGTGCTGTCATAGTTGGCAGGCTATAGATTTAGCTTCACCATAATATTTAAGATAATAATGATAATAATGATGACAAATTGTTGAAAATAATTACTATATTCCAAATTTTGTTTTAAAACATGGATATAACATTTAAGTGTACAAAATATCAATATCATCATCGCCTATTTTCACTTTGAAATTTCTCAGGCATGGCCATTTTGGATTCCATGACATGTAATGGTTTCCCTATAGTTTAACACAAAGGATTTTCTGCTTCATTTGCTTCCTGACAATAGCTGCAATCAATTGATGTCACGAAATAAAAAATGACAGCGCCAGGGAAATTTAAAAGTGAAAAAAGCGTTAATGATACCCCATTTTTGTGCACCTATTTCCAACAATCTAGGGTCAATTTGTTGTAAGAGTGGATGTTCCCTTTAAAGTCTCAAATCTTTCTGGCTGAGCATAGATAATTGCTCTTCTAATTGAGGAGACTAAGTCAAATCAACCCTAAATCGTGATCTTGAAAGTACAGTCAAATCAAATCAAATCAAAAGCTGGTTTTTGAGGAGAGGGGGAAACCAGAGTACATACCCGGAGAAAAACCTCTTGGAGGAGAGTAGAGAACCAAACAACTCAGTCCACTTATGACGCCGAGTCCGGGAATTGAACCTGGGACACACTGGTGGAAGGCAAGCGCCATTAGTCCTATTTTTGCTTTTGTTTTTCTATATGCAGATACTTGGCTGAAATGGGCGGTGCGATGTATTCATTCTTTGCGTCCAGTTCCATCAGCTTCGTTACTCAGGAGGCTCTCAAATATACCATCTTTAGTGGTTTGTACAGTTTCAGATTTCATTCCTTTGCTTTTAAACTAATTTGGTTAGATGTATGGAGTTGATGCATAGCACCTGAACCTTTGATGAATTGATTGTTACTGTTTTTTTAGGACTTATTACCGCCATATCGTGGCCATTATTATTGCTTCAGCTGGGTTACGCCATTGATAATCCATGGCATGTTTGCTCAAGAAGAGCTGTTGAGGTGGGAAAACACCTTGCTGACGTTCTTCTCTCCAGACAACAGGTTTGTCAAACGACTTTCTTGAGGGCTGGATTTTCTTGAACACCCACCTTCACAGTGTACAGTGTTTTCTTTTCTTTGATTGGCAGTATGAAGTGAGACTGAACTTGCAGTTACCTGCATTTTGTGTTTTAAATCAGGGTAAAAGGCCTGTCACACTTATCGGATTTAGTTTGGGTGCAAGAGTTATCTTCTTCTGTCTCGAGGCTTTAGCTAAAAAAGGTGAGCAGTTGTTGAAAGTACCCTTTTGTCTCTTTATCTAAAGGCGATTGTGATCCTTAGTAAGAGACCAGCGCTTTCCTTGGAGTCTTGTTCCGACCTGTTTTTGTTTTTGTTTCTGACGATGATTTAGTACTAAAGGTAATAAATGATTATGTACCCTCTGATTCAAGATTTTTTTCTAGCACTGCCCGCAGAGATGCATATTCTAATGCTTCACTGTAAACAAAGATTTTGCTTGGTATATATTTTTATTTAATACTGCAGTACTGATTGAGGACTCCATAAAAACTAAAGGAAGTACTGTTAAGAAGGCTTGTCAGTATGAGTTCAACGATCTGTAATGAATAGCAATACAGTCGAACCTGTGTTAAGTGGCACCGTATTACGCGGTCACCCTCTATTAATAAGCGGTCATTTTTCAAAGTCCCCAAAATTGCTTCCCTTAATTACTGTAATTTTAACCTCTATTAAGCGGTTGCAGTAACCAACAAGTCCCAACAAGCTGTTTCTATAATGTGTTGACCTGCATTAAGCGGTCACTTTCTAAAAGGAAATCACTCAAATATAACACCAATACTGACAGTAGGAGCTTGGCGCTGCTGTTTTGTTCGTTAGTTTTTACAAACTGTTCTACTTTGTCATACCATTCTATTCAGTGCAGGAGATCTCAACCGATTAACTGATTTTTTAGGGTCTTTGAGCAAAAACTGTTACAAAATGGCGTTTTTATGTTTGACGTGTATTCTGTGCAACCTGTATTAAGCGGTCACTAAGCCATACCCCGAGGGTGGCCCGCTTGATATAGGTTCGACTGTGTGTCTAATATGATACATGAAAATTTGGTTTATCAACGGAGTTGATAATGTAAATTGACCACCGTACAGGGATTCGATTAGCTGACGTTTCGAGCGTTAGCCCTTCGTCGGAGCGAATCGAGGAATTGTGGGTTGTGTATGGTTTATATACAGAAAATGGAGCTACGCTATTGGTGGTAACATGGTAACGTGAAAAACAGGAATAAATTAATCGAATGAAAAGCGCTCGTTGATACCGTGGGGATTAAGAGTGCCAATTTGAAAGATCAGTTTTTGCTCGAGATTTTTACGGCTTTCCGTGGTACCTTGATGTAGGGAAAGGCCGGAGATTGACATGTGTTGTTTGGAATGGTTAGGGAGATTAAAATGCCGAGCGACAGGTTTGGATGCGTCTTTGTCATCTTTCTCAACATCACGAAGATGTTCTCGGAATCGGTCACCTAGTCATCTTCCTGTTTCGCCGATGTATAACTTTTTGCATAATGTGCAGGTTATGCAATAGATAACATTTGCGGAGGTACACGTGAAACGATCAGTGATCTTCACAGATCGCTTAGGGCCCGATATTTTGTCAGTGTTTTGAATGAAAGGACAATTTTTGCATTGCGAGCGCGCGCATTTAAAAGTGCCAGGTTGTTCAGTTGTTTTGAATGCGCTTTTAACTAGAAAGTTACCTACATTTTTGTCGCGTTTGAATGAAATCAGCGGTGGTTCCGAAAAGATTCTAGCAGTTTCTGGATCATTTTGCAGTATCTTACAGTTGTTAAGAATGATGGCTTTAACTGGGTTATTATGCGGGTGAAATGTGAGGGCGAATGGAATTCTGTCATTCTTTTCCTTTTGTGACGTCTGTAGTGCTGACTGTTGATCAATCTGCTGAGCGCGGTGATGGCCCGATTGAACTACAGAATCAGGATAGCCACGTTTCTCGAAAAAATGGCACATTTCCTCTGATTTGTTGGAAAAATCAGAGTCATCACTACATAGACAACTCCGTTGATAAACCAAATTTTCGTGTCTCACTTCCCCACCGACGCAGCACCACAGTTTCTTTAGAAACTAATCCCTTCTAATATGATACATACTTGTTATGCAGTGTTTGGCTAAAATCAGGGGATATCCCTCAAGACTGAGCAGGATACAATGTAAATATTTTATTATCCAAAAACGCATTGAGAGCAAAGCACAGATTACTGGCCGCCATTTTTCTACACGACAAACACAATTACGTATATCGTAGGATATCTGTTGAGTGCTGACGGCGAATACCGGGTCCACTATGACCATATTTGGAAGGCGTTCAGTGTGCTGAATAATAATTCATGGTATTCTTGGTTTTCAGTCACACAAGTAAAAACTAAAATCGTCAACCATTCAATAGATAAAGTCAAGAAATTGAGATATTGTACAAGAGTAATAAATAAACAAAATCCCAAAGTCTTAGGGCTGTGCGATATCCCGTACTCGAGCTATTCCGCAAAATGTACTACTCAAAATTATAGAGATTAGTATGGAAACGCCATGATGGTGTCCCTCTGAGGGACACAAATATGGCGGCCGAAAACTAGTGAAAACATCTGGATTCACTTTCGCTATCTCAAAGGCTTTCTTCTCTCATCTGAGCTTCCAAACATTCACATAGACGCTTCTCTTGTCATGTTGGCTTTTCAGACATCTTTATGTAACGCACTGTGAAAAAATCTTAAATTCAAACTGCTCTTTTTCAAAACAAAGCTCGCTAGCGAGCTGACAACATGCAAGCAGATACATTTCTAAAATGTCTTTTACGTGATGAAGCTAAAAATGCAATAGTCGGTTTACTTTTGAATCTTAGCTTTTTATGACGTGACGTGAAAACCAAGAACACTCCGAGAAAGCTTTGCATAACTATAGAGACTTTGGTATGTTGTTTATTTATTACTCTTCTATAATATCACAATTTCTTGACTATTGAATGGTTGATGATTTTATCTTTTACTTGCGTGACTGAAAACGCTCTATTTTATACCATGCAATTCAAAGTACAGTCCGATTCAACCAATGCGGCACAGGATGGGAAGGCTTGGTGGAATACCGACGAATATACAGCGGCTTTCCTGTATTCTGATTGGCTGTATTTTCTATGGCATGGTATAAATACTGGTAGAGAACTGTGTTTCAAGCCTGGCTTGTGGTGTTCGTTTTCTGTTTGTTTTAGGAGGGGTGGGTATCGTTGAAGATGCTATTCTTTTGGGAGCTCCTGTGAGTGCGGATGTGAAGCGGTGGAGATCTGCTGGTCAGGTTGTTGCAGGGAAACTGATCAATGGATACAGCAGGTGGGTGCATAAATGTGTTTACATTCGTTACCACTAGCTCTGGATGACATTTGTGTGTTTTGATTTGCTTACAGTAAGGATTGGTTTTTGAGATATGTTTATCGCACTGCCTCAGCGCAAATGAGTGTAGCAGGATTACAAGCAATCAAATGGAAAAATCGAAGAATGGTGAATGTTGATTTGTCGGAACTGGTAAGTGTATGTTGGGATGTAAGTCAGTAGATTCATTTGTAGTATTTAACAAATGTAATTACTCTCTACTTGGCAAAGGATGAAAGGCTCGCATATCTTGATATTTGCTTTGTATCCTCGGTGTTGTAATGTTATGAGTGACGCACTCAAATAACTTAGAAAACAACAACAAGCAAACCGCATTGCCAACGGCAACCAAGTAACAGGAAGCGCTCACACAGACTTCTGTTTATGCTGCTGTTTATGACTTAATTCACACACTGAAGCTGTGTCTCTTGCGAGCAGTAATACTGCAATTTAAGTGAGACCAACGGGTGGTGAAAACCGTATTCCTAATGCCACAGGACCTATCCTAGTCCAAAAGCATTAAACGATGTTCTTGATTATGCGTTCAGATTACATGTACTCAGGGCTGTAAGTGATAGGCATTCCTCGCTGTCTGGCCAAGGTCGATCAAGGACTGGCCACCAGGGACCTTTGAAGGAACGTCGCCAATGGGAACTGCGACTCTTTTGTATTCTCTGTTTTGCTTTGTTGTGCTGTTATTGTCTTTTACGTGTTTAAAAGTCAGCGGGAAAAGCCACAAACGCCAAAAGGAAAGTTGTCCTATTCGTTCAGACAAACAGAATTACACGAAACAAGTTGGGGGAGTGGGGTAACCGAACTGGTTTCGTGGATATTATGAAAAACCGAGTCATAGAAGGAGATTAAGATTCAATTTTTTTTTCTCTTTCGAATTGAAACCTGACACTTTTTTCGAGACTGAATACTATTTTGAAGGTAGCAATAAATGGTTTATTTTTGTTCAGGCTTTATTTTCACCACTAGTTAAGGAGGCTCGATACAGTTTTTTTTGCCTTGGGGTGTACATGTTGAAATTAAAATTTCCTATAGAAGACAAAAGCCAATTTCCTTGACACTACAACATCTTTTCGACGTATGATGAAAGTGTACTTTCTCATTGGTTTCCAAGCAACAGCTGCTACCATAGCAACGGTAGTACGCGGCTTCTCATTTGAAAAAGACCGCCGTCAATTATCTCGAAATCCAGTGAGGCACTTCACAACAAAACGTCAAGAGTGTATTAACTTCTCAAGTCCCACAACTTGTAGGCCAAATTAGAAAAGAATCTGTGAGAGCGTTTTCAAGTAAATTGCAAATAAAGTTTTGAAGGCCGGTTTTGTTCATTCCCGAATTTTTCTTCAAGCTTTACAAGGAAATATTAAAGTTTTACACTTTTTTTCTCTTTCCAAGGAATTATCATGATAGCAAAGCATTTTCAATTTACATTGAGCCTCCTAGGTGGCTGTGAT
This sequence comes from Pachyseris speciosa, assembly GCA_016490735.1. Taxonomy (NCBI): domain Eukaryota; kingdom Metazoa; phylum Cnidaria; class Anthozoa; order Scleractinia; family Pachyseridae; genus Pachyseris; species Pachyseris speciosa. The sequence continues at coordinate 618,548 of JAEMWC010000127.1, forward strand.
TGTAAGATATTTAAAGGGGCAGTGTCACGCTATTGTACCATCACTTTAAAAAACTGCCAATGCATCAGTGGAAACCTTAAAATAATGGTCTAGTTTTGCTGCCAAAGACTGTAGTACTGCATTGACACCATAAACTCCTGTATTCCATCAAAGATGACGACGATGGAAATGGATTGAAATTTGAAAAAACTTGCCAGTTTTGAAAAATCGCCAAAAACATTTTTATGGTTAGCTTTCCCTGCTAGAATTTCATTGGAATTCATCTTACTGATTCTGTTGGAGCATTTTATTGCACGATAACAGGTAGAAGGCAGTAATTTTGGCAGAATTGAACCAAAAACAGCATAAATCCCGGTGACAGTGCTCCTTTAAGTACGAGAATGGTTAAATGTATGCAAATTAGGAGATTTGTGACTTGTTCGTGCTTTCAATATTTGAAAGTCAGAGCTACCTAGGAGGCTCAATGTGAATTAAAATGTTTGTTTTTGATGAACAAAACCGGCCTTCAAAACTTTATTTGCAATTTACTTGGAAACGCTCTTACAGATTTTGTTCTAATTTGGCCTGAAAGTTGTGGAACTTGAGTAGTTTACATGCTGTGAAGTGTCTGACTGGATTTCGAGATAATTGACCTTTTTCAAAATGAGCGACCACGCGTTACTGTCGCTATGGTAATAGCTGTTACTTGGAAACCAATGGGAAAATAAACTTTGTAGTGTCAAGGAAACTTTGGGAAAACTTTGGGAAACTTTGATTTCAACATGTACCCCCCAAGGCCAAATAAACTGTATCGAGCCTCCTTAAGTAGTGTTCATATGATTTTTATATATTCACATTCATTTAGCAATAAATGTAGGTGTAAAATTTTCAACGTTATTAAACGCAGTAGAGTCGCAGCCCAGTCTCTTCAACAACCTTATAGGATGATCAGTATAGACTGGCCTTACATTGAGTTGGACCCGCAGGAATGTACGCGAGTTGAACAGCCGACTCGAATCCAAGAATATCTCGTGGTTTGGTGTCTGCGGTTATCTTTCCCCTTTTTCTGTTGTTCTAGATTGATGGACACTTGGACTATTCAGATCCCAACAAAATGAAAATTATGCTCGATATACTTGGAGTAAATACCAAATCTTATGATGGTACCGAAACCGAAAGCACCTCACCAGAGCCCAGCTGCACTGTCAATCAAACTGTATCAACCAGTGACGAGGCCACATTGATTGCCATGGAGATTCTAGAGGAGAGAATCAGCGTTGCTATAGAAGTGTCAACACTCCTTCATCAAACTACCGAGAATGAGTACAGTGAACAAGGACAAGTCACATGCAGATGACAACGATGAAGTGGTACCATAAGTTCAATCACAGCAGGAGCTTATCTTACAGAGATTGCTCTGTGACCTCTGTGTGAGGAATTGCGAAAACGAGCCTTCTTTTTTTCAAATGCTGGG
>JAEMWC010000127.1:625000-660000 GCA_016490735.1 Pachyseris speciosa
GCTCCACCTGTCCGTCAGACTGGGGATGCAGAGGAGTGGTGTCAGTCTTCTCGATGTCCAACAGCCTGCAGATTTCAGCCAACACCCTTGATTCAAAGTTAGTTCCTTGGGCGCTATGAAGTTGACTAGGTACACCAACACCGACAAATGAACTCGCTCACAAGCTTCTCTGCAAAAGTGAAGGCCTCCTGGTTGGGTATTGGGTAGCTTTCAGTCCATTTAGTGAAACAGTCACTAACCGCGAGTATAAACGTGTACTTTCGCGGGGTTTCTGGCAGTGGGCTAAGAATGTCAATCGCGATTCGTTCCATGGGAGCTACCACCACGTACTGCTTTAACGGAGCACGACGTTTGCGTCCCCAGGTTTTCTTAGACCCATAGAAATGGCACCTAGCGACCAATCTGTAAACTGCTGAAGCAAGTCCTGGCCAGTAATAACGAGATTGGAGAGCACATAGGGTCTTCCGTACACCATGATGACTTGCAGTCGTATGACTATGATGAGTTTCAAAAGCAGCCTGTCAAAGACATTCGGGAAGAATGGCCTGGTCAATCGTCTGATCTCCTCCGTCACTTTCCCATTTGTGACGAAGCACACTGTTTCTGAAGAGCAGCCGGTCCCACTGTGACCACAAGGTCTTCACAGCACAACTCTGAGGCGACACATCTTCCCACAGTGGTTTTTCTTTCCCGCTTCCTGCTGTTCCCTCAAGAAGGTTGAGGTCCAGGTTGGTTCCAGCTTGACAGTGGCACAACGAGCATCAACAGGTTCTTTACAACTCACAGGTTGTTCGTTGTCCTGGAAAGAGACATGCATCACAGTCTGAACACCAACATCAACATGAGACACTCGCTCCTATGACTTCCAACCCTTACACCACTTACAACGGACATCACAGGGTCTACGGGAAAGTGTAACAGCATTCAGATGTCGCTGTCCTGGTCGATACTGGATCTCGAAGTCGAAAGTACCCAAGCAATCAATCCAACGTGCAAGCTGTCCCTTGGGATCTTTGGCCTGGACAACAAAACGCAAAGGAGCATGATCGGTTGTTGCTTAACAAACTCAACGATTGCCAAGAGCTCACGACCGGTCACACAATACTTCCTTTCAGACTTGAACAATGTTCGACTTGCAAACGCAATGGGCTTCTCTACCCTGTCCTGACACTGTGACAACACTGTGCCAATGCCTTGGTCCGACGCATCGGTATCTGGCACAAACTTTCCCTCCCTAGTCGGGTACGCCAGGACTCTACCGGATGTAAGTAAACCCTTCAGGCTGTCAAAAGCCAGCTGACATTGCTCTGTCCAAGCAAATTCCTTCTTGGCTTCCGTTAGCCTGTACAGCGGCTTAGCTATGGTCGAGAAATCAGGGATGAATCGGCGGGAATAAGAGGCAACTCCAAGGAAACGTTTGACCTCCGTGCTGTTTTCTGGGGTGAGCCAGGTGCGCACTTGCTCCACCTTTTCAGGGTCTGCAGCAATGCCTTCCTCCGTAACCACATGTCCGAGGTACGAAACCCGTTTCTGGAAGAGAAAACACTTCTTTGGCTGCTGTGGCTAGTCGCTTAAACACCTCTTTCAACCTCTCTAATTCTTCAAACGTGCGGGTTGAGAACCATTGGGAACCCCTCAAAGCAGCAAGAGAATCATCAACCCGCGGCAAGGGGAAGTCATCCTTTACCGTCACTGCATTAAGCTGGCGGTAGTCCACGCACAGCCTTTGGCTACCGTCCCTTTTGGTTGCTGGCACAACCGGAAAAGACCAGGGTCTGGACGATTCCTTCACCTTTCCCTTTCTGTATGAGGTCGGTGACTTGTCCTTCTCTCATCATGTTTTCATGGTGAAGTTCGCCGGGGTTGAATTCGGATTGAAAGTGCATTGCCCGTGTCGATTCTGTGCTGGGCCATGTGCGTGGTGCCTAAGTCCTCGTCTGAAATTAAGAGCACATGCTGGTAATTGAAAGCAACTCCTGCCGTCTCTCAGTTTCACTGTCAGTTAAATGATCTGTGCTTCTCTCTCCATAGTGCCGTCATGGTTCTCTTCATTAAGCTCTAGTGTGGTAACATCAGTAACTGGTTTAGCTAGGGCAATCACAGTCTCAGCAGCCAAATTAAATACTTCATTAGAAACATTGAAAACACGTAAGGGGACCACCCTGTCCTCCTAACATCAACCAGAGTCCTTGCATCATAAAGTCCCTTTTGTTGCAAATGTGAGTACAGACATGGTTCTAACAATCGCGTGCCTAAGTGAGATGACTTTGCATCTACGTTAAATGAACGCTTGTGAACAAGGACTGGGACGATCACCTCAGTGTTAGGTTCAATCATGGTTGACAGTCGAACCATACATCTGGAACTAAGGGGTTGGCTCTTGAAATCACAACAATCAAACACTTCATCATTAATGGAGAGTTGTTTTTTTTACAATGTCAATACATGAATCGGCTTTTGACAGGAAGTCCATACCCAAAATGCCATCATCCTCAACCTCAGCAACAATTACATGCATTTGATACTCGCTGTTACCAAAGCGCACTACAGTATGTCCCACACCATAAGCTTTCGCATGTTTACCATTAGCAAGAGCAATAGCAGAATTTGCTGAATTCAAACTGAAGTTAATGCTAGTAGGCAAAGAATTATAAACCTTGAACGACAAAACTGAACGAGCTGCACCAGTGTCTATCAACCACAGAACACGAGATCCTCCAAGAAAGCATGGCAAGTAAAGGCCTCGGAACTTTTCAGTAACATGGAACGGTTCTTATCAGGACATGGCATTTTCTGCTTTGACGATTGCTGAGAGTGTTGATTGGGTTGGGTGGAGAGTAAGAAGTACGGCAAGGAATAAACCCAACAACATTTAATGTAGAGTCGACGCCATTACAAACATCGAGCACATGGTTAGAGTGGCACCATATTGCATAATGGGAGCAACACCATGCATGCACTGCGGATACCTTTGATTACATAATTCTATTTAATCAACAGAGAGTATGCACTGTTTACATCAGTACCAGTTGTGAGGCCAACATCATTCACATTTAGGCATCCCCCTGGCCCGTGGGTGACACTGGACCCTGCTGGCGTTTCCCGAAACCGGGTTGGCTCGGTCAAGTGACTTGTACTTCACTACTAAGCTGAGAAAAAAGTTTGGCCAAGAATCTGTGGTCCTCCCTCGTAAAGGGTCCAAATTAAAACACTCTGACCTTCCCCTTAAAAAAATTGTGACCCTCCCTAAGGGCAAAATAGTAAAACAGTTGATCTCGCGATGTGGGCAGTGACAATGTCTACTTTGTCCCGTTTCAGCGTGCTCCTTGAACATCTAATACCATGTTTGTCAAGGTACAGATCAAGAAAGGAGACTTTCAACTTTCTGAGTTGCCCCTCCCTATACATTGAGATCCACTGAAGTCATCCTATACACGAACATACCACAAGAGGAGGGAATAAATATAGTACGTGCAGCATACGAAAATTTCTACAGATACGGACCTCCCTCATTAAAGAAAGCACTACGACTTATTTTGCAAGAAAACTCGTTCCAATGTAACGAACGTGACTACATGCAAACACACGCATCCGCCATGGGCACTAAAATGGCAGTAGCCTTTGCCAATATTTTCATGGCGGAATTTGAAACACAAATCCTACACAAAAGCGCTAACAAACCGCTCGTTTGTAAACGTTACATTGTCGACGTAATCTCCCTCTGGCACGCCAACAGAGATGTCATCGACCATTTCATTGAACAAGCAAATAAACACCACCCAACTATCAAATTTACGGCTGAAATATCATGTACAGAAACGACTTTCTTAGACACCACTATTTACAAGGGCGAGAGATTCAACAAAGAGTCAGTTCTCGACATGAGAACCCACTAAAACATTCCAGTACACGTTCTTCACCCGGGGGGGGGGAACTCCCAAAAATGGCCTATACGGGGATGCTCCGCCCGAAAGGGGCACCTTTTTCACGCTTCAGGTATATGAAAGGGTAGGGATTTAACGAGTCGAAGTATATGAAAGGGTAGGGAAATCTGTCATTTAGGTATTTAAAAGTGCCTTTCGTAAGATATTTCGAACACACATATGTTATAACTGTACTGTTTTAATTTATTGAACGCTACGAGCAAATGACAAGAAGATTTCCTGTTTTAGGTTTGCGAAAGGGGTACTATTTGTCAATGGAAGGTATACGAACGGGGTACCTTTTCTGTCAAAAATGGTATATAAAGGGTAAGCCGGGATCCGGACCTCGGGTCGGAGCCTCCCCGTATTAAATTTTTTTCAATAACCCCTCTGGGGGCTGTGCCTCCCGAAAATATGGTTCCATTTACCACAAATTTCCGGAAATTCCGGTTGGAATGTAAATGGTAAACGGTTTTTTTGGTTCGTCCCACTGGAAAATTCCCGGGACAAACGGGAGTTCTGAAAAGCTAGTCTTGTTTTCCCGATTGGGACGTTCCCGATGGAAATACCATTTAGCTTTTTCTTTGTTTCGTAGTAGTTTCAGTCCTCTTGAGTCCTCTTGGCTTTTGGCCGAGCGTAATCTATCCAATCAGCGAGAGCGGCCTGACAATCCGGAAATTTTAGGCAAGGCTGGTAAAAAAACGTACTGTTCCTTCCGAACGAAAGTTCCGGAATTTTTTTCTAAAATAGTAAACATTTTACCGTCCACCGGGGCCTGGGTACTACCCACAATGGAGTGGTTACTCAGCACCAGAAGGATTGGAAGCAAGAGAAATGGCGGGGGAACCGGCTTGGTGATAGAGTTCATGTGAGAGATTTATGAAGATGTGATTTAGCACTAGACTACATCCTCTTCTTCTAAGTTAAATATTCTGTACCGGCTTAAGGGAACTGCGTCGAAGGAATGCTCATACAGTGTCGTCAACAAACATGGAACGATGCCACATCGTGGATGAGGATGGGGAAAATCTGGTATGATGTTACTGTACTGAGAAAATTTACACTGGAGAATACATACTAGTCTTGGAGTTTTCTTTTCTTTTTCGTTCACTTCGTCCAGCCCTTAACATTCAAATTCAGGGAAACGTCAGCTAAATAACAATCAGCTCAATGCTAATAATTTATTTTCAATAGAGCAGACAAACAAGTTTTTTGGTTGCTTTGGTGTTACTTCACTGCATTGTATTATTAGTTATAACGTGTACCAGTTCCTCACCCAATATATTGCCATAAATTGTCATTTCATGCTTAAATAGAGTTCTGGTCGTGTCATTGTGCATTTTGTCTTGGTTATCTTAAAAGTAATTGTTAGAATGTTTACTTGGTTTTTGTTTTATGACACTCCACTGAAAACATCTCTATCTCCAATGGGTTTTGGATGCTTCGTGTCATTGCAACTTCAGAATGGTGGAAGCACAAAAAGTACCGGTACTACCATTTGCGTTCAACCGTGAAGGGTGGACATTTTTCATGCATGTTTATTTTCAAACGAGACAGTTTCCCAGACAACTGTGTTGACTGAAGCAATGAAAATGTTTTGTTTGGAGCACGAAACTATGAATGTTTGTCAAACAAACGTTAAGTTTCATTCACGTGGTTTGTAGCCTCCTTCGCAGCCATTGTTTGTGTCAGTCCTGTTCTCCCTCTCCACTAACGCCTGCTGAACTGAGCCAAACATTCCATCCCAGGAACTGACCAATCACATTGTGGCTTTTAAATTTTGGTGGCTAAGTTCCTGTAGCCTCTGCAGAGTGATAAAAATATTTTAAAACAGATACAGCACAATGAATAATTCCTATGCAGGATATTTTATAAATTGTATCTTCAATTTGTGATCAGAAACAAGATTTCCTTATATTCATTTGTGACCCTCCATGGGATGTTGATGCTAAAGGTGAAAGCATGCTTACAACACGCTTCCACTTAAAAACAAAAGGTTTTTCTTTAGCACGCTTTAGCATGCTAAGAAACTTACCTCATTAGCAATTGTTTTTTTGTTTCTTAGGACTCACTTCACATAATGAAGCATGAGCAGACAAACAATAAAACGTGTTAAGCTTTCAAATAAAAGTTCCGTGCGAAATAGCACAGCACAGTAAGCGTGTCAGGAGCGCACACAAAGCGTGTCAATTACGATTATAAAAAATGCTACTACCTTACCATGCTGCCCTTGCTGTCTGACACCAAAACAACCAGCAAAAAGGAAAAAAACAGAGGACAGAATTTTTTTCACTGCCTTCCATACTGTACAAGTAATATTTTTCTTCTAATTTAAGCTCAACTTCAGACTCGGTAGCCGATAATGTGAGCTCATATTTTTTAATTCTTTGCAATCAGTTAGAAATGTAGTTGTCAGATTATTACTAAGATTTATAACGCACAACCATTTTTGTCTCATTTCATTTCCCCTAGTTTCTAGTGTGTGCTATCGCTGTCCAACGCGAAGAGTGCTACAGTTTGCACACTAAGTGTGTAACCAGACACGCTTAACAGAAACAAAAGGTTTAGTGTGCTAACTTCACTAAAACAAAGCAAGTGTGTCTGTCTTTGTTCTAGAAATAAAATATGTGCATACCAGTGAGTTAGGACACACTTCACGTGCTGTGTTAGCGTGTTGTGAACGTGCTTTCACCTTTAGCATCAAAATCCCATGGAGGGTCACATTTCGTCATTTGAAATTTTATTTGTCAGTTTGGCTGAGAAAGTTATTTTTAGCTCTGTTACAAGTAAATGTGTGTCGCTTGATCATGAGCCAAATGAAATTATATCCAGGATTTAAATTTTTAGTAAAAGTACAAGTTGTTCTTCTGCTAGAATAACCAGTGTGAGAACGGTGTCAATAGACTTTTACATCTCCTTTTGAACTCATTGTTTTATTTTTTCAGAAACTGAACACAGATTGTAACTCAACAGAATAAATTATTTGCAGCAGCTATATTTTCAAATTAGCAAATGCTTAACTCTTGTGCAATTCAGTTTTGATAGTCAAAACTCAACAAATTACAGAACAGCAAATTTCGAGTAAAAACAAATACTGGCAAACAAATGATCTCATTTATGGCCGTTGATCTTTGGCAAGAAATACCATACAGGTTAAAAGATCTATTAATCAATTTGCTTTCTCCAAAAGTATTAAAAACTATCTTCTATCTCAGCAATATCAAAGGTAAGTTTCCACAATTCTTCTAGCTCTTTCCTTTAGTAATCCGTCCCTCTACTCCCAAGTTTTTTTTTACGTTCACTCAAACAGTTCTATTAGCCTCCATGCACAAATTATATATACACCACTGTCACCTGTAATTGTTATGCATGTATTTCTTTTTTTATGCTAATATTGTAATTTCAAAGTTTAAGTGCAAATAAAGTAAAGTTGAAGTTTAAGTACCGGTAAATTCAAACTGTATGCCAGAAATGCGTTTTTATACGATAACTGGTAGAGAAGTTGGCAAATCAGACAAGATGTCCATGAACCATTTTCCGTTCATTTCTTCAAGACAACTTATTATTTCTACAAGTGAGACTGATATCTTTCTCCACTTTCTACCTCCTTTATCTTGAGTTTTGCCAAATCATGGATTTTAATGGTCAGTGATTTTGTTACAAATAGCTGTTTTGAGTTCTGGGACTCATCTTATGAAAAATCATGAGTCCCAGTCCAGAACCAATGAGTCCCAATCCAAAAACCAGTGAGTCCTAAATAAAAGATGCAGGAGCCTTCATGTAACCAGACGTTCTTTGTGGTCGTTTCGTTCCATGGCCGTTTCGTTACATGGCGTTTTGTTCCACTCAGTAGTCAGTTTGTTCCAAAAAAATACCAACAGCTCTACAAAGTTTTAGAATTTTCACTAGTCATAGTTAACTAATGTAATATTGATATAAATTGAACAGTAATTAAGATTGATGGCCCAAGCCTATTGTTGATCATTTCACTGTAAATGAGAAAGAGAAGACATATTTTTGCAAATTCCAGTGACTCATGTTCTGTTAAATACTTTAATTGGATTGTAAGGGCATTGAAATGAAGACAATTTATTTCAGAGGATGGTATAATAGAGAAACGTGACATGAAATACAACATGGTACAGGTATTTTGTTGGTGACAAGAAGTTGTTTTCAAAGGGGGGACTGTTACTTTCATTGGGTTTCAGGGTTCAATAAGAAGGTACAAACTTAGCATTACTTTCAGGAACTGGTTACTTTGGGGTGGGGTGGGGTGGGGTGGGTGTGACTTTTGGAATTCTACAGTACTTGATTGTGTTCTAGATAAAAGAGGAGTCTTGGGTCAAAAACCCAAGGAAGCTGGCCTGAGAAACTGAGTGATAATGGAGTGTTTTCACATGATGTCACGGTGGCAATGTTGGTGTTCCAAACTAAACCTCTGGGAATAATGCACTCTATTTTCATGCAAATAATTTATTTTGTTTCAATAAACCAATATGGCCAGTAGTCACATGAATGAAACCACTCTTTTAGTTAAGTAAAGACACATGCCTATTCACCCCTTAAAAACTGTTATTGACCTTTAAAGATTGAGAGTTCTGGGAAACTGTCTGGGCTGCCTCAAAACTCCCTTGGTCAGCCTCATGTTTAATACTTCCTTTGAAAGGTTGTGAAAAGTCAAGTTTTGTCCATAAAATGACCGCTTTTCAGCCTTGTATCTCACATTGTCGACAACAGTGGATCTACTCATTCCAAACATTATTTTTTTGTTCTTTGTTTACCAGTTTTTAACAAATTATTAAAAATTAAGTTTGGTTTTCATATCTTGGTTTGATGGTTCATAAAGTTGGTAGATGGAACAAAAAGTCGATCATTCTTCTTAACAGTACAAACTGCAACCAGCCTTAGTGGTCATGATTAAACCAGCTTGACTGTAGCAGTCAAGTACAGTATATAAGTTCCCAATGACTACCTTGGATCCTTAATTAATTATTAATAGCAGATTCATGTCTTTTATTATCTTTCATTTCCCTAAGTGTTGCTGTCTCATGTTGCTGCACTTAGCCAGTCGACACACAAAATTTATGCTATTCTTTTGAAAAATTTGTGTTGATTTCTGTCTTCACTTTAGTCAGCCAACATAAACTTAACCATGGGTGCATCATGGTTATAAAATACTGAGTGTGAGAGATTTGTTTGTCACAGTTTTTGCATCCTGAAAGCTGATAAATAATGGCCAGTTGAAATAAAACCTTTCAAAAGGCTTGTAATGTGAGTCTAATTATTGAACAAATATAGAGTACTAAAGTGATGATGTCATAAAAACTAAATTAGTGAAATTATGGGATTTGTTCGGATATTCAAAAGGAAGACGATAAAAAAGAGCTACTTACCAACAATCAGCATTTTCTTACAGTTTGAGAGCGAGATATTAGCACTGTTATGCTCTGCTGACTCCATACAAATACTTCTAAATTTTACTTAGTTCATAACGTTATGAACCAATTAAAATTTAGAAGGATTTGTATGAAGTCAGCAGAGCATAATGGTGCTAATATCTCAGAACCAATTTTCCTTTAAATGCTGATTTTTGGCAGGTTCACATTGTTCATCTTGCTCTTTCTGAAAATCTCAACAAATTCCGTAATTAATTTTAGAAAATTCTAATATTAGTGACATCACTCTTTAGCACTCTATTGTCCCCGGACTAGCTGTATAGTCTGCAGTCTATGTTTTGTGCAGTCCTTATTAACAGTGATTTGTTTTGTAACCATTTTTTATTGATATTTAGGTTTGCTTTGGATATCGTTACAATGTTTGGAAGGTAAGAGAGGGTTTAAAGATACATGTTAGCTGTTCACAGTGCTCTTTTGTTTGCACTAACATAATATTCTGTACATGTACCTCAATTCTCTTAAAAAACATGAAAGAGCATTAAATGTTACAAGACTGTGACTTAATTAATCTAAATCTTAATTACCGGTAGCGATTATAAGTAACAAGTTTGTAAACAATTTATTACAAAGGAGCTGAATAGATGGCTTCCAAAACCCAAGTCAAATAGAACAACAGGTTGTGTCTGTAGTTCCAAAAACATTAAGGTTATGAAAAGATAAAAGATAATGAATATTGAGCCAACAGTATTAATTTCCCAAGTTTTTTTTTCAAACAACACTGTTCTTGGAAAGCATAAAATCATACAAGGTTGTGAATACAAGTATGCATACCGGTGCAGTGCTCTACCAACTGAGCTAACAAGCCATGAAAACGTAAAGCTTGTGGGATGTGGCTGGAGTGACAAGGATACTTCACAAATTAATGTGATCAAGTAAGCTGAAGCCACTCTAAAGGGCACTAAGGCCACAAGGTAGCGGGCATTACCCCTTAAATTTAAGGGGTAATGCCTTGTGGTAATGCCCACTACCTTGTGGTAGCGAATCGCGTCGCGCGAGAGTCACTAAAGCGGAAATTTTTGGCATAAATTTGGGGTGATTTTGCAACGTGACATCAATTAAATTCGCGTAACACTTTCCAAATGCAGCTATTGTTCTGTCGAATTTGAGTCGTTCATACGTGTAGTTCACTTCTGTGCAAATAAATATAGCATCATTGAGGTCATTACAAATCAAAAACTTGTAAACAAACCGACGAATGATCAATTGCGAATGATAAGCATAATTCGTTACTCCCGTTACCGCTGAATTTAGTTGAATTTTTATCGGTTCTGTCGTCGATACGTTTAAATGGTCGTGTTTTCTAAATTCGTTGAGGGCATAGTCAAGAGCTAGTCTGGCACAAGCAAATGACTAATGACCGGCCGGGTTACTGCATATGCATTTTGCTTTCGGATCGCAAATTTGCTTAAAACCGCAAAACTACTGTCTGTGTAATTTGAAACCTTCCACTCCATATGACCGAAAAATTCATGAGAAGCAAAGGAATAGAACCCGAAACAGAACGGAGTTTATTTTATTTCGTTCTTTGTGCACGAACAATTTTATTATGTAGAAATCTGAAGTTTATTCTGCCAACGGTGAAGACGCATAAGTTTCGGTAGTTGTATGTGAAATGTTTTGTTTATAATTTCGACACGCCGGCGCTCAATCGTATATTTTCTACTTCGAAGGACCGGAACACATTTTCCTGGCCATATCTTTGTAAACTTCTGCAGATTTTAATCCAGTAGAGTTTGTCCGTGGAAAAAAGATCTGCCGAAGAGTAAGTAGTTCGGACGCCTCGCACGTGCTCCGCTTAATTACGATGGTCTTCTTATCTACGGCTCGATCTGTTTTTAATTTGCCGCTTGAAACTTCGTGCCAACTCGCCAACATTTTCAATTTTTTTAATGGCTAGTTGTCAAGAATCAGATGAATAGAAAACTAACAAAAAGTATCAAGCATCAGTCATGGCTCATGGACGAGCCGAAAAATTGGCGGTTTGATTTACCAGTGTAGGGAGAAGCTCGTGTCCAATGAAGCGAATTGAATGCGGCGCGACGACGGTAGAATTCCTCGGAATGTCTCCACTTCAAAAGACTGAAAAGCATGTTCATGTACATCATATTGTGTATGCAGGTTTTTTAAAGTTATTAATATGTCGACCTCAGTCTATCAAAGTTTCGAGGAGAAAACAGTTTGACACGGAATTTGGAAGCAAAGCACACGCTGCCCTTCTCCGGCGATGATTGATCGATTACGCATATTCATTTCTTCTTAGCGGGCTTTTGCGAACACTGGAAATTGACTATTGAAATCGACTATTGTTGCTTTACAATGGGCATATTAAATGGTGAGAGAGCTTCAAGTCAACATACTTACAGTTTCCAGAACATCGCACGCTACGCGATTCGCGAATCGCGTAGCGCGCGACGCGATTCGCGTCGCGCGCGAGGGTGGTAACTTACTTTTGAGCGGTACTGTACCTTAATTAACATGATGAAAGATTAAATTTGCAACTGAAGTTAAGTTTAGTCAGTAGTTTTCCTCTTTACATTTTGCCTAGACAGTAAATTATGTTTACATGTTGTAGTTGTATCGAATGTTCATTTATTGTTTTAAAAAATTGTCTAAATTAGTCTGTGTACAGTCTGGCTTGCCACGATTAGTTCTTCGCTATTTGCCAGCCAGCCTAGTAATAACTTAAGTGTCTGCTTTAAATAAATAAAACTTGAAACTTGAAACCTTGCCTGCTAGAAAACTCCCTGTGAAGTCCCAGTTTGAAGTACATGTAAGGGGCAAGTAATTGACTGTAGGCAACAAATTTGCCAACCGCCGCCGGCACATTTTGACAGAGAACTTGAAGATTGTTTTAGTTTATATTTCCAATAATATTTATTATTTAACTCAAGTTGAGTGTCTGTGCAGTATGACTGATGTTGTTGCATGCATTTTTCTTCTATTGCAGTCCATTGTGTACTACTTCTTGGCTTGTTGCACAGGGGGGTTTCTATTTCTTGTTTGTTACTGGCGTCCAGATTGGGGTCTAAAGATGAAGTGTTCCCCATGCTCTTTAAATAAGGCTACATCATTACTTTTGAAGGTAAATATAGTTAATTTAAGGTTTGGCATAAGTGATCTATTTTTGCTATGGCATTAATAGGTGTTGGTGTACAGTAAACTATACTTAACAGTACATGTACCAGTATGTCTTCATTTTCCCTCCAAATCAAACAAAAATGTTGGAATATCTCTTATTACAGTTTCTATGGAGAATGGGTGGAATCTATTAGTCCTGGAAATATTTAATAGACTTCCTTTCCACAGCAGAACAAAAATATGAAAACTGGAAAAGAGAACTAATAGAACAGTCATTATGGGATGTTTGTACAGTGTATAGAAGTGTTGCAAAAAAAACCAGCCAACTTTGAACCTTACATGATTTTTCTATGGTAACATTGACCATTTGTCAGAAAGAGAAGTAGGTCCTTGAAGTATTTGGCTTTTCTTTCCCATGCTCCCTTATTTTTGGTATGGTAAGGCAATAGTTTGTTCAGAAAAGGTCTGAAGTTAGTTCTGATATATTTTTTTAATTTTTGATTTTGCAGACTACATATGGTGATTTGTCTGTAGCAAAAGTGGAAGTTCTTAATAGTTGGGATAACTTAAGGTAATCTATTGTGCAGTCAATCATTCTTATTTTCCTTAGCTGAATATACATACAGCTGTACCTCTTACTAACCGAGTTCGAGGTCTGTACAGGAAGCGTGCGTGCCATAAATCAACAGGAAAAAGACGAGGATCCGTAACTTACAGTACGGTCTGAGAAAACAAGGATAGTAAGATATTTATTATACCTCTGAGGTTAATCTGGTGCACGGGAAAGAAAACTAGTTGAAGTCAAGTGGGCCATACTGTAGAATATGGCCCGCAAAATTGACCAATCACAGCGCGCGTAATAAGTGAGAGATATAATAAAGTCTGTTATCAACCAAGCTACCAGTGGTACCGGCCAGAGGGATTGCAGCATTACACACATGTAATGTGCGTGCAGTACACGCAGTTTACACAGACCTTACATTCACTTTACACGCAGTGCCCTCGCAGTGTCCATGAAATGTCCATGCAATGTCCATGCAAATAAATTTTATATGTGTAATTTTACACTCAGTGACTGCGTGTAAAATAACACGCAGTCCCTCCACTGGAACTCACTCACCGCTTGTAACAAGAACAAAACACTACCGTAATATTTTGCTGACTGCCTTTCCGGCCTTCTGTCGTCGTTCTTCTATTGAGAGTTTGAGGAGAATCCACTGTTTTACAAAAAGCATGAAGGATAGCTCGAAGTATTGTGCTCAATTATTGGTATCGAAAACTGGATTAATTCACAAACTTTGGTATTTTTATTACAGAGTTGCATGACAAGGCTAAGTGCATGAATTACAAAAATCCACAGATGAGATATAAGCGGCGTCCGATTATCTAGACATTTGGAATGAACTGAGTTTGGTTGACCAGGCTGTTCCTAACTTTTTTCTTGTAAAAAAATCTGTTGTGCTCATTCACAGCAGGCAAGCCAACCCGGTTACCGAGAGAACCATTATTGTGAAGGAGATTGTTACGAAATGCAAAACAAAATGTAAGAGAACTTTTACTTAAAAGATAAAATGAAATCCGATCTATTGATAGAATTTGTTGCCTAGCACAGGACAAAATGTGCCCTCGTTGGGTGACAAAATCGCACACACTATTTGTTGAAGAATGAGATGTTTATGATGCAGGGGAAATAAAATGAAATGAGATAAATGTATCATATACAGCAAGCAAAAAGTCAGTATATACAAACAGCAATTTACCTGAAATATCGCTAAGTGCCACAGAATTTTTCTCGAACTATAGCGGAGTGTCGCAAAACTTTTGCTCGAACTATTGTGGAGTGCCGCAAAATTTCGCTGGAACTATTGCAGAGAGTTGCAAAATTTCGCTTGAACTATTGCGGAATGCTGCAGAATTTCGCTCGAACTATAGTGGAGTGCCACAAAATTTTTGCTCAAACTATCACAGACTGCCACAAAATTTCGGTAGAACTGTCGCGGAAGGGTGCAAAATTTCGCTTCAATCATTGCAGAGTGCCGCTAAATTTTGCTCAAACTATCCAATCACGGAGGGCTTGCTGTGAGTTTCTGTATAATAAACCCACCGCTTACGTTCATTATTTTTAAAGTTTGGGTTACTATAAATTCCAGTCTGCTGATGACCTTTCTTTACCCTCAGTAGTATTTATAGCACATGGCTAGTGGGGCTGAGCAAATACAGAAACAAATAATCTAAATAAACATAACATGACTGATAAGAATCCCAGCTGACTGGAGGCAAACCAGTTGGCTTTTTACAAGGATGACTGAGGAGTTGAGCTAGGGACTACCTAGAACAACACCAGCTAGTGGCCAGAGCGGGATTTGAACCCGGGATAACCACAGTGAAATCCAGCGCCCCAAACCCTTCAGCCATCCTGCCTCCCTTGAGTGGCGGCAATTGTCTTTTGCAGTTTTCCTGAAATAGTAGCGCAAAATTTCAGGTTATCCATCAACAAGAGTATGATGCTTTCTTTCAATCCTTAAGGTTTGTTGAATAATCAAATGTTACTAAGCAACATGGAAGTTCACTAATTTATTATGAGCTGTTTTGATTTCAGTTCTGTAGTGTTTTTTTTGACAGCAGACTACTTGCAAATTTGTGTGTATGAATAACAAAAGATCGCTTGTATGCCGTGAGTACACGCAAAGCAATTTTTGCACGCAATTTTTACACGAACATTACACGCAGTGTCCATGCAGTGCCCGTCACAATACCCACTCAGTGTCCACTCACATTACATGCACATTACACACATTTTTTTACATGCGTGGAAATGCTGCAATCCCTCTGGCCGGCACTGTACTTACTCCTAAGAACTTGCAAGGTAAAAGATCCAGTTGTATTATTGTACATGAGTAGTAATCATAGATTACTGAATCATACATCTGCGTATTCATTGCTGGATTATCCTGATGTGATAATATTGAAATTGAATTGTAACATGTAGTGACTGGGTTGTTTGCTGATAGAAGTAATTAGTAAGTGTACAGGACTGGTAGCTTGTCAATTTCTTCCAATACAATTTGGCCCAAATATTCTTTGTCGCCTTGTTTTTAGTTGTGATATGGTAATATTTCAGTACTGGCATTGAGAAAACAATGTTATAAAGTGTAAACAAGGATTTGATTCTGATTTGCAATAAATATAAAAATCTTTAGACTCTGCCAAAGTACACCATGCAAGATGTGTTCATCTTACAAATGGTTCCTTTTTACGAGCCACCACATAATTTATACAAAAATCAACGATAACACAGAAAACTTGTTTTTGGCTCTCATTTTTATTGTTGTCTTGGGGTCTTTGAACTTTTTTCCCCCGAAAATTATCGGCTATAAGCCGAACCCTCTTCTCTGGCGGAAAATTTACTCTCGGTGGTTTAATTTAACAGAAAAATCGCTCGGCTTATAGTCAAATAAATACGGTATTCCAATGTACGTCTTATAGGAAACGTATTTGAGTGTTCCTTTTGAGCTGGTTTTGAAGATTATCAAGTGATTATCAAATTGACAACACAGCTATTTTGATTGTGTGGCATTGTTTGAACGTAGGTTAGTGTTGGAGGTATCGGTTATCGTCAAATAACTGGTCAACAGATCTAAGACACAGATTTATACCATATTCTTCGCTTTCTTGAATCCAGCTCGGATGGTCAAAAAGGCTGCTTCAAAATTCTCGAAGAATTTCTTGTTTAGTTTTTTTTTTGTCATGGTGTCCACTGAGAGGCCTGTGCCCCTCTTGGCCAGAGGAAGAAACAATTACATAAGTAAAGAAATAAATTTTCTGATAGCGGGGCCGGAATTTGAACTCGCGACCTTCAGATCCCAACCTCGGCCCCCCTTATCAGATTGCGCTAATGAAACATCTCGCAGTTATTAGAGAATTTTGTAGTAAATAAAGTAATTAGCTCGGTCACGCATCGTCTGTACATCCCATAACAAAGGAATTTATTTGAGTGTGTATGTTTTGAGCAGTATTTCAGATCACCGATGATTGGGAGTCCGAAATTTTTTGACAAATTCAGCAAAATCAAAGAATTTATCCAATCTCAACTAAAGCTAGTCAGAAGACCGTAAATGTTTTTAAACTGAACTTGTAGATTTTGGTGGCCGTACAGTCAGAAATCACGAAAGCCTTTCTAAAAGACAGGAACAACACAGCTCTTTTGATTGCATGGTGTTGTTCGAATGTAGCTTAGTGTTGGAAATATCAGTTATCTTCGAGAAACTGGTCGCCAGTTTATACCAAATTCTTCCCTTTCTTTCAAATTGTCAAACAAATCGAAGTGCCAGTGTTTGTCAAGCTTCACCAGAAGTTGGCATTGGTTTTTCAAGTAGTGAATATCCATAGAATCGGTTCACCATTTTCCCGTGTTAAATTGCAAAATCAGCTTACAATTTAAGCGATGACAAAAGGAAAACGAAAATCAAGTGAAAAGGAATAGAAAAAAAAACCGATCAAAGAAAAAAAACTTGACTACGTGGGGAATTGAACCACGGACTGCACTACTACAGTGTGAAGAGACCGCACTAAACCACTAAGCCAGCAAACATTCCATATATAACCCACCGGGTCATGCAAACTTCAACAAACATTGAATTACGATCGACTGGAGCTATATCCTATGCATTGATCTGGTGGGATGTTTCCACGTTGGAGAGGCCATTTGATTCCCAGAATAAAAAAAAAATTTAAATATTTATATTTAAAAATATTTATAAATACATGTAATATATGATCAAATGTGCATTACATGAGATTAAATTATCAACATTAATTATCCAGAATAACTAAAAATATTATAAAAAACAATGGATCTATGAAATTCGCTCGGCTGGGGTGGAAAAAGCACAAAACTCATGATCGGCTGTCTGGTCACGTAAACACACATAGAGATCTAACATGCTGGCGGATTTTAACATATAAATCACTTTTGCATCGAGTACCTCGGTTAGTTCGCTTATATGGAGTCTTGTAAACATCAGCAAAAAGTATTTTCATGCAAGATTAACAGCAAAAAGCATTTTTACCCGAGATAAACAGTTAAAATAATTTTCTTGCGAATCGTGTGACAGTCCCCATTTGCGCGCAATCAAATTTCACAATTCAATGTACCGGGTATGCAAATTTTCTACCGTCTTAAGCCAAAGAATGTCTTCAGAACTAGTTAAGTTTTTTGTCCAAATTCTTGAACTGTCGTCATTTACTTTGATTTTAATACCATTTTCGTTCCATATTTTCCATTTGACAATGAAAATGAATCCGTCGACAGACGATAAGGATTAAATTTCACATCTTATGCAAATATGTATGTTTTGAAGCCAGTTCGAAGCCAACAAACATAGTGAAGTATTTTGTTCCATTTTCTTCACTGTCGTCATTTACATTTATTTGTGATATGATTTTCATTCCACTGGTTCCATTTGACAACGAAAATGAACCCTTCAAAATTGTTTCAAACGACCAAAGCACGCAAAACGCCAGTCAAAGCTTTGTTTCAAAGTGGAAACTGACAGGAAACAGCTTACTCTTTTAACTCTTATTTTTCCCTTGAACATCGTTAACTCAAATTTTTGGTGTTGCTCATGAACAGAAGTTGTTGGTATTGGCCAAAACCTATCTTCAAGTAAAAATGGCGTCTTTAATATTTTATTCTATTTCTCAGCCGACAGCAAGCTTTTTGAGCATTGAGTTTAGAATCAAGTCCGATCCTGCTGTATGCCGTTTTCAACCTTATTACACCCATTTTGAAATCACTGGTGATCCTTGCAATCTGATTGGTTCTCAATGGTGCAATTTATTCCCAAATTGCACCATTTTTTACTCTAAATTGCATCCTTTCTGTAACTCATCAAAGTGAAAGTGAACTGAATAATACTAGCCTATCAAATTTCATGTATAAACAAATATTGAGTTGACAAAAAACTGTGTGATTTCAAAATGGGTGTAATAAAGTGGTAATTGAACTTTGTGTCATGCAATTTTGGTCTGAAATCATACTTGTGATTTCAAATCAAACTCGCACTGCCCGCCCATTCGATTTTGAAATCACGCATATGATTTCAGACCAAATTGCACTCCTCTCAGTTCAATTACCATTATAAATCACCCTCTTCAGCAATTTACTTATATCGGCCAAAGCCTTTCCAAAATAATTAAGAGTCAACCAAGAAACCCTAACTCTAAACTTAACAATAACCCTAAATCTTTTGAGTGCTGTTTTCAAGTCGGACAAAATCTATACGCGCTGGCTTAAGGCCTAATTTTAACCCTAACTCTAAACTTAACAATAAGCCTAAATTTTTTGAGTGCTGTTTTCAAGTCGGACAAAATCTATACGCGCTGGCTTAAGGCCTAATTTTAACCCTAACTCTAAACTTAACAATAACCCTAAATCTTTTTAGTGCTGTTTTCAAGTCGGACAAAATCTATGCACGCTGGCTTAAGGTTAGCCAAGGCTACTGCGTGCTGTTTTTAAGTCAAGCAAGAATGTTGCGCACTGTTTTCCAGCTGAGGACCGAAGCTTCTTGAGCAATATCAGTAAGCAAAACACTGGTAATAAGTACTGCATTTAAAAAAGTCGACCATTTTCAAGTCGGATGGGCATCTTGTGTGCTGTTTATGAGCGCTGTTCTCTTAATTCAGTTACGAGCATTTGGTGCTTAGTTTACAATAAAAAATACCTTTGGGCATTGCTTCATGAATGTTAATAAGGCAGACTTATAATGGTTGAGCTGTAAAGCAATTTTCAAGGGATATATGTTGCTAGGGGTCTATCGATATACACTGCAAAGAAACAGACACAAACCAATGAATGATGCCTGTTATCACGTATCGGAAAATGTCAATTCATCTTGTGGCTTTGAAGTCTGAACAACTAATACAGTGTATGTTAAGAGAAGTGTCTATACGAATGTTTGCAAGTTCAACTGCAAGAAGAAAGCTTTTAACATGACCAAACTTAACTCCAGATGTTTTTAATTAGACTGCCGTGTTTCCCTGTGTCTGCTCCATTAAGAGGTACATTTTGTTTGAATAACTCAAGTTCGGGATATCATACACCCCTGAGACTTTGACTGGTAGTTTATTTACTATTTTTCTGCTACTAGTGGCATATATTGCGGGCTTTTTTTTTTCATTTCTCTTTTCTTCTTCTTTTAGAAATATTTTTGACAAGTGTTATAATTATTGTTCTCAATGGTTGAGCTGTAAAGCAATTTTGTAATTTTAGAGGGATATATGTTGATAGGGGTCTAAAGAAATAAACTCCAACACAAGCTAAGGGCAATGCATCCGATGTAAGAAAGACAGACCTCTCTCTATTCTTTTGTTTAGTGCTAAATTAGGGATACAATACTGTTTTTTGCAAGCCTGAGTTTAGGCTAATTGTAGCCTCTTGTTTGTAGGCAATTATTTGTAGGTCATGTGGTAGGCTCTGGGCCAATGAAAAAGAAGGGAAAAAACTTCATCGCAGTAATAATACCTTGAGTTGAGCCTTTTCATTGACAGCTCTGTCAAGCTCATCAGTGAATGTTTCCCTCAGTTGAGCCTCTGTTATAGCATCCTGGTGCTCACGTGAATTCATATGTCTGCTTAAAGTCGTCATTTTAAAATTTGTGCTGGCCTTGCGCACGGTATTGGTTACAACTCCGTTACAAAACATGTAACGCTAAATAATGAGCTAGAATTTAAGATTTCAGGACAACTGTAATAGTTTGAAAACAGGAATGGAAATGAAATTTCATGTGCATTTAGCTGGCAAAAAGAAAGCATTGAAATTCCTTTCCATTTTGAGTTAAGAACAAAATAAAAAACCGTACTCAAAAATTAGCGATAAAAACAAAAGTGAACGTGATTGTGATTTTTGAGACAATTTTTGCTTTTACGAAAAATTTGACCCCAAATCCACGAAAATCGAGATGCACATTAGTTGAACAATCCCCTTGAAAAAGTTCATAAACGGAAACTAAATAGTTTTAGAGTTTAAGTGATTTTTTCAGTGTTACATAGGTAATTTTCAAGCTAAATTTCGACAAAAGGGTCAAAATGCAAAGCGTGCGTTTCGCCTGGTGTTTGAATAGTTTGATCGATAGTTTGGTGCGTTTCATTTGAAACGTTTCGATAGTTTACAAATAGCACTCGACTTGTTTCGTTTGAATCGTTCGAATAGAATGAATGGAAGCTTTCAAGCAAGTCATATGTTTCTGATTGAGGCCCCAGCTGTTCATACGATGGGTCTTTATATTGTCCGTCTGAGTTTCAAACCGTTTCATGTCGCAATTTTTGGAAAGTTTGGACGTCCCTGTCGGCAAATTCGTCAAGAGTCACTGATATCAATATTTCGGAGAATGTTTAACGTAAATGGATAGACTGAAGTTCTATTTTCGAATAACCATAAACTGAATAGACTTGTAATTGATCAGCTTGAAGGGCTGGAGGTTATCTGATCATGACACACTCGAATCGAAAATGAAAGGAGCAATAATTATTTTCTTTTGACCGGTGAGGTTATTTCTTGTGTGAAGACGCCCATGTGAGAACGAAATGCCACGACAAGATTCAAGATTTTCCTTGCTGATTTTTTGCTTTGTTTTTTAACCGAATACTTCAGAATTTTCTCACAAAGGTCAGATAAACATCACGGGATATGCAAATTCCTGTTTGGCTTTCAACCGGCTTTTCCAAGAACGTGAAATTTAGTCAAAAATTACTTTTTTTGTTTGGCTTTGAACAAGCGCTGTTAGTTAGTGTTTTCATCGTAGCAAGTAGGTAAACAATGCCAGCAAAAATACTCGAAAAAATATCTTAGTGCCGTCAAATCCGCCGAATGATGAAATATGATCACCCCGGTTGCCTAGCACGTGACGTGTTTCGGAATTCGCACGTTGACCTCAGGAGTGTGACTCGTACTATAGCCGCCTGATTTCGCTTTCGCAAAGAAATTAAAAAACACTCTGCAAAAAAATAATTTTTTACCGCAGAGTGACAATTCAATCGGAGAAAAAGCATCGCTTTCCTGAAACACACAACAGTCTCACCGCCACACAAAACCATTTGAACGCTTGAAACGCTTCAGACGCTTGAAACCTTCTCCGGCTTTGAAACGTTTCAAACGCTTTCTTGTAATTGTTTCAAACGATAGATGCTGCGAACCAAACGAACGATAGCAAATTCTAAACGCTACAAACGCCGGAAACGAAACCGAAAGTGCATGGTTTCGGATGAAAATGTAATGCCCCCAACAAAAATTTTGATGAGTCCGCTAACTTCGCTGTGTTGTTACACGCAGACCAAGCAAGGGAAAAGCAAAACAAACATCAAAATAAATAGTTGACACAATAGAGAAACTTTTATGTTTTAGTTTTCTAGGCAATTCCTCCACAGCAAAAAAAAAAATAACGGCTAAAAGTCGAACATTGTCAGTAATTGGGGATTGGTAACCAATACCGTGCGCAATGCCTGCTAGCTAGCAAAAGTGACAAAATATGGTGTTATTTTCTTACTGTAACCATTTGTGTCCATTCAACCATTTCATCTGTAAATAATTTGTGAGTTCTCAAAATCGTTTTCACTTCCAAACGGGTTTTTCTTTCTTGCCAGCTGACAAAAGTGACAAATCATGGCGTTATCTTCTTACTGTAGCCATTTGTGTCCATTCAATCATTTTGTCTGTAAATTGTGAGTTTAAGAAATCGGAATCTATCATCTTCTTCCCCGTGAAATTTGTTTCAGGTTTTTTTTCTTCTGGGTTAAAGGTTGTTTTTTTCTCTTTCACTTTCAAAACAACTTGAGATTTTCCTCCCCAACATTGTTCCAAAAAATATCAAAATATGGTAAAAGCGATCCTCACTTGTTAATTATATTTATTTATTTATTTATTTATTTTAAGCAGCTGTCTCTATGGCAATGAGCTGCTTCTAGTGATACCCATTTTTTTATTTTTCACAGTTTTTTTTCTTCATGGTGTCCGCCAGAGCTTGAATGCGGGACCTTCAAATCACAATGCTCCTGGTCCGCTTCTTATCTGATTGTGCCACCCAGACATGTCTTAAGTTAAATGGAGAATGTTGTAGTAATCACAGTAATGTTACTGTGCCAGTCATGCATTGTCTCTTGACAGAAATGTTAAAAGGTTCAGAGTCATGAATCAAAAAAGCCTCTGTAAAAGAAATGTTTAGTCAGAATTGAATTACCGGTATTCTGATGTACATGTACATCCCAATAGCAAAGGAATTGCTGGCTTGCAGTTTTGTGTTCAGCAACTAGCGAATATCAGATGCTTCTGGGAATATCCAAAGAATTATCAACATGTTTTCTTGTCAAATTGCAAAATCACTTTACAGCTGACAAGAAAAAAAAAAAAAGAAACAAGTGAAAAGGAAAAGAAAAAAAACAGGAGTTCAAACTTCGCCAGGGCTCGAACCACTGAGCATAGGCATGGAGTCGCATATTCTGGTTCTCAAATGATTGCACCACCAACTTGTAATTTGTACATGGACAAATTTTAAACATGTTAATCATTAGGAGTCACTAATCGTCTGTAGTGTTAACAGAAAGGCTCTTCAACAAAAATGTTTCCTTGTCAAATTGCAAAATCTCTTTACAGATTCAGTGCTTTCAACAAGACCTGGCTCCCGCCGGAGCTCCGGCGGGTGCTAACTTGTTAATCGCTGGCTGTATTTTTTGTGAACAAATAAAACCAAGGTAAGGAACTAGCAACTCACTTCAATCAATTGGTTAGTCAAAATTGTTATTGGATAACTACCTAATAAAAAAAAACATTAAAAAACACACCTAAACATACCTTAAATGTTTGATTTATACACTCCCCTTAGATTTTATCAGAGTACATGCCATCCGCAGACATTTTCCATTTCTTGTTTATTCATCATTCATACTCTGCATTGTTCGTACAAACAAGTTATATTTTTTTATGACAGAGAAATAGGATTTTATAATAGTGTTGTAGATTAATAATTGGGAAAGCACTTTGGCATCTGGTGCATTCAAATCGTTCACAATTAAAGATAGAATGTGCTTGCGGGTTGAAGGTCGGGAAACAAGAGAATCATTTAAGCTTACAGTGCATATGACAAAATTTTTCATTAGCGTGTTCGAAAGAGCTTTCAAAATGATGAAGAACGGCGTTTATTTTATTGTGATAGCACTCTTGGTTGCCAAGTTATTCAAGATTTTGATTTATGCAAATTGCAGGACTTGTGACGTCACAAGGTGGACACAAATGAAGTAAAATTACATAACATGGAATATCTGTGCAAATACAAAGTCTACAGGGTTGAAATTTTGCAGGGTTGGTGTGCTGAAAGAATTACACATTGTGACAGTGGCTATGGTGTTACCAAAGGATAAAATCAGAGTTTCATTCCCCAAGAAGTGCTATTTGCTCTTCATGTTCATTCAGTGGGTGTCGGTGAATATGGACATTACACATCACGAGTATTAGAAAGTCTGTTAGACCTTGGAGCAACAAATAAGGCATTTTTCATTTGGGAAGTTGGAGGTCTGGTAACGAGTATGTTGCTATGGTGACATCATAGCCACTATCACAATGTGTAGTTCTGGCAGCACATCAACCCTGCAAAATTCAACCCTGTAGACTTAATATATTTGCACAGATATTCCATATTTTGTAATTTTACTTCATTTTGTGTCCACCTTGTGACATCACAAGTCCTGTAATTTGCAGAAATCAAAATCTTGTATAACTCGGCAACCAAGAGTGCTATCACAATAAAATAAATGCCGTTCTTTATCATTTTGAAAGCTCTTTATTATTATGAGGTCTGTACTGTAAGTTTTGGCCCAAGTTTTTCCCTGTTGATTTATGGTCCTAGCGCGAAGCGCACGGGCCATAAATTAATGGGAAAAAATGAGGATCTGTAACAGTACCGACTGAGTATATACCTCTTTCTAAACCGAGTTTGAGGTCCGTACTGTAAGTTACCGATCAAGTTTTTTCCCGTTGATTTATGGCCCAACTGGCAGGCCATAAATTAATGGGAAAAAATGAGGATCTGTAACAGTACCGACTGAGTATATACCTCTTTCTAAACCGAGTTTGAGGTCCGTACTGTAAGTTACCGATCAAGTTTTTTCCCGTTGATTTATGGCCCAACTGGCAGGCCATAGATATTAATGGGAAAAAATGAGGATCTGTAATTAAGAGTACGGACTGAGAAAATGAGGTTAGTAAGGCCTGCAGGAAAGAAAACTAGTTGAAGTCAAGCGAGCCATACTGTAGAATACAGCCCATAAAATTGACCGAGCACAACGCATGTACTAAGTGAAAGATATAATAAGAATAATTCTTATAAACTTCTTCAGTTGAGAAATAACTGCAGACTTCATCAATAGCAGGCTCAATAATTTTTAACACAACAGAATAGCTTTGATCTTGGGGGACACTTTTGGCCTAATAATAATTATTATTGACCTCTGGGGGAGAATGTTGCAAGGTCGTGCTCAGTTGGTAGACCACTGCACTGGTATTGCAGAGGTCATGGGTTCAAACTCCATACAAGCCTGAATTTTTTTCAGGTGTGATGATCCTCATTTACATATTCATTCTTTAATTGAAAAGGCTTTTGATCTATTAGTTCGCCAGAGAACAATGAAAATGTGATTGAAACCCGTGAATTTGTCCAATTTGGAAATGACAGTTTTGCTAATTTCTTTAGTTTCTGCTGCAGTAAGGAGCTAATGATGAAAATTTTTTTGACATTGTTGACAAAGTCAGAAGAGATGTGTCTCGCTCTGTGTAGAGTGCCAGTAATACTATTTCTTTTCCATATGGTGGGAATTTCTGATTTCCAATGCATTGGTAGTTTTCCTGGTTTTTTGTGGACTTTACAGTTGAGCTTATTATCGTAACTGAAAGAAGTGTCGAGGAAATGGTCGGGATTTTCTTCGATGGTGAAAACGATGTTAGGATGCATGGTAACTGTTTAGACACTCAAGTAGATCATCAGGCTTATCTTTTTTTCTTCTTGGCAAAACAATAATTAACATACCGGTCATAAACCAGTGGATTAAAGGGTTGTACAATGTCAGACTCCAGTTTAGCCATGAAGATGTTAGTGAGGACTGGAGATAAAGGGTTTCCCATACTGCATCCAACAATTTGTCTGTAGAGTCGAGGTGGCCATTGAGACTGAATACTGTGTTTTTAGTGACATTACAGAGAAGATGTTTGAAGAGAAGTTTGGAGTTGGCTTAGTGCCAGAAGTCTTTTTAGCCTTGTAAAATAATATTAGTCAATAATAATAACAATAATGATAATAGTGGTCTTTATTTGGCATCAAGATTGTGAATAATCTTAGTTTGTCCTACCGGTAGTTATCTTACTGAATTATTGCCTTCTCAAGTTAGTGAAAGAACAAATTATATCTCTAAGAACTGCTTCAAATTATTCCCTTTTTACAAGTAGTACCAAGCGCTTTGTAAGATCCTTTTTCCCCTCCACCAATAAGTTGTGGAATGATATCAGTTTAGACATACGTTACCTCAATTCTGTTGGTTCTTTCAAACAAGCTTTACTTTCTCGTTGTGGAGAATCTCCTGTGTGTTTTTGCAGTTTTTACGCAGAGACTGTCAAACATTATCTTGACTGTCCTCTTTATACTGCCCTCAGAACAAAACTGCTCTCCTCTGCTGCTTGCACACTTGCTGACAGGTGGACAGCCATGTCTGAATCACAATTAATTTTGGCTTTTTTGTTTGGTGTGCCCTTTTTGTCACTAAAACAGACTAGTGACTTGTTTTTTTATATCCAGTCCTTTATAACTGAATCTATGAGATTTCAGAGTATTGCTTAATAGTGTGTGTTTCCACCTGTCGGCTCCTCCTTTTATCTTTTTCACCTTTTGTTTTGGTTTTTCTTCCTTTAGCAATGGAACATCAGTGTTTGTTGACCTGGATGATCAGGCAGCTGGTGAATCTGAGGTGTGGCCATGAATTAGCATCGTTTTTGAGTATTAATAAAATTATTGAGTTAACAGGAAAATATTCTACATATTAAATGTTCTGGCTAGAAACAGTATTTACTGGTTGGTAGTTTACATTGGTGAGAGGATCAAAGTTGTACCAAGATCGTGGTGATTTGTAATTACCGACAGAGAACACATCGCCTATTTGTTAGTCTTTTCTTAGTTGTTCCAGTTGATCAGCTTTCAGATTGTTCACACTTCAGCTAGTTCAGAGCAAGTCATCACTTCCCTACCCACACCACCGTTATATTTAATTAGCAGGTATCTGTCTTTGTTAAAATAACATTATTTATTAAATAAATCCATTGAGTCAGATCTGTACAGTGAAGGTATTTCAGCAATAGTTTATTTCAAGCCTGCTGGTTTACAGTATAATATAGCAAGTTCCTTTCAACATCTGCCAAGCAGTCTATCGAAAATTACTGTAGTCTGCTGTTACAGAGCCAATAAGATTAACAAGTTTTCTCAATAATCAGCAACTGGGTCATGTTGAATTTATTTAGCCTAAGAAGGAAGTGCCCTCTCAGATTATTTTATTATTATTATAATTATGTAACTCACAGTTTTGACTCTATTTTATTAATTTTTATTTCTAAATGTGTTTTTCAGAGGCTCCTCAGTGTTGTAAATTCGTGTTATAAGGTGAGTAATTTTTAGCTGTAACTTTGATTCAGACACTAGAATTTGATATTTGAGGAACCACAGCCACAGCCAGTTTTTATATCAAGGCATAATTTGGCTGTGTCTTTTAAGTGGGGATGAATTTGAATGCCCATAAAGCAGTTAAAGAGATTATTGAATGTTTCTGAGCTGTCTGGGGCAAAACAAACTATTAATATGTAGTTTATGATTGTGCATGTTGATTCATATTAACCACCTTTTTCACGATAAGGGTTGTTTTACTTATTGCATGACCAGCATGTTTTTACATTTTATATCATCTCACTCAATTCTAACAGCAGCCAACAATGCTGTAGAGGCACTAAAGGCCATTGTGGTTAATGTTGTAGACATACTAACAACTTATTATTGTGAAAGAAAACCTGTAAAAGTTGCAGGTTTTATGAGGTTCAAACCCATGGGCCTTTTGATACTAGTGCAGAGACTGAATTGACGTCTTACTGCAGGTAAAAGATGTGAAGGCATGAAAGACAAAATAATAAAAAGGAAAAAAAGAACAGGATCTGAAAAGTGGTTTGAATGGGGTTCAAACCCATGAACTCTCTGATACCAGCAAGTGCTCTACCAACCAAGCTAACAAGCCAACTACAACTGTACATGCTGATCATTGGCCATTTTACTTGTCAGTTCATTCTGTCGCCATTGGGGATGAATTAATAAATTTGTTAGTGACTGCACATGTGAATAATCATGCATTGTCCTACACAGGTTTCACAAAGGAAGTACTTTTACCACAGACATCTTAGATACATGTGGAATGAAGAGGAAGACAGATTTGAATTACTGAGGTTTGCATATTTTTTTACCCCCCAAGTGCTGGATCTTGTTTAACTCAATAAAGTATAGAAATATTGGCTCTGTTGATTAGATTCCAAATTTCCCTCTTTGCAGAAAAATGCCCACTCAGTTACATCCTCATTCAATATAATTTTAAGATTAAGTAATTGATAAGATTAAGTACAACTGTAATTAATACTCCAGCTTATCAATCGGCTGCAGGTCAACGAACTTTTCTATACAGAGCAATTAAACTCTGGAACTCATTGCCATGTACAATCACTGCTGCATTGTTGTCAGCTAGGAGAGTTACCTATTGATGTCTGTATCTACATCTATTATACATGTAATTTTAAAGTTTAGATAGTTTATTCAATATTTTAAACTTATCTTATGAATTACTTATATGCTTATGTACGTTGGGTCAGTGGTGAACAGTAAATTTACCACATGACTGAACTTTCCATTAAGCCTGATGTCATGTTTTTTATCAGGGGTCTTGATGTTGGCACATACCCAGTGAGTTTTTATCAGGGTTCACAGGGTCTTCAGCTGGAGGAGGTACAAAGCAGGTACTTATGGCTGAAGATGCTGGCTTATTTTATTTTTGAACAGAAATATTACCAGCCAGTATCTTGTTTTGAGCATGATGCATGCACCATAGGGAGCAGAAGAGTCCTATTTGACCGTAGTTCCAGTTAAATTCACTGTACAGTGTAATGATACCGGATTGTGACGTTGTATTGTGACATTAACTTGCGTGATCTTGATCTGTTTATAATAGTAAGTGTAATTGACAACTCTGATTACCCATGAATATCGCGAGAACATAAGAATACTATTGATTAATTGTAACTCTCAGAATCCACAAGCAGGCATTAACATAGGAGTTGACAAGCACTTGCGTCTCTCTATATCGTTTCAACATACGACATAAAAAGGTTACATGGTGTCAGAAGAAACCTAAACCATGATGCTGACAGCAGGGACATCTGAAGAAGCTACAGGAGAAGGTCCAGAAATTCTGCCCATTCAGCCTGCGCAGATATTCATGCCTCCTGCTGGATGACAACGTAGCCACAAATTGGAATTAGCGTGGAAGAAAGTGTGGTCACTATATGAAATCGCCACGGGAATTTTCAAACAGGAGCCCCTGGTAAGAGTCTCCACCCTCTTGTCAG
The DNA here is from genome assembly GCA_016490735.1 of Pachyseris speciosa. Classification (NCBI taxonomy): domain Eukaryota; kingdom Metazoa; phylum Cnidaria; class Anthozoa; order Scleractinia; family Pachyseridae; genus Pachyseris; species Pachyseris speciosa. Next base: position 654,142 of record JAEMWC010000127.1, read on the forward strand.
TTATTGGGGAAGATGCTACGAAAGCCTTTGATGCCTTTGAATGGGGAGAGGGCAAAGATGAAACAAAAATAGATCATGCTGGCAAAGTTTGATGCACACTGGGAGCCACAAACACAGGTAATCTATGAACGCTACCGATTTAATAATCGCAAGCAGGAGCCCAGTGAGGGTATTGCAGCGTACCTCACAGAGTTAAGAACATTCACTAAAAATTGCCAACACGAGGACATTACCCCAGAGGAGATTTTGTGTGACAGGATCATTTTAGGAATTAGAGACAACAGGATGTGTGAAAGACTTCTTCAATACAATGATTTGACATTGCAAAAAGCCATCAATCTCATCAAATCAGACGAACAAACCGAGCACCAAGTGAAGCTCATGGTTGCAAGCGCAACGGTAAACATATTAAAGCAGGGTCACTTGAAAAACAACAGACCATTGATGCTATCGTGACCAGCAAGCAACAAACATCAAAAGCAAACATTGTGTGGTAATTGCGGCAGATGTGGAACAACACATGCAAAGCAAAAATGTCCAGGTTGGTCAGAAATGTCACCACTACCAATCGCTTTGCTGAAGCAAGACTGTTGCTACTGTGCAAGTAGATGATGGACCTGATCAATATGAAATTTGCACTCTCGGAGAACAGCCCAGCTGTGTGAACAAAGCCCTTGTAAATTTGTACGTCAATCGAAGACAGCCCAGAAATGAAGTCTGATTTCAAGTGGACACTGGATCCGAATGCAACCTATTACCATGACTGAAAGTGTACAAATCAATCACTGGAGACAACACTGTCGAACGCCTCCGGAAATGCAACAAATCGATCGTTTCCTACACTGGTGAATGAAAACAGATCGCTGGAAAGATAGGCCTCCCAGTCTTGCATAAGGACAGAAAGAAAACTCTGACCTTTAAGCCTGTCCTATCACTCAACACAAGTATTGTTCTTGGAATCATCATGCTAGCCGATTGTGACGTATTATCGCTCACGATATCACCACAAAGCAACAAGATCCTTGAAGAATGCAAAGATGTTTTTGAGGGACTTTGAGAACTTCCAGTGAATACAAGATCATCACGAACGAGAGAGTGAAACTGAAAGTCCACCCCTCCCGGGAAGAGTACCAGTTGCAGTACGCCCAAAAATCAAGGAAAAGTTAGATGAATTAGTACAGCGAAACGTCATCGCACCAGTGACAGAGCCAACACAATGGGTATCAAGCATACTGGCTGTAATAAAGCCGAACAAAATTCGAATTTGTTTGGACCCAAGGGATTTGAACAAAGCGATCAAGCAAAAGCACTACCAGATGCCTACTATAGAAGAGGTTGCTACTCAACTTGACAAAACAAAGCTTTTCACAGTAGTTGATGCAAAAGACTGATTCTGGCAGAAGAAACTAGACCGCAAGTCCAGTTACAAAATCACGTTCAAGACTCCCTTAGGACGTTACCATTGGCTTCACGTGCCCTTTGGCAGTTCTGCTCCAGAAGTATGGCAAAGAACCAAGCACAAATTTGTGGAGGGACTCCAAGGTGTAGAAGTCATTGCTGATGACTTTATTGTTGTTGGTTTTGGCACCACCACTGAAGAAGCTTACAAGAGCCTTGAACAAAATGAGCAATCATTCTTCACAAGATGCAGAGAATGGAACTTCAAACTGAACAAAGAGAAAGTCAAGCATGCTCAGACAAGCGTACCATTCATGGGACACCAGCTCACACCAGACCAGGAAGATTGAAGCAATTGTTGCCATGCCTGAGCCAGAAGACGCCACAACACACAAGTGTTTCCTAGGAATGGTTCATGCCGCATCTGAGCGAAATGACAGAGCCATTGTGGAGATTAGAAGACAAAGACGCGGATTGGCAGTGGTTGACACAGCACGGTATTGCATTTAATGCTGTAAAGAAGTACCTAACTGAATTTCTGGTACTCAAATACTACAACATGAATGAAGAAGTCACCATTCAGTGTGACACATCTGACACAGGTCTGGGAGCTGTCCTCATGCAGAAAGGCCAGCCAGTGTGTTATGCCTCAAGAGCTCTCACAGACACTGAGACCAGGTACGCCCAGATTGAAAAAGAGCTTCTTGCCATTGTATGGTCTTGTCATAAGTTTGACCAGTACATATATGGCCGAGACATCGTACACATCGAGTCTGACCACAAGCTGCTACAAGTTGTGTTTAAGAAGCCTATACAGCAGTCACCTAAATGATTACAGAGAATGCACATGGCATTCCAAAACTACTCTCTGGATATTCAATACAAGAAAGGACGTCTACTGTTCAGTGCAGATGCCTTGAGCCACGCCTACAGACCTACAACTGAGGACACCCAGCACAACAGCAATGAAGTATGCACCTCACAAGAAGTTCAACACAAAGATGGACTTTCTGTATTACCCAAATGACTGCAAGAGTGCAAACGAGTCACAGCTGATGACCCAGAGATGCAGCTATGTTATTGGTGCAATACACAAAGGGTGGCCATTACGTCAAAAAGACTGCCCCACAAAGCTTGTACCTTACTATGACAGCCGAAGTGGGCTAGTTGAAGATAGTGGATTGGTTTATCGCGGAGAATGCCTGGTTGTTCCTCATTTGCTGCGAGCTGACATGCTCAATGAAATCCACAGGTTGCACAAAGGAATTGGTGTATACCTAAGGAGAGTCCGGGAGCTACTCCACTGGCCTAGAATAAATGCGGAAGTCAAAGATTACATTTCCAAGTGCAGCGTTTTCCAGTCGTACCAGCCAGAGCAATGCAGAGAAGAACTCCAGCCACATGAAATGCCCAGTTGTCCCTGGTCCAAAGTGGGAGCTGACATATTCGAGCTTGGACCACAACAGTTCCTGGTCATGGTGGACTACTGGTCAAGCTATTTTGAAGTAAAGGAACTGAAATGGATCATGTCGGCAAGCGTGATGCATGCGCTTAAAGTCCAGTTTGCCAGAATGGTATTCCGGAATTCCTTCTTGCAGACAATGGGACACAGTTCAGCTCGTCTGAATTTGCGAAATTTCTGGGATTGAATGCAGGCTATTCCTTTGCCCCGCCCCCACCCTGTTCCTCCCCGCTATTTTGTTTTTGCTCACCCCAGCCACTTGCTTGCTCGATCTCCTCATGCAGCGTTTGGCAAGGAATCAACTGCTTTGCAGGCTAACCAGAGATCTACTTCATTTCCGTCACCGATATGTTGCGGTCCACATCGAACTAGTCACATGGTGGTCAGTTTCATCTATTGCCTATTAATTATTTTTTTAATCTTGGCACTGCATGCCTCATATGGAAAGCTTTGCTTTCTGGAGTCATTGCATGCCCAAAGGACAACAGCCATTATCGTGATAGGCTTTCAACACCAGCATGACAGCAGCGTAACACACAAATGCTATTCTCTTTTCATGCTTTTACTTTTACCAGCTAACAGCTTAAGGCTCAAATTTGAGGTAGACAAACTTATCCAATGAACAAGAGTAAAGCCAATCTGTTGAATTGTTCTTGCATAACATGACAAAACACCCTTTTTTGGTAAAGTAAAACTTTGAAGAATTTTCCCTCTGCAAATAACCAGAGTCAGTCCACAAGATTAGGTTCACTACCGAGACCAATAGAAACATCATTAAGAGATGTGTTGGTCTTGTTTGTCTTTAAACTCACCATGATCAAGCTTTTTACTGGCAAGTATAGAAGGCCATTAGTTTAGTACAGCAAAACCTTTTGTTTGTTGTCTTTTTCTTTCTTGTTCAAAGGCAGAAGCTGTATGGTCCTAATGTGGTTGACGTTGATGTTAAATCATATGGCAGGCTTTTTCTTGAAGAGGTAACAAACATTTTTAAGCCAAAGTTTAAGCCAAGGTTTGGAAATGATAAGCAGTCCTTATATCCTGTGTGGGAAATGACTTGCAAAACTGATTGAAGATTAAGAAGCCTGAGACTTTTTTGAAGCCTAAATTACGTAAGTGTTAACTCTTAAAATGCAATCTCATACCTTTTGCATACCTCATACCTCGTACCGTTTTGGCCTTCACTCGGCCTTCTAAGAGGCATTCATTCACCTACATGGTTGTAATATTATGCTAAAATTATACTAGGCATAATGACAGAAAAAGAGCCGTTGGAGACCGCAAAATTACGTGGTTCTAAATTCCATAACTTTGTGGATATTAACTATAGAAACAAAATTTTTGGTTCTCTTTAAGGCCTGGTTCAAACATCGAACTTCTCATGTACCGAATCTAATGCAAATGAGAAAAATCTATTGTTTTCACTCATTTGCATTAGGTTCGGCACATGAGAAGTTCGACGTTTGAACCAGGCCTAAAGCTGAATTTTGTCCACTTTATGGAAAAAATTGTTGTTGCAGTCATCTGACAAACAAAGCGAAAATTTCGAACACGGCAATTTACTAATTCTCTTGTTTACAAATGCTAATGTGGACATGCTTTATTGAGCTTTAAGGTCACACATGAGGTCAATTCCTCTGATCTTGGTGGAATAATAGAATTACATCATGATTGTCAGTTAATAACTTGATCTATATTAACGCTAGAAACATAATTTTCGCTTTCCCTTAAAGCTGAAATTGGCCGTGTTATAGGAAAATAATTGTTGATTCGGTTATTTGATAAACAAAGTGAACATTTCGAACAGGGCAATCCGAATTACTCTTGTTGCGTTCAGCAAAGGAGAACGCTTTTTAATCTCTTGGTTGTCCTGTGGTTTCATGGGTGTCCTGTTTACCAAAAGGGATCTTTGCAGAAATTCCTTTGGACGGGACAACCTTTTTGTCGCCATTTTGAATTCCTGAAATACATCAAATGCGCGTGTGATACTGCCCACCTCGTGGTTTAATTTCGCTGTTTGCTGTTTAAACATGGAATACTAGAGACTAATCAGTGGTCAGAAAAGAGGACATGGAGGTCTTAAAAGTGGCAAAAGGCCATTTTGTGTTTAGATTCCCTCGATTTCTAAAACACAACCTACAAAATTCCTAACCTAAGGGATGCTGCGGGACGGTACAATTGTAATTTGCTTTTTGTGCCTAGTGCTCGTAGAGCCCGAGGCACTATGTTATCGTGCACGCGTGTGTCCGTAACTCGGGTTTTTCTCGTATTCTTTCGCCAACAACCCAAGACCACTTTCAAGCAATGTTCGTTTTCGTATCCCGAGAAGACATGACGTAGATGGCAACTTTTTGCTACAATCGCTCCATGAGCTCACATTGCGAGTTTGTTCAACGACGCTGGTAAGTTTGCTATGTTTAAGATAAATTTATCTTACTTTCCTTCTAGAGCCAGGTTCTAGAAGATTTTCAAAGAATTTGATCTTTAAAGCAACATGAAGGGATTTTTCGAGAATTTTCTTGCTTTATCGGTAAAGAAACTGAAGAAAGTGTTGATGATTCTTCCCTCGATCAGTGGCCGTGGACGAGCGTTTCCTGCCGAATCCTGTCGTTATATGCCTTGTTTAGCGATCAGTAACTTCTACAGAAGATGGAATTTCCATGCAAAAGTAGCAAATCCTATGATAAACAGCCAACTGAAGAAAGTGTTGATGATTCATCCCTCGATCAGTGGCCGTGGACGGCATGTACTAAGATCAGGAACACTGGAACACCGGAACACTCCGGAACACCGGAACACCGAATTTGACAGTTTTTTTGTTTTCTGATTACAGAAAGAGCTTAGAACTCGTTATAAAGTTTAAATCAGCCGGGCTTACACACACTGCATTCTTACACTTGTGAGCTTTCTGCGTCATTATGTCCTCGATCCAGTTCTCTCAAGTTTTTGAAGTTGGTAATGGCGGACACTAAATAGAAATATTTCAATCAAAATAAAGAAGT
>JAEMWC010000127.1:665000-675000 GCA_016490735.1 Pachyseris speciosa
ACTGAATTTGTTTCGATTCCAAACACTACAAATCTGCACGTGTTTTGAGCTCACGCGTGCAGTACTACGGCAGTGCATTCACTGAGCTTGGATTTGCTCAGGTGTCCTTTGTTTCTAAGTGAAATTTCACGCTCCACTTGTTCAGTCATTCAGTTTTAGTTTTGGCTCATTAACATTCATATTTTCGATTATTTGGACTCTCGAAAGAGTTGCAGAAATGAGAAGTTATGTTTTGAAATGATGTTTTTGTTGCCATTGCCGTCATTGTTGCTTAAGCTCCCTAATATTTCAATTGCCCTTCAGCTTGAGGTGATATTAATTTCCTAAAATACACAGCACTACAGTACCTTTTTTCTTCTAAGGCTCAGGCTTGGAAACATCTTAATTTTCAAGATACAGTGTGACTTATCCTGCTTGGAATCAGCCAGAAAAGTTTCAGGCCTTTCCAGATTCACACAAGACATGAGGCGCGTGATAAAATTACTTCATATCGTAACTGAATAAAATAAAGCTTTTTGATATTTGGCAAGGAAGTTCAAGTGAAATGATTTTTTTTTTTACTAAATCAGAAATCTCCGGTCCGATTGTCCGACCAGGCTAAGCTTTAATTTCGCCGGTCAAAACCTAAAATTAACCAGACATTTGTCCGATGACCGACTGTTATTTGCAGGCTTGATGATTGTTCATTGTGTTTAGATCCAAATTAACAGTAATTTCAATGTGCCACAAAGTTTCTTTGTCTTTACAAAGATTATTCTTTTAGATTCTATTAGGGACATATTATTATATCAGAACAGAAACTAGTGTTTTTTTTTTTGTTTTGAAAGGTTGTAGATCCATTTTATGTGTTCCAGCTTTTCAGCATTATCCTGTGGTCGAATGATGACTATTATTACTATGCTGTAGCCATTCTGATTGTCACTTTGGTGTCTATCATCATTACTGTATATCAAACAAAAATGGTGAGTACATGCCACAGCAAAAATATTTATCAACTGGGACTTTAATATATTGCTGTATATATATGGCACACTATTAATAAAAACATACTCAAGTGTGTCATGTAGATTGTACAGTTTAATATAAAGTGGATGTAAGAAGGAAGTGTTCAGGGGTTGTATGTTAATTTATTGTAGGCTTTGATGTTTTTTTGTTGTTTTGATGTACAGACTGGATATTATATTGAAAAAGAAATTTTAGCCTCACTTTGACAATGGTTGTACTTATATGTAGCTTATAACTCTATTTCTTATCACAGCACCTTTTGACATTGAGGGACATGGTGGCAGTGTCAGAGAAAGTAAATGTACTGCGTCATAATGCAGGTAAGCTACCGCGTAATCCCATTAACATTGTCTACCTATTACAGTCAAACCTCTATTAAGCAGCCCTCTATTAAGCGGGCACCCTCTATTAAACAGACACGTATCAAATTCCCAAAAAGTGGTCCCCTTATTTACTGTAAATTTAACCTCTATTAAGCAGACGAGGTCACCATTCAGAATTCCCAATTGGCTAATTTTATTGTATTCCACCTCTGTTAAGCGGTTACATTGTCAATTATCATGCAATATTTTGACACCATGATAAAATTATGCAAACCATATGTCCAGTTTCTTTTAACAGCTCATCCAACAAAGAGGTACATATAATCAGCATAAGAGTGGTTCATGTTGAATGGCAAAACTGAACGTTGTTAATGTGGTTTACAACAAAGATGATTGCCTTATAAACAACATTAGAATCTTAGAACTATAGGCGTGAACTTCCTTGAACATGCAATTACTTGATGTGTTTCTCACATTTTGTGTTACTGTTGTTGTTATTAACTGATACAATACACTGTATACATGCTAATTAAAAGTTCAATTTTGCCATGTTATACGCTACAAGTAGATGGAAAACCTCTTTTAAGCAGTCAACCTGTATTAAGCGGTCAGTTGGCTCTTTCCAGAGGGTGACCGCTTAATAGAGGTTTGACTGTAGTTTATAAGTCAAGGGGATTTCAGTTACTATTTTATTTTTATTAATTTTACTAAACACAGTTCAAGTGGAGGTATCATCTGAAGATCTTGTTCCTGGAGATGTGCTGGTGATTCCTCCTAAAGGAGCCATGATTCATTGTGATGCTGTTCTTATCAGTGGCAACTGTATTGTCAATGAGAGTATGTTAACAGGTCTGTATCGAATTATGAACAAAAAAGAGAAAAAAAAAAACAAATGTTTATTACTGTTTGGTTGCTGATGTAGTCACAGGAGATTTTCCCAACAAAATGGAGGTATGATAGACAACTTCTCACAATACTGTGAGGACCAGAGACCTATGAATTTTGGCTAAATTTTTGCAAGACACTTAAATTATATGTTCTTCATTTTCCACCCCTAATCTTGACACCCAGAAGAGTGTGGGGCTATGTGGGCACCTCCCATATTACCAATCATTGTTATTGCTAGTGCTCATTTCATTGTATATCACTGATGACAGTGGTGATGTACAATGATGATAAATATCAGCTAGTACAAGTAACTCATGATCACAGAGACAGATGTAGTTAACTAAACAAACTACTGTATTATTTACAGGTGAAAGTGTTCCAGTGACCAAAACTCCTTTACCTCATTCCAACAAATCATCGACTGATCCCACAGAGCAAAGAAAAAAACTTTATAATCCTGACAGGCACAAGAGACACACTCTGTTTAATGGTACAAGAGTGATTCAAACCCGTTATTATGGCCATGCAAGAGTCCTGGCAGTTGTTGTTAGAACTGGTAGGTAATTGTGTTGCTACTAGACTGTATATCCAGAAAAGAAATAAGCCCTCTAGCATTAATAACTAATGTCATGCACTATAATAGCAATTTATTAAATCTATTAATCAATAAATCATCAGTGTTCTTGTCTTAAATTTCCTCTGGTTTTATTTCTGAGTAACAGTCTGTGCTATTTTGCAGGATTTTCAACAACCAAGGGTGGCTTAATTCGCTCTATTCTTAATCCTAAACCTGTGGGTTTTAAGTTCTTCAGAGACTCCATGCGGTTTATTGGTGTCTTGTCAATACTGGGTAAGATTATACCATCATGCTTGTGCAGCACAAGATGAAATGTTCAGGCCAGGTATAGCCTAATAGTATCCTTTATTTAAACACTGAAAGTTTAAAGTATATGTTTGTGGGGTTGTGTATATAGGATACGAATACAAATTAAAAATCAGATGAAAACATGCGTAATAATGGAATGGAATGGAATGGAATAGAGTAGAATTATCAGAAAATCGAATTTTTTCATTACTTGAACATCAAGGGGGTTGAAAAAAAGAGGCAGTGCTACATGTAGCTGGTGTAGTGTCTTCTCTCCCTCCCCCTTTCCATCCCAGGCTCCTGATCCCCTTTCAAAGGATGAATAGTCAGGTGTAACTAAACAAAGTCAGGCTAATACTAGAGAATAATATTATTGTGTAACAATGTGTGCATTCTCAGGGTTTTTACTTTTTGGCCAGCAACCAGCGATTTTTGCTGCCTGTGAACAGGTCAGTCGCCGGCAATTGCACAGTAAAAAATCCTTGCTGTTAATAATTTTTCGGTCTTAAAACAAAACACTACACTAACACACCCACTGTTCTCTGCCTGGTTTGCTCAAGTTGACTCCAACTTCATTCAAAAAGGAAAACCCGGATACTTTTCTCAAATTGCCAAGATGGTTGAGTTTATTTGGATCAATCCTTTGGATTGCAATAAAGTGTGTTACAGTTTTAATATTTAATTATGAAATAACAAAAACTTTTTAGTATAAAACAAGCAATAAAAAAAACAATGTTTCGATCTCCCTGAAATCATTTTCAAGTTGTAGAAAAAGATCTTAAAATCATTTTATATAGGTTACTTGGGACTGTTCCATGTTGCTCTTTAATGTGATTCCCAATGGAGCTTAAGCCAACTTTGAACAAGCAGTCAGATTCAATCCATGCAAATTTATTTATATAGTTTTTAATATTTTAACACTTGTCTTACATTTTAGAGCTTGTATTTGCATATTTTATCGTTGGACATTCTCATGCCCTAATTTGTACTTGTATAGGTACCATATTTCATTTGCTTTTTCTACAACTTGAAAATGATCTCAGGGAGATCGAAACATCGTTTTTCATCACTAGTTTTTATACTAAAATGTTTTTTCGAAAAAACTACTTATAAGAATAACAAAAACTACTGGAAAATACTATTAATAGTGCATTTTATTTACATAAGATCATATCATTCCTTTGCAGCATTGATTGGATTTTCATATAGTGTGTACACCTTTGTAAAGCAAGGGGTAAGGTGTTTTACTTTTGAGCTGGATGTTTGTCATCTTAGAAATGCAGTGGCTTGTCTTTGAGCTTTAGAGTAGGTTTGACATAATAAATTATCGCGTCCATAATTTAAAGTGGCTCTGGTCATTCAATGGTTGGTTTTTAAGCCAGAAAGGGTCTACAGGTAGCCCATACTCAGGTCGGTTACTAAAGAAATGTTTTTCCTGCCGGCTGAGCTTGCGAAAGAGGCAGGAAATGGAGTTCTCTCACACTGAAAGGAGGACCTGGGTACAAACCAGGATGCATATGGCAGTTTCATGTTCAGTCAAGTGATTTAGTTTTTGTTTTCTTGCCGACAGTGCAACAGCTTTCCCACCCTCCCACACCCTTAAGTTAGTTCTTGCTGGAGGTTTTTTTTTTGATAGGAGTGTATCAAAGTTTTGGGTAGCTTTTTTCCTGTTGTTGACTCCACTTCTGTTATTGTTGTGATGGTTGATGGTATTCAGTGTGTGAGAATGTACATGTAGTTCAAGTCGATCATAATTCAATTTTGAGTAAACATTTCTCTTCAAGGGGTTTTTAGTTAACTTATAGTTGATGGATGATACTTGACTTTGAGTTAATTCCAATACTGTTTGAAGTATTTGGTTCAATTTTGGAACAGACTTTAGCCAGTATCTTCAGTTAGAATTCAACATTGTCAGAATTGTTAAGGTTTTCTAAAATCCATGTGAAGTCTTCAGTTCGATATCAATTTTGCAATACAATGATGAAGGAAAAACAAGATGAGTGGAACCCTGGCCCATTCCTTGCTTCATGGCCTTACAGCCTGTGTAAAAATTCATTCAAATGAAATTTAAGTGTTTAATTTGATCCTACACTGTAATTATCTATACAAGAGTTATTGAAACATATTATTATTTTTAAATGGAAGTTAATGAGACACACAAGACTGTCACAGTCAATGGGATACGAGTTTACTTCCTGCTTCTTGCAGCAGTCTTCAGTATAGTTATTAATTTTGACAGATGAATGAAACTGCCAGTTTGAAGAACCTACATGTATAGCTATCTTCTTAAGGGAATGAAAAGCAAAAGCTGAACATTTCTTGTGATAAATTACCATCCTTTGGCTTACCTTCATAATTATTTATTTGATGGCAAGAATAAGACAAACTATAGCTTAATTCTTACATTGCTGTCTGATGTCTCAGTAAATGTTTGACAATTTACCATTAATACTGTGAGAAGCTGTTTATATACTGGAGACTGTGCCATTTACCTTCAGATGTCTGCTGGCAAGATCATGGTGAGAGCCTTAGATATCATCACTATAGCTGTTCCACCTGCTCTTCCTGCAGCAATGTCAGTGGGGATTGTTTATGCTCTTCAGCGACTAAAGAAACAACAGATTTACTGTATAAATCCATCAAGGTAAGCAAAGAAAGAGTGAGAGTAATTGTCATTTAGTCCTGACTGTAAATGAGCCATCGTAAACTTCCATTTTTATTCTTTACAATATTTGACTTAATGCTCAGTGGAAAAAGGTTGTAGCTTGCAATTGTCCAGGGATTTATTTGAAATTTGGAATAGGCTCCTTGTTGCATTCCTGAGGTCTGGGAGGATTGTTAGAGCTTTTTACATTCATATGTACAAGTTGTGCCCAGGGACTATATGACATTTATGTTGTAGGTAAAATTAAATTCAGGTAAATAGAAATTAACCTTGGTTGAATCTCAATTCCCTTGTCTCCTAGCTGGCCTTAATTATATTCATAACTGTAATTATTGTAATTATGATCTTGTCTCCTAGCTGGCCTTAATTATTCATAACAGCTACTGTAATTAGGGCAGGAGACCAAGGAAATTGATTTTCAACCCAGGTTAAAATTTTTTTTTTACCTGAACTTAATTTTTATTCACTGGTGGATAATATAATGTAGACTCGCTAATTGTAAGTGTGCATGTTTTAATTTAGAATCAATGTTTGTGGAAAACTTAAACTGTTCTGCTTTGACAAGGTTAGTTCAATAATGAATTGTGATGTTTGTAATATAATTTTTTTATACATTTATTTTTTACCATGTTATGAACAAGACCCACTTTGCATCACCAACTGTGCCAGCAAAATATAAGGGAGTTTCTGGCATACTCTTAGTTTAATTAAGTTCATGTATTAGATTTATTTTATTAATTAATGCTGATGTACAATGCTCTGACAGAGGCTTATTTAAATTGTTTTTTGATATCTCTTAAACGTTTTCCTTTGAGGTCCAAGAAACGAGATAATAAATCTCTTCCATTTGTGCTGAACAGCACTACAGTGTACATTGCATCTGTCATCCTGGATTTCCCAATTTGTCCAAGATCTCTGGAAACCATGACCTAAATTGGCTAAAAAATGGACCCAAAAAAGAATGCTATAATTGGCTAAAAAAAGACAAATGCACTTACCAAATTGCTCTAGTCATAGTTTGCCAAATAGGGATAAGAAATAGTGACAAAGTGTGGTGCTAATTATGAACATTCAAAGCAAGTATATTGGCATGTTGGTCCCTCTCCCCAGGCTGAATAGGGTCACATGTACTAAATGAACTCAATTATTATTATTTTGTTCACAAAATGAGAGGATTTTACAGTAAAAGAGTTATATTGACTGGTTGTACATTGCATTGTGTACATTAATTATGATCTTTATTTTTGTGCTTAGAATGTTCTGTTTTTGTGGCTGCTGTTGCTATGCAACAGTAGACACTATGTTATGACTTGCATGTTTTAAGGTTAAGTTAAGTTAAGTATATTTGGCAAGTGTTCGGAGATCAGGGTTGGCAGTCATCGGGTGGAATCACTCAGCTCATTAAGCATGCATTTGTGTTTGCCTTTCATCCAGTGATTCAGCAGTGTTGTAGTTTGGTGCTTGTTTGCTGAGAAGTGAGAATTCTTTCCTCAGGTCAAAATAAGAGTAGCATAAAGAATACAAAGTGAAAGACATTTCTCCAGTTTTAATAATAGTGAGATGTTACGTTGAATAGACTCCACTAGAAGTGTGAATTATTCTTTAAGTTTTATTCATGCGTAGCTTAATCTGGTGATTCTCTACAACTCTTATTAATGTATTTCTTTGCATTAGACAACAGATGAGTGTTGTACTAAATGAGTGAAGATTCCAATAAAATCTCCAATCAGATATTAAATGCTGGGCTGGGTTCACAAACAGCTTTTATATGATAGTAATAATGGTCTTTATTTTAAAGTCATTAAAACTTCTATTAGCATAGTACTTAAACAAAGAGTTCTTGGATGCTATAACGTCAGTTGTGAGGTTCTTCCACTGAGGGCGCCCTGAAAATTGGATGATAAACCAGCAATAAATTGGCTGGATAAACTGCTAGAGGACACCAAAAATTTACATACCACGAAAACATCACACCTGCTTATTTGCATATGATTATGCAACACACATTTTGTGTGCTGAAGTTTGCTCAAAATTATTTTGCTGATCGAAGTACAGCAGCTCACAACAAAGGCAAAATAAATGAGCTATATTTGGCAGACACTGTCGAAAGTTCAAAATCTTATGAAAAGCATCAGAGGTCCATTTCACAGGAGATGAATACATATTTTTCTTTGTCGCCATGTTACACTTGATTGAACATATCACACCACGATTATTTGTTACCTTTTCGGGCGGCTAGCATTGGAATATGTGCAAAGATTCATTATCTTAAGTTTGCATTTAGCCCCATTTAACCTAATGGACCAGGCTCCACAGTTGGGTTACAGAGCAAAATGAAAGTGAAGATTATTACACAGCAACCACGAATAGTCTATGAGCATATGAGGATTCCTAATATGGTGTCTGGATCATTTTCACATGCCGTCTCTACACTCGGGAATACGTTATTATTATCAGACAAAATAGTTTTCCCCAGCACATGAAATTTGATACTTATGATCAACCTAAACGTGATTGAAAGCTTTCTCAAAATCAGAGAAATAGACTACGTTTAGCTAGAATGGATGAGTTATTTTGAAACCGATGACTTCACCCAAACCAGCAGTAAATTTGTTTTTGTTTTTTGCGAGTAGATAACTCCATCCATTTGAACTGGTGAGAAATTTCTCTGTACAGATGGTGGGTATTTAACAGATGGGTATTTTTTGCTGTAATGCTATTTATTGTATTTTTGGAAAATTGCATTGAAAAATAGGGTATGCCTTATATATGGGTGTGCATTGTACACATTGTGGTAAATTTAAAAAAAAATCTCCAATCAGATAATGCCAGGTTGCAAACAGCTTGCTTTGCGTGACTCAAGTGTCACCGCTTAAACAACAAACAACTGCATCCCTTTCTTGTGAAAGTGAAAAAGCTTCAGCATTAGACACATGCAGTCCTTGACTCTCTATTTTTTAAAATTCATTTTAGACTGGAACTTTAACAGAAGATGGCTTGGACCTTCTTGGTGTTGTACCTGTGGAATCTGCACGGTATAGTGTGTTATTCCTAGACTGCTAGCAGTCCCTTTCTGGACAGTGGGGAGCTCACGCCAGTAGTGCAGTGAGACTGGCGAAACCTGAAGTAAATGCAATGACGACAGGAGACTGGGAGAGGCGGGAGAAAAGACAGGGACTGCTGCAGTAGTAGCAGTAAACAACACATTCAGCTGGAAAGTCCACCCACAATTCATAACCCAATTAAAAATGAAGGAAATGGCCCTCAAATTGGCAACTGATTAATATTCACCAAGGCAATTTCTCGCCGCATTTGTTAAAACAAATGCCAAACAACACTTCAGATCGTATGATGACAGAAATCTCAATAACAGATTATTATTCAGTAAGTCTGATTCTGATAAACTGAGTATAGACCAGCAAGACCTGTAATGACTTGAAACTTCTTAAATACAAACAAAGGCAACACTGGGTGAAATCCAAAGTGTAAATGCGACAACGTTACTCTTGAAAAACCAAAGGCCCGCCGGGGCATCTTTGCCTGGTACCAGGACCTCAACGGCAATAGATGAAAACATCCCGGAGATCATCTTGTAATGAATGCAATATTTAGGTGTGATTGCGTGACTCACCTCATGGTTCTAAGAATCAATAGCTCTTTGTTTTCTGTTACATTCTGAGACATGATACGTTTCCTTTTCATTCGGCATACAAGATCACATGTGACATTCAGGCAATGTCCCATCAAGTTAATGTTGACTCAAGACTTCCAAAATTATCTCAGATTCTTGTGGTGGGACAACAAAAGCCTCAAGAGAGATCCAGTGGAATTCCGCCTGACCGTCCATCTTTTCGGTGCCTCCTCTTCTCCTGGCTGCACAAACTTCGCCCTGAAAACTGCAGCTGACCAGTATGAGGAAGCATGTGGCAGCGAGGCAGCAGACTTCGTGAGAAGAAATTTCTATGTTGACGATGGACTCAAGTCAGTAGCAACCACTGAGCAAGCAAAGGATCTGATCAGAAACACAATGTCACTGTGTAAGAAGGGTGGTTTCCGCTTGCACAAGTTCACGTCTAACAGTGAGGAGGTCATCAACTCAGTTCCTCCAGATGATCGGGCAAAGGATACAAAGGATCCTCTCCTCATCAGCAATGACCCCGCCATAGAACGTGCTCTGGGTGTCCACTGGTGCATGGAATTGGACACGCTTCAATTTAGAATTGAATTGAAGGACAAACCGCTATCAAGAAGAGG
>JAEMWC010000127.1:682500-737500 GCA_016490735.1 Pachyseris speciosa
CTCACTAACTCACTTGATTCTTGCTAATTTATTCATTGAACTTGTATTAAACGTTTTTCCTGTCCCTTCCCTGGTAAGTATTGTATTTGTCCCTACAGTCCTCTTGGCTCAACATTTGCAAGTTTCAGTGGTTATTAGAAAGGCATAGAATCTTGCTCAACTGTTTATATCGTGTGAATTATATATGAAAGTGAATTATATATGAAATGAATCATATATGAACTGCGGAAATGAAATCAAATGAAGAATGATCCTCGCAGTTGTGAACACAATTTATGCAATTGTGAAAAGAAGCCTGAAAAAAATTCAGGACTTAATCGGGGTTTGAACCCGTGACCTCATGATACTGGTGCAATGCTGTAACCAACTGAGCTATGAAGCCACTGACTTTAGGAGCAGGTTGATTGTGGGTTCATATGTTCCCGTGAAAGAAATGAGTGTGAATTATATATGAAATAAATCATATATGAACTGCAGAAATGAAATCAAATAAAGAATGATCCTCATATCATGTTGTGAATGTGAATGGTGTCAATCAGAGTGTGTGAAGATTGTAACATGGATGGTTTTTCATTCAGTCCTGAACATATACCTTTGTGGAGTTCAAAAGTGGAATTAAAGCTAAATATGATTAAGCACACAAGCTGCAATCACTGAACATGAAATCAGAAGCAGAAATTTAATTTAATTTATTACAATTTAATGGCAGATTACAAATAAAAATAAAAAGCCATAGGGATAATCTGTAAAAGAGTAGTAACACTCCATACTAAGACAGATCACCAATAAGTAAATTAAAGATGAGATAAATATAAGCTAATTAAATAAAAAATTTAAGCTAATCTAAGATTATAATTAAGATACACATAACTAAGCTATACAACAATGAAATAATTAAACTTGAGATTGAATCCCCTCAAAACACGCAGGGAGGCAGCTACCACATGTATATGTCTATTCAACCAGGGGTTGAATTTATACAGAGTTTGAACGAGAGCATGAACTTGCAACATGAGGGAGCTTTAGCAATGGCGACAGTGACAGCAACGGAAACATCGTATCTAAATCTAACTTTCTGTGTTTGTAATGCTTTCGCTATTATTCCAATTTGTTTAACTAGGAAAATACTGGTGAACTATTCAGGAACTAAATTGTTATGAACGCCGTTAAAGTAAGGAAAAAAAGAAAACTTTACAGTCATGCTCATGTTCTTGAGAAAACCTAAAATTTGGTCAATTCACATTGCTGTTTTGTAGAGGAAGTCAAAGAAATGTACCAAAATGTAAAACGCATGTGTAGAGCGATTGTTTTTGCTCATTAATTAAGCCTGTTGTTTTGTGATGTTCTTGTTCCGGTTGCCATCCTCATTGCTAAAGCTCCTTATTCTCCCCCTTGGAGGACATATTTGTCCACAAATGTTATCATCAGCCAAATTACCATAAACAGCTTTTCCTTGAAGCTTGGATGTCTGTGAAAGATATAAACGTTGGGAATGACCACATCATCATCCCACAAGTCTACAAAATTAATGTTTGACAGGCACCCTTTAACTTATGCTAATGGAAACCCACCAAAAACTAAGGTCAGTCCAGTCATTTACTGTCAGTGTTAATGACAAAGATCTTGAAAGGGTATACAAATTTAAATATCTGGATGTGATTCTGGATCCTTGCCTAACATGGAACGATCACATTGAACATATCGGAAACAAAATCTCGTCCCGCCTTGGAATGCTACGTAGAGCCCGAAAAGTCATCCCAAAAGAAGCATGCATTACTCTGTTTAATGCTGTGGTTTTACCATTATTTGATTACTGCTGCCGTGTGTGGGATGGTTGTAGACAGGGAAATAAGAACTACAAGCTGCGGGAATAATTGTGGGTCCAGTTAGCGTTTTCTCTGTGCTTACCAAATCACGATGAGATATTAGCGTTTTGGAGTAAAGAGTAGAAGCCAGGCAGAAAAAGTCTGAAAACAACTCTTGTCTCAAAAGCAGTACGTCGTTGCTAGTCTTGTTCCATTTCTCAAAGGTTGCGGTGCTAAAAGCTGGGAAAGCGAGAGTGGTTTTTGGACTTACAGGTGAAAAGTGTATGTTTGAAGAGTTCCTGTTCTTCGCGCTTGGAGCAGACAATGATCCCAGAATTCAGTGCGGTCAAACAGGGCGCTGTCTGAAGTCAAAACCTCTCGCGGGGGGGCGGTGGGTTGGGGCAGATTATTACTTGTTTTCAGTAAAAACTCTACCTTATAAAATAACTTTGAAAACTGTGTAGCTGCTGCACCGAGGTTTCCATTGTTCATTAATTTTGAAGAGCGCATTTTTTGAAACCACTCGTGACATGAAATCCCAGCTTGCTTTTAGCTATGCCATGCTGATGAGGCCTAACAAGGCCAAAACAGCTGTCCATGGCTGCTAATGCTTGGGCTCAATCTTTGCTTTGGTAGATTTAAGGGATAATGCCCGCTACCATGTGGCCTTAGTGCCTTTAGAGTGGCTTCAGCTTACCAAATCACATTAATTTGTGAGGTATATCCTTGTCACTCCAGCCACATCCCACAAGCTTTACGTTTTCACCGCTTGTTTTTGTGATATGTGGGTACTTGAGCCTGAGCATTAGCTATGCCATGCTGATGAGGCCTAACAAGGCCGAAACAGCTGTCCATGGCTGCTAATGCTTGGGCTCAATCTTTGCTTTGGTAGATTTAAGGGATAATGCCCGCTACCATGTGGCCTTAGTGCCTTTAGAGTGGCTTCAGCTTACCAAATCACATTAATTTGTGAGGTATATGCTTTTACTGTTAGCCGTGAAATAGTTGGTCGAACTTCAGAAACGCTACCGAGAATTTATTCGGCACGAAGTGAAGTCTGCCCGTTTTCGATGAGTATCTTGAACACAATCCATGGAAAAGTTGCATTGGCATGCACGGCAAACATTCAAAGCAATATTAACCCATTGGCACCCGTGCCGGCCAAAACCGGCCGTAAAAAACTCCCATGCTTCAAAACATTGCAACTCTCTCAATCGCACGAATATTGCCTTAACTGTTAGTTGTGAGCACGAAATGGAATGCCCTTTAAATTTGGATATCCAATAAATGCAAGAAACGTAGCGATTTTTACCAAATATGGCCTTTTGAGTTTGGACAAGAACGAAACTGGCCGTTTTTAACGTCAAAGAGAAACAACAAAAATGCCCCTTTTTGCCTTCATGTTTTCTTAGGGAAATCATCGTCGAAAAACCAAAACTCAACCATCATAACGAAATTCAGTCCTTTTTCTAGCTTAGAAATGACTTTTTTTGTTCATATTCTTCTCCCGAGCGTAGATACAGCCTTTTGTTCCAGTGCATTCGGGCCTTCCCGACATTTTCCACATCTTGAGCGCATTGCATGCTGGGAACTAACCAGAATTTTTGACAGCGCCCGTTCCTTCCCCCAATTCTTTCACATAGCCACTCCGACCTACCGCCAAAATTTCCTGCTCCTGGTCATCTTCAGTACACAGAAATTCCAAAATATGTGGCGGTAGGTCGAGAAATTCATCAATAGTCGAGTCCCAAACGTACTAAGTGTTCGACCGGCCAAATTCCCAGTTTGTCGAGTAACAAGCCAAATTCAACAACAAAGTACATCACCTTGCTCGATTCTTTGAGAAAGTGGACTCTTAGCTACCGTCACGCTTAATGATGCTCATCAGGCAGCCGCTAAAGGTGAAAAATGGCTGTAAATTTAGCAGAAATTGCAAGCAAACCGAACTTGGGCCATTGCTGTCGCTTCACGGATAAAAAATAGCTACGTCAAAATGACGTTTTCAGAAACCTTGAGCCTCCAGTGCCTTAGGACAGCACCACTTTTCCCTGGTAGTTCAAATAAAGAGTCACGAATTGCTATTCATCGTTTATAGGTGGAAAATCACTCCGAAAATGTAAAACCCTGCGGTAGTCAATGGGTTAAGCGGTACTCCTCACGATTCGTCTGTGTGAATCAGACTACGTAAACAACGGATGATAACGTGAACGATTGCCGCAGTTATGAACACAACTTAAGCAGTAGTGAAACCAAAAAAAAACAAACAAACAAAAACAAAACAAAACGGAAAAAAAAAACGCTTGTACGGGATTCGAACCGACAACCAACCTCTGCGAAACCGGTGAATTGCCATAACATCCGCGCTTGTTGGTTCGTAACATATCCGTGACTGATGAACAAGTGAGAATGAATATTTGGTAAACACACTGCTGAATTTTAACACATAAATCACTTTTGCGTTGGTCGCCTCGGTTTTTTGCTTCTATGGAGGCTAATAAACTACAGCAAAAAGTATTCTCACGCGAGATAAACATTTGTGCGTGACTACAGTCATTGTGATGAGACAATCCATCACGCGTGATAAAGGGATTGAATTTCATGCAAATTTTTTTACGTTTTGGAGCCAAGTTAATTTCACAAAAGAGTTAAGTATTTCTGTCAAATTCTTTCACTGTCGTCATTTACGTTAATTTTTATAAGATTTTCATTCCATTGTTTTCCACGTGACGATGAAAATGAATCCATCAAAAACGTTTCAACTGACGAAACCATGCGCAAGTTTTAAATTACTACGCAACACAACGTTCTGAGTAAATGAAACATGACGGAAAACAGTGTACTCTTAGGACTCTTAATTTTTGCCCTAGAACATCTGATTAACTCAAATTTTTGGTGTAGGTCACCAATAGGAGTTGTCTTGGCAAAAAGTTTCTTCAAGTCAAAACAGCCGTCTTTAATATTTTGTGATTTTTCAGCCATCGGTAAGCTTTTTGCGCACTGATTTAGAATCAACCGAGGTTTTTGTACGCTGGATTTAAGATGTACGCTGTATTTAAGACAAACAACCGACTTAAGCGCTGTGTTTTATCAGCCAAAGCCTTTGCAAAAGAACTTAGAGTTAACCAAGGCAACTAGGCGCTGTTTTCGACTCGGACGAACCCTTAAGTCAAGCTGATTTGGACTCAAACAACCGCACTTTAACGCTAGTGTTGATGTTAACATCAACACTAACCCTAACCATGTCCCTAACCCTATCCCTAACCCTATCCCTAGCCCTAGCTGACGCTCTAACCCTAATGTTAAGTCCAACCTAAACCAAACAATAACCCTGAATCTCTTCGGAGTGAGTGCTGTTTTCAGGTTGGACAAAATCTTTGCGCGCTGACCTGAGATTAACCAAGGCTACTGTGTGCTGTTTTTTTTAAGTCAACCACGAATATTGTGCACTGTTTTCGTGCCAAGCGAGCTTGTCGAGTGTTATGATTAAGCAAAAATGACACATTGCACATTACGTCTAACTGAACAGAAACGTACTTCTGTGTTCTCTTAAATCGGTTACGAGCATTTGGTGCTTAGTCTTTCACTCAAAGAATACCCTTGGGCATTGTTAATTAGCATACTCCACCATAATATTGAAGGCCTCGGAGCATAACCATCCTATGTCGAATTTTGAGTCATTTTTCGATTTTGCTTGGATTTGTCTGAATTTCTGCATGTGAACTGCAATTCAATGGAAACACATTGTATGGTATTTTTTTGACTGATTCATCCAGAATCCAGAAATGCATTTTTTCTTACGTACACCAAGAAACCAACCTTCCATGGGAGTGGTTTGCAAGTTGCATTTATTTATATCTTCTTTCAATCGAATTGCAGTTTACATGCAACAATTCGGGCAAATCCAGGCAAAATCGAAAAACAACCCAAAATTCGACGTAGGATGGTTATGCTCCGAGGCCTTCAATTGTTACAAGTGGTACAAGGGACGTGCTTCTGTGCAGCCGGTTTTGGCAAGGACCGCCTATATAATTTATTACAAGTCAGTGACAAACATTAACTATTTTCAAAAATGTAATTCTTTGTTGTCAAATAATTAATGCACTCATGCACATTACATATTAATACTACATAGGTAGAAAGTCAAGTCTCCATTCCATTTATCATATATATTCACATTTATCATGGCGACATATTGAGCCTTGCAGATGGCAGGACGTGTCACACATAAGAACCTAGTGTACGACCTCGCTCACCACAAGTCTCCCAGAGCTCAGTGGTTAGAGCGTCCAACCGGTAATCTGGAAGGTCATGGGTTCGACTCCCATTGGGGGCTCAGAAAAGTCTTTTTCTGAGTAATTCGACTTGAGAACACCTCTTCATTATTTACACTTTATCCAAGTCTCCATTCCATTTATCATATATATTCACATTTATCATGGCGACATATTGAGCCTTGCAGATGGCAGGACATGTGTCACACATAAGAACCTAGTTTACGACCTCGCTCACCACGAGTCTCCCATAGCTCAGTGGTTAGAGCGTCCAACCGGTAATCTTGAAGGTCATGGGTTCGACTCCCGTTGGGGGCTCAGAAAAGTCCTTTTCTGAGTAATGTCTTTTTCTGAGTAATTCGACTTGAGAACGCCTCTTCATTATTTGAGACTTACTTGTAAGGTGAAGTTTGATTTGGATTCTACCCTGTCACCGTGGCAATTAGGGATTGCATGAGATAGCATTGCGCCTGCGCGAAATCATACTTAAAAGACTATGCATTCATCAATACCCAGTCAAACCACACAAGGTGGGTCTGAATCAAAAGGGTGGGTACGTAATCCCTTGTTGCCATGGTGACAAGGTAGAATCCAAATCAAACATCACCTTACAGGTAAGTTTTGTTTAATTTTATAATTCTACATTGTCACCGCAGTGAAAGATCACATGAGACTTGAAATGCATGCATAAAGTTCTCAAGTGAACACAACTAGAAATCCAACGTATATCTGTGTTATATAAATTTGTGAACATACAAACACTGTGATAGATATACCGGTATACAGTGTTGATAAGAGTTCAATAAAGGTCTTTACAAGTGCATTAGCACTCCTTCAGAAAAGGATTTGCTCTCGAGTGGCTTGTTGTAATACTTTGCAAACACAGTCACTTTTCCATCCAGCAGCAGCCAAGATGTTCTCCAATGGGACTGCGTTTCATTTGGCAGCAGAGGTAGAAGCTGCACAAGTGCTGTGCGGCTTAAACTCGGTATTATCAATACCAGCTTGTTGCATAACTGTCTTAACCCAGTGACTAATACTATCACATGATACAGGACTAATGGCCTTACATAACTTAGAAATAGTTGGAAATGTTCTCACCTCAGGTGAGCAGTCCGAGTTAGGTACACTGTACTCCTTAAGTTATGTAACAACACATAACCTTTCATCGAACGAATAAGCCTCAAGCTTAATTAAAGGTTAAACACAAAATGTGGTTTATCAACGGAGTTGATAATGTAAATTGACCACCATACAGGGATTCGATTAGCTGACGTTTTGAGTGTTAGCCCTTCGTTGGAGCGAATGTGAATGCGAATTTTCGAAGCAATTAATTCGCTCCGACGAAGGGCTAATGCTCGAAACGTCAGCTAATCAAATCCCTGTACGGTGTTCAATTTACGTTATCAACTCCGTTGATAAACCAAATTTTTGTGTTTCACTCCCCCACCGACGCAGCACCACAATTTCTTTAGAAACTAATCCCTCTTAAGTAAAGGTTGCTTGGTTCCTAGTTTAGACTGTTTGACGTTGTGCGTAATGACAAAAGTACATGTAATCTCAGTTTGTGCCATGCAATTAATATCCAGTAAGTGGATATGTTGCAGTTCAATTTTTATTTTCTTTTTGTTCTTGTGTATGGTAATGTATGATAATGAGCAAAAGGAAAATAAAAATTGAACGAAGTACAAAATTGAACTACAGCAGATACACTGGCCCTGTTGACCACAGACCAAACTAATAAGCATAACAAGCTTCAGGGTAAGCTCCTTGAGTGATATTACTTGGATGGAGGATGTAAATTAGCAAGATATTGTAACACAACTTTAACATCCCTAGTCTCAACATATGGAGGTATGGAGGGTCCGGGCGACATTCATAAACACCTTTGAGAAATCTTGCAACCAATGGCTGGGAGCCAAAAGACACCAAAAAATATTTTTTGGTTGAATAATGCATGAAAGTGCAGATTGTGCAGTGTTCAGGGCACTGTAGCCTAAACCTTTCTTAAAAAGTTCTAGCAGAAACTCTAACGCTTGTCCTACAGTGGAATTGGTTGGATCAATACTCCTTTGATGACAATGTTGTATCCATTTCCTGATATATGGCTGGTACTGCTTGAATGTTCCTGGTCTCTATGATTTAAGGATGATGTCTGCTGCCTTTCCCAAAATGCCCTGTTTTTGGATGGTTGTTGGGATAGCTTGCATGCCATCAGATGAAGACGCTGCTGCCATAGTGGATGACAGGTCCCTTTCTTGCTCGGATGGATGAGAATGCTCTGTTACACTGGCAATAGTCATGGGGATTCCATGATCATCTGCATAAGTTTCGTGTACCATGGCTGTGTGGCCCAGTTGGACTCCACCACTATTCCTTTGGCTTCCTCCTGTTCGATTTTCTGTAAGCAGTGTAGGATGATGTTAAATGGGGCAAATGCATAGAAATAATAGTCAGCCCATCGGTTAAACTGGCCCCAGGGTCTGGATTCCATGAAGCATAGCAGGCAAGCTGCATGTTCAAACAGGAGGCAAACAGATCGATCTCTGGTTTGCCCCACAGATGTGTAATCAACAAGAATGTGTCTGAACAAAGAATCCATTCAGTATATTGTCATCAAAATGTCTAGATCCTCTATCTGCTTGAATGTTAGTTTTCCCTGGCACATGGCTAGCACTAATCCATATCTCTCTCTGCATACACCACAACCAGATTTCTTTAGTTAACCAGTCACATTGTGAAGACTGCATACCTCCCATGGAATTTTTGTATTCAACGGTTGTAGTATTGTCTGTTCTGAGGCAAACATGAACTTTAGAGGCATCTTTGCAAAAAAATTTCAGTGCTAGGAAAGTTGCAAGCAGTTCTAAATAGTTGATATGGTGGCAAGCCTCGGACTCAGTCCAGTGACCTGCACCAATAGACTGATTGTCAAGAACTGCTCCCCAGCCCGATGTTGTTGCAATGGCAATATCAGGGCTAGGGTTCCCCTGCGTTACTCTCTTGGTGGCACCTTCGATATTTTCACACCAGTTTAGTTGCATAATTACATCTGGGGATTGCAGTTTTGAAGAAAAGTGACCCCTCTACTGTGTGCAAGGGTAACAGTTTTATCTCATTCCAACTCTATAAAATAAGGGCCCAAATTAATCCACCCAGGAAAATTTGACACAATCAGGCCTATGACGTCAGCTAACTTACATAATGTACCATTTGCAAAGAAGGCGACACTGCAATGAGTTTGCGCAGATGCAATGCTATTTCGCATGATCTTTCATTGTGGTGACAAGGTAGAACCAGTCTTGTCTAGTTTGATGGACTCTGGGAAAGAGGTTACATCACTTGGCAAAAAGTACAAATCCCAATAACATTATCAGGGCTAATTGAGACTAATTTTTCAGCTTACTAGCCCAGTGGCTGTAGTGAAAGGTTTGATTCACTAGCCAAAACGACTTTTTCACTATCTAGCCAGACTTGCTTGACAGACGTTTGTTACTGCAACATATTTGACACTGATGAACAAAAAATTGCCAATCTCAATATTATCTTTCATGTGAGTGTCCATTTATCAACTGGTTAAAATTTGAAACTCATCCCTGTGCCCTGCGCAACTCTGAAATGGCCTATATATACTGACCTGCAACTTATCAGCTTTCATCATTTCATCATCAAAACTTATCAGTTTTGAATATAAGTACAGTATGTTTTGCAGTTTGAAAGTTTTGTAATAAGATTGTAGTCTTCACTTGCTTTTGTCACCATAAATTAAGTTCTTTAAAATACCTACAAGAAACACTGGTACAAATTTAAAGTAGTGAAATTGGATGTTAGAACATATTTTTAACCCTAGTCTAATTTGAAATTCTTACTTCAGATGCATATTCTGTTTTGAATGCAAACTTGATGTGATTTGAATATTAATGGACTTGAAATGAAATAGCTCAATGCACTAGAATGAAGACAAATTATTTGAATCACATCACTTATTTTTCAAGAGTTTCACCATGTAATGATAATGCTCCAGAGAAATACCATTATTAGAAATGCGCATAAGTGCTTCTACAGTGGAAACACCATGGAGGTCACACATGATCTGTTTAGACAAAAATTACCTCTATCGCAGCAGTCTGTTTGGACAGGGAAAATGAGACAAATCTCAGTGACCAGCAGCAAATTGGGAAAATGTTGGGAAGCAGTTTGTTTACCGTTAATTGCTTTAGTATGGACAAAGCCAGGCCGGAAAAGTCAATGGTTTGTTCGCCTTGTTGGTAAACTAAAGTTATTTCTTTGATGCAGTAAATTATATGACATTCACTACAGCCACTACCGTAAAAGCTCTATTAAGCCCCCGGGGGGCGTATTTAATTTCAGGCCTCATTAACAGGGGGCTTATTAGAGAGGGGGGCTTAATAGAGATGGGGGGGCTTATTTAAAATCTTTGAAAATGCCATTTTCGTCTTAAAATAGTTTTTGTATAAAACTAAAACAACTGCATTAAAACTTTATTATGTAATACAGAGCAGCAAACAGTATTGTGTGTTTGAGTGTATACTTGTAAAAAACAAACCAATTGGACTTCGTCAGTGGGACTAGGGGAGAATAATTACAAAATCTCATGTCCCAAAAAGGGGGGGGGGGGGGTGGTGGGGCTTATTAGAGACTTTGACAATTCCCATGTGTGATACATACCTCTGGTCAATTCAATTCAATTCAATTCAATTTTATTTCAAATCACACAAGTACAGTGTATTAGAGAAAGAAAGATTATTACAGTAGTGTTACAAACATCAATATAAGGAATGTAGTACAATAAGAGAACAAAAAAAAAGACACTAAAATAATTTACAATTCATTGTTACTAAGGATATCTAAGAAATGAAGGAGAACAAGAAAAGAACTATTTAAATACCACAAGCCAAAACACATTTTTTACTAGTTTGTAGCTAGCTGGCTACTGTTAGTCTCAAGCCCTGATTAATGGAGTGAGATGGATCCATGAGCTGGCTTACAGGAGCCTTTGATTCTTATTTGCCTCCTCTTGGTAGTTGACTTAATAGCCTCGTATTTATTTTCTGATTGATAATTTTGTTTTCATTTTCTTTTTTAGACTCCGTACGAGATAGCCATTATTCGCCAGTTTCCATTTTCATCTGATCTACAGCGCATGTGTGTAGTGACTCGCACATTAGGAGCTCCTAATATGGATGTGTATGCAAAGGGTGCTCCAGAGACCATTGCAGCTCTTTGTCACCCTCAAACAGGTTATCACTGGTGATTGTTTTAAATGGAGTAATTTGTACACTTTGC
This sequence comes from Pachyseris speciosa, assembly GCA_016490735.1. Taxonomy (NCBI): domain Eukaryota; kingdom Metazoa; phylum Cnidaria; class Anthozoa; order Scleractinia; family Pachyseridae; genus Pachyseris; species Pachyseris speciosa. The sequence goes on from JAEMWC010000127.1 coordinate 693,884, forward strand.
AATTTGTACAGTCATTGTATTCTACTTTGCCACACTTCAGTTCTTGGATTGGGCTTGGATTGCGCATGACCAACTGGTCACTCACTTGATCGTTTTTTTGTACACTTGCCAGCTTGTAAAGACGTAATGTTTTGCTGTGAATCATTACCTCAAGTCTGCACATGTACATTGATCTGTAAAGCTCAATTACTTTTTCACTGTTTACACAAATGTATTATGGGAGCAGATGCTAGAAAGACCAGTGATCCAATATGGCAAGCCGTTGCTGCCAAAAGCCTATCTAGTTGTAAATCCTGGTCCAAATGTCTTTCAATGTCATCGAGTTAGAAAAGTTACATGGTCAGTTTTGAAATTACATGGTCGAGTTCTGGAGAACCATGGTTGAGTTGCATTTTGAAAGTTTGAGTTCTCTCGAGTTTTTATACTCTCAATAGCGAATTTTCAATTTCTCGCTAGCGAGATTTTAAATTCTCGCTAGCGAGTTTTCAATTTCTCGCTAGCGAGTTGTCAATTTCTCGCTAGCGAGATTTTAAATTCTCGCTAGCGAGTTTTCAATTTCTCGCTAGCGAGTTTTTCTCAATCGTGCGCAAGCGGAATATGTGGACGGATGTTGTAGACGGTGGAGGAAACTTTAGACCATAGAGGGAAGTTGAAGGCCGCGAATGGAAGCCGTAAATTTCGCAATTTTGAACTGTTGTTTTCTTTGAGGGCTCAAACTGGCGGGATTTAAGTGTACCGATATTTCATTAAGCCAAAGAACATAATGCAAACAAGACCCTCTATGAGCTTTTACCTGGGACACCTTGAACACCTTGCGAAGTGCAGAAACAGACGTACGCTAAAACCGACTATCGGTTCGAAAATTGATCAAAGGGCCCTTGAAGCCAGCTCATTCACGTAGTGGCTAAGTGCATGCATTCGGGTATTCATTGCTGCTGTAGTCTGATGCGATTTCAATACAGGTTTGCTACATGAGGTGAAGTAGTTAGGCAGAGCAGCTTGTCGATTTCTTTCGACAAAGTGACACAAATATTCTCTGTCGGCTGGAATTTAGTTGTGATTCAGTAATTTTGCATATCTTGCACTGTAAAAAACAATGAAAGTCTTCAGGATCTAGACGTGTTCAGCATCGCATGTCACGAAAGGACTTTTAATGCACCTTCTTTTTTTCCTTCAAAACCTAGTTGAACGATGCCAACACTGATGAACTTTGTTGTGCGTCCTGCAACACAAATAATGCTTGACTTAAAGCCTGGTTTTCATATATTGGGAAAATCCCAGACGGTCGGGGATTTCACTGTTTCCCGACCGTCGCAGATTATACCGATTAATGAAAACTGGAGATCGTAGGCATCCCCGATCGTCTGGGATGGTCGGGGACAAATTGGGAAAATCGGGAAGGTTTCTATTTTGCCGATGCGTCCCAGATTTCTGCGGTGGTCGTTATCTCGGCATAAATCTGGGACGGTCGGGAAATAGGCTTTAAAGCCTGGTTTTCATATGTCGGGAAAATCCCAGACGGTCGGGGATTTCACTATTTCCCGACTGTCCCAGATTTATGCCGAGATAACGACCACCGCAGAAATCTGGGACGCATCGGCAAAATAGAAACCTTCCCGATTTTCCCGATTTGTCCCCGACCATCCCAGACGATCGGGCATGTCTACGATCTCCAGTTTTCATTAATCGGCATAATCTGGGATGGTCTGGAAACAGTGAAATCCCCGATCGTCTAGGATTTCCCCGACATATGAAAACCAGGCTTTAATGGCAAATTTTGATAATGATCTTTTTCTTGTCACGTACTGGCGCCACAGAGTCTGGCTTGTACCGTAGTTCATTTCACTAGTAAATCAGTTTAAAATTACTTTCGATCCGTATTAAAGCGCGGGTCAGACACTGTACTTCTCCTGAGCGGAACTTAATTACAGTTTAGGTCGACCCAAATTAGTTACAGTCATACTGAAAACGATACCACGATTACAAATACTACGGCGAGGCTGAATTATAACAGTAATTCAAGTGGGATCCAGTGACATTTTCACATAGCCAACTCCGAAAACAGTTTTACGTGATTCACTCGTACAAAAACAAACATGCATTGAGTGAACCCAAAAGCAAACCATTTTCATTTTTCAAACGGATTGTTTCCGAGAATCAGAAAGCGTGCGTTCGACTTCTGCACTTCACAAGGTGTCCAAAGTGTACCGAGTTAACGCTCACAGAGCGTCTTGTTTGCATCATGTACTTTGGGTCAATGAAATATCGGTACACTTGACAGCTGACTTGAACCCCGCCAGTTCGAGCCCTCAAAGAAAACAACAGTTCAAAATTGCGAAATTTACGGCTTCCATTCGCGGCCTACAACTTCCATCTATGTTTTAATTAAAGCTTCCGCCACCGTCTACAACTCCGTCCGCATATTGCGTTTGCGCACGATTGAGAAAAACTCGCTAGCAAGAAATTGAAAAACTCGCTAGCGAGAATTTAAAATCTCGCTAGCGAGAAATTGACAACTCGCTAGCGAGAAATTGATAACTCGCTAGCGAGAATTTAAAATCTCGCTAGCGAGAAATTGAAAACTCGCTAGCGAGAATTTAAAATCTCGCTAGCGAGAAATAGAAAACTCGCTAGCGAGAATTTAAAAACTCGCTAGCGAGAAATTGAAAACTCGCTAGCGAGAACTCAAACTTTCAAAATGCAACTCAACCATGATTCTCCAGAACTCGACCATGTAATTTCAAAACTGACCATGTAACTTTTCTAACTTGATGATATTGAAAGACATTTGGACCAGGAGTTACAACTCGATAGGCTTTTGGCAGCAACGGCTTGCCATAATCCAACAACCAATGACTGTAATCTACTGCTCATATCAATTAACAGTGGCCTATGGACTTGAGTGTGAGTACGAGATCAAGTACAAGTACAACTTTCAAATTTCAAACCAGTTATCACCCAAGAGCCCACTCTCTTCTTTGTTACGTATCAGTAAACAATGTTACAAGTGATCATCTAAAGCAACATTGTGAACTAGATTTTAACAGTTGTACTCTCACTCAATCTCGTACTCAAATCTAAAGGTACCTCGACTGGTATCACTGCTGCATGCATTTTGTTCCTGCTTACTTCATGCCTCAATAATCATTCCCTGAATATGTTGGCTCATGAGTGTCATTTCACTAGCGTGAAGTTGACTGTGAAATAAATGCAATACAGTATTCTTAATTAAAGATACTATTGATATAATAATCTCCCCTGTTACTAGCTTGATTAACTTATCCATCACCTCTGGTATTGTGCCAAATCAATTAAAAATTGCTCGAGTTATTCCTTTATTTAAATCTGGTGAACAGGATATATTTACAAATTACAGACCCGTGTCTGTTTTATCTGCATTCTCTAAAATTCTAGAGAGAGTCATGTACAATCGTCTTTTAAGGTTTCTTAATGTCTATAAAATTCTCTCTGATAATCAGTATGGTTTTCGCAAACATCACTCCACTGCTTATGCTCTAGCTTGTTTGTATGACAAAATCTCTTCCGCTATTGAAAATAAGGAATATACAGTTGGTATTTTCATAGACTTGTCTAAAGCCTTTGACACCGTTGATCATCAAATTTTAATTTCAAAACTAGAGCATTATGGTGTTCGAGGCACTGCACTTAGATGGTTTGAAAGCTATCTAAGCGATAGACAACAATATGTAGAATTTAATGGTATTTGTTCGGATTCTTGCCAAATAAAGTGTGGGGTGCCTCAGGGCTCTATACTAGGCCCCTCCTCTTTCTGCTCTATATAAATGATCTGTGTAATGTGTCAAAGGTGGTGGACTTTATTCTTTTTGCTGATGACACTAACATATTTTTTTCTCACAAAGATTTTAATTTACTTTCCGAAACCATAAATTCTGAAATGTGTAAATTAACACAGTGGTGTCGAGCTAATAAGCTGTCAATTAACTTTAAAAAATCGAATTTTATGGTTTTTAGACCACGCCAAAGGAGGCAAACACTTGATCTATCTATTCAAATTGACAACAATAAGATTGATTGTGTGAAAGAAACAGTATTTTTAGGTGTTATCCTTGATGAGCATTTGTCATGGAAGCCTCACATTCTTAGTGTCTCTAGAAAAATATCAAAATCTATAGGCATTATTCATAAGTCAAGTTTTTGCCTTCCCAAAACTTCCTTACACTGTTTGTACTATAGTCTAGTTTACCCTTACTTAATATATTGTGTTTCAGTTTGGGGATCGACATATCAGAGTAATTTAAATCGCGTTATTCTTCTGCAAAAGAAGATAATAAGAATAATATCTAAAGTTCCTTTCGATTCCCACACTGATGTTCTTTTCAAAGAAAAGGAGATTTTGAAATTCTCTGACATTTATTTATACCAGATAGGTAAATTCATGTATCTATTCAAAAGAGGTTTACTTCCTAATTATTTTCGTGATATGTTTACTCTCGCAAGCCAGTTACATTCGCATTATACTAGAAATTGCAACCTTTTTTACATACCTCCCTGCCGAACCAATATTCGAAACTTTTCAATTCGGTTTCAAGGACCTAAGTTTTTCAACTCGTTAAGTCATGACATACAAAACAGTGAAAGCATCCGTTTGTTTGGGAAAAGACTTAAAAAATTCCTTCTTTCTTAGGCAAATATACTCATTGTTGAGCTACTTACTTCTTTTTCTTTTTTTTTCTTTTCTTTTTAAAATAATACATTTAATATTTCATGCTGTCCCCGCAATTCGTATGATGTATCCTATATTGTCAGGAAGCCTATAGTTCATAAGCCCCCGGCTTCTATATAGGCTTTCTTGTCATTACCACCTTAAACATTTGTAGTCTATTGTCTTAAGTTTAAGTTATTATAAATTTCTTGTGTTTCGTATTTTTAAATTTTGTATTTTTATGTGGTTAATGGCAAATAAATGGAAATGGAAAATGGAAATGGAAAATGTAGTGACACAGTACATGTACAAACAAAATGTACCAAGCTTCAAAATACATGTTATTCATTTGCTTTTAATGATAAATGGTAATGATAATGATAATAACTACTTGCATTTAATTTGTCGTTTTTGTTCATGTTTTTAGTTCCTGTAGATTTCCATGACATTCTTCAGCAATATACCCTGCATGGCTATAGAGTTTTGGGTTTGGCATGGAGACCTTTAGATCAAAAGCTATCGTGGCACCACCTTCAGAGAGTCACTCGGTAATGTTGTGTGAACTTGTGTCGACTCTGTAGTTTTTTACCTATTAACTGATGTTGTTTTGTGGTAACACATCAGAAGAGGTACTGCATAACATGTCCAGGACACCAGACAGCAGTGCCAAAAAACTGTTCATTTTGAACATGTTATTCAGACAGCAACAAAAGAAATCCACTTTATGTTAGCTATCTTAGAACAAGGTACAGAAATAGAAATGTGCACTGATATTGTCCTCTGCTGTTATCTGTTCCGAAAAGGAAACAGTTCTCCAAGAACATTGTCTATAGTTTAATAATATATATGAAAAAATTTCTCGATTCTGATTGGCTAAGAGAAATGCAGTTTTTAGGAAACACCGGTGCAGAAAAAAGGTAATTCAGTGCAGAAAAAAGGAAATACAGTGCAAAACAAGGTAAAAAACTGAGGATTCTGATTGGTTGATAAACAAAGGCGCTGCCATTGAGCCAATCAAACGCGGCCTCTGAATGGCGCAAAGTCTGAAGAGCATGAAGAGCTGCAAGCGACTCTGCGAGTCAAAACAATGGCTGGCTGTTTGAGCAGGTTTTCTTTCTTCGTGACCGCAATAACAGCAGAGAAGCTGCAAAACAGCTCTAAAAAGGAGAAACGGCTGCGAAAAATTGGAATTACGAGTCCGTTGATGGAGTGACGCCGAGATTAATAAACAAACAAGGACAAACAAGGCGAAGATAACGAACTAGAAAGCCTGAAGGTAATGATTACAGCGCTTGATAGACACTTAGCAAAGAAAGTAGCCTTATAGCTATAGCCTGTAATTGTTTAGCCAGTTTTTACAGCTAAAATCGCTTTAAAAACATCGAGAAAACTGTTGTTTTGGTTCACCTTAGCTTCGTTGCGTTGCTTCTGCAACGTTAAGAAGCTATCTCGCAATTTTTTCATGTATATTATTAATAAGTAATCACATGATTTTTCTCGTGCAATTTGGAATAAATAAGCACTTGTAAATTTTTTCAAAGACCACAAATTGCACTCGCCCTATGGGCTCGTGCAATTTTGTGAGTCTTTGAAAACATTTACTCGTGCTTATTTATTCCAAATTGCACGAGAAAAATCATGTGATTACCTATACTAATACTAAGTATTCCACTGTCTTTTGTTTGACTTGAGTTGCTAGGAACAGTGATGCTAAAATCATTTCTTTATAAATGTGAAAGTTCAGGAGTAGCTGCAATTAGATTTTGCAAATTTACCTCACTTTTGCTTTTCTTAAATGTTGTTGCCTGTGTTTCTCAGGGATCAAGTGGAGACAGGTCTGACATTTCTTGGACTGTTGGTACTCCAAAATGCTCTCAAGCCACAGAGTGCAGCTGTCATTAGACAGCTTCACAGTGCTGATATTAGGACTGTCATGGTGACTGGTAAGAACTCACACCTGCCTTACTTTGGTTGCTATAATTAATGGCTTTAGCTGTTGAACCTAACTAAGTAAATACAAAAGAGGCTTATTCCTGCGTTTTATTGGTGGGCAAGTGCCGCTTAAAATAGTTGCTTGTGTATTAGACCAATTATTATTATTATCTTGGATTTTCAAAACATGGAGAGTTGGAGTGAATCAAAGGGGGCGGGAAAGCTTACATGGTTGTACTATTTATTAGAGAAATGAAATCCTGAGTTGGCAACATGAAATACAGAGGAACCAGTGGTCTCAGCGATTTCGTCCACAGAAATTCTATATTTATAACATCCTGTAAAAAATAATCGTCTTTATTAACACTAATATTTCATGATCAGGTGATAACATGTTAACAGCTGTGAGTGTCGCACGGGACTGTGGTATGGTGGCTCCCTCTCATAAGGTATGTTACTGTGATGTTGTCACAGGTTACCCACACAACCTCAGACTTTCTGGATTTTCTGGACCATGAAGCATCTTGAAGTATTAATACATCCCCAAGTGGGACGCTTGTCCATCACAGCATACCCAGCTTGAAGTGACAAGGAGTGTTACTACTTTTTCCTGGATGGGATGGTTGTCCATCACAGCACACCCAGCTTTAACCCTCGAGAAGTTTTGCTTGTGCTTTCTGAATATAATAATAACAACAATAATGTTTAGACAGGGTAACCGCTTCAGTTATTCAACTGTTATCAATGTAGACCCTGATAAAAAGAAAAGAATGTTTGTTTTTCTTAGGTTATTGAAGTAATTGCAAAACCAAGGGAAGATCAGTCTTTTGGTTTGCAGATTACATGGAATATTGTTGGTGCAGTTAATGGAAAAAAGAGTTTTACATCACAGGTATCTTGTGACATCTACCAGGATTAAAAGCTTATCAAAAACGATTGTAGTTTGATAGTTGAGTTAATTGTTTGCTCCCGATTGAGTCACATGTGAATCGCAACGTTTCAGCCGCTATACTGCTGGTCTCCATGAGGTGATGGTGTCAACTGGCTGTTTATCAGTATAAGTACATTTCCTCTGCCGTTTTAGAACACAGCAATGCGACCAGACACTATCCGCCCAGGAATAAGGTTAAGTTTATTGACTGAGACCCACATTCTTACACCCGTAGGGTTATAGAGGGCAAAGACTTAACTCTGACAACATCAGCAGATGCGGTGGAATTGAGATTCCTGAAGCTTGAATGCCCACGATCAAACAACACAACAGCCAATCGGTGCCAAACACAATAGCCAAAGGAACAATTTCTAGTCTGAACGATAAGGATCGAAACGCACCAATCACCACCAAACACGGTGCTACTAATACTGATAAACATCATGAAGACCAGCAGTATAGTGGTCGAAACATCGTAATCCACATGTACTTGACTCAATCGTGAGACAAACGATTAACTCAAGTATCATTTCAAACCACGATGACAAACACCTTTCGTGATATGAATGTAGTTTATTAAAATTTGAGGGCAACTTGCGTGTTTGTCCTAACTTTAATTTAATTTTAATAATCACAATTGCCTTTAGCAAGCTAATTTGGCAATGGGTGATCAGCACATGAATTCTCAGATAATACTACTAAAGAAGGTGAACAAGTCTGTTGCTGCCGCTTTTTGTGTTAATTTTTTAGTCGTAGGTTATACGTGTTAATTGCGTTCTTTTGTAAACCGCATTCTTTCCGTTTCTTAAGTGCCTTTGCCACGTTTAATTTTGTGCTTTTCGTAAGTTATTCAAGTTATTTCTGTTACTTCTTTCTCGCATAATTTTCCTTTGTTTTCGCTCCTTTTAATACAAGTTTCGTTATTTCGGTTTTATTTTCGCCACTGTCTCTCGCTTAAGGTCGTTTATTCCTCTTCGCTCGTTTATTTATGCGTTTTGTGTTCCGTCCTGGAAATCATACAACGTTTATAAGTGCTTTTTTTCTGGTTCAATTTTATGTCTTTTTATTGTTACTTTCTTGTCAATTTTCCGTTTATTCTTGCTCACTTGTAACATGCATTTCGTTTTGTTTTCTCTCTGTAGCAACCGTGTTTTTAGAAGTGATTAAAACGTTTATGTTCATTACGTGCGCGTTGAAAATTTGATTATTTGGCCTCATCAAGTCCAAAACAAGGACAACAAGATAACTTAATAACGAACAAACTACTCACGCACAGATGCACCAAATGTGATTGCCAAAATACATCAATAAAATAGCTTGCTAGAGATGGAGCATGAAATGCAGCAGTAGATTCAGAAAAAGAAAACTATATAACATGGCTGATAATACTACTTGTTAAATTAAAAAGCAACATTAGTCATAAGAAACAATTTGAAATATAAGGGTAAAATTGCTTGACCTTATTAGTGATTGCACTGCAATGTTGTCAAGTTGTACTATGAATTATATAAGTACTTATCTTACAATCGGTTTTCTTTGTATTAATTGCCTTTCTAGAATCAAAGAATATCTGGACAAAGCTGCTATCATTTTGCTTTGGCAGGGAAAACATTTACTTTAATCCGGAGTCAGGAACCAGAGCTCTTAAAGAAGGTATTGATAACAGAAAGTACCTTAGTTTCATTGTTGTAGTCGAGATAATAAAGAAACAGGCTTTGTTTATGAAAAACTCGCCTTTAGATCTCTCCCAAATATTACGTTGGCTCGTGCTCTGTAAGTTGAGCAAGAATATCTTTCTCCACTAACATGTTTTTAAAGTGGCTTGGTGTAGGTACATATTGTGTGTGAAGAGTTCTTGATGTTTTTTTAAGAATTTGTTACTTCCTACAGCATTACAGCATGCGAAAGTTGAATACTGTTTGTATTAAGACACATATAATACTGCAAGAATGTATACTTGTTGTTTCTTCTTTGTTATTATCATGTTATCTTTTGCTCTAGTTGCTCATATCTGGAACTGTATTTGCACGAATGTCACCCGAGCAAAAAACCCACCTCGTAGAGGGACTACAAAATTTGAAGTAAGTCCGTAGGAACATGCTAGTAGTATGCAAAAAAATATTGTGCGTAATGCAGTAAGATATATTCATTAACAAACATTAATGACGTTATAGAATTAAAATGCCCCTTCTGTGTGCCCTCAGTACGGTGCTGTTACAAATTCTCGCCTTAGGGTGCCCTTTTGATTCCCCCCCCCCTCCCCTGCTGACTAGCTGTTACCTTTCCAGTTTGAAACGTAAAGCACGGAAAGCAAAGTAAAACTTTCACGGAAGCTATTAGCAAGTGTTTTTTTCTTAATCCTTGAGCGAGCTGTGACCAGTGGGTGTTGTGTTCAAACAGGCATACGAAAATAAATGTCTAGTTTGCAGTCGAAGGGATATCATCCTAAGGTGCCCTCTATTTTTCGCCTGGCTGAAACTGGTAAAACAGTGCCGTTTAATAAAATGTTTTGTCACGTGACTTTTGCCTCTGTCAGTATTTTGAACCACCTGTGACTTTAAGGTGTGGAGGGGGATGAGTGGGTAGAGTGTAAATTAGATCGTATGAGGTACTTTTCTGATTTGTGTCTTTCTCTCTTGTGTCAGTTACTGTGTAGGGATGTGTGGGGATGGAGCCAATGATTGTGGGGTAAGCGAGACGCCTGTTATCTTGTAATTCTATGGAGGTGTCAACAACACTGGCCAGATGGCTTCGTTGCTTACAGTTCTCACCATTCTCCGCAAACGCGTTAGTTTCTTCTGAATACAAAAGTTGGAATCAACCTGTAAAACACCAAACGAAAGGTTTGATTTTGTTTTATTTCAGGCGCTCAAGATGGCGCATGCTGGCATCTCTTTGTCAGAAGCTGAAGCTTCTGTTGCATCGCCGTTTACATCCAAGGTAAGAAGTTAATATATAGATTTAGCCAAGCCTAAAAGCGGAGCTCCACGATTATTATTTTTTTACTGGTATTGAAGAACACCGCACGGCTTTCCTTGCGCCAATATTTTATGTTTAGAGCAGACAACGGGAATTGACCGCGGTTCAAAAACATCAAAACATTACGAGAAAACAATACAGTCGACACGTGTGTTTGTTCAAAAACAAATTTAGCAATCAAAGAATGATCAAATATTTTCATCCAACATCGTTGGACGAGCATGTTTGACGGTTTAGCCACCTCTCACAATAGTGCATTAAATGGCTTTCCATGTTTGATCGAAATCAAACATGTTCATCCAAAATTTCGCATTACGAACAAATGTTTGATCGTTTAGCCACCCCAACAAACAAATCGTGCACAAACGGTAAAAAGCAACCAAATGAGCCACGTAACGTCGAAAATTTCAGCAATAATACGCAAAAATCATTTATTTTGGACTCACTTGGTCCCGTGTTTGGTCAAACATTATTTTGCGTTTAGCCACCAAACGTTATGCTTGACAAACACGATAATGGAAGAAAATGTTTGATCTTTTAGCCGGGACTTAACAAACATGTTTCATAGTACGTTAAGTTTTGACATAGCTTAAATGTCCTAGAAAAGAGAAAAAGGAAAACAATCCTGATAGTTTGAATAGGTAATCGCATGGGGCCGAGTAAATATCACTTGTGCCAGTTTTCAGAAAGTTTCTGAAATTGCCCTCATCGCGCAAAACATAAGTGATACTAATCCTTAATTTACGAGGATTCATTGCGATTACGTGTTAATAACATAAGGGCAAACGTTTCTTTCAGTTTTTAACACTGCAGAAACACAGACGCCGAAAAACATGTGCAGTCAGCCAAGCGGAGGAAAACACTCGTTCGCTTGTAAAACAACAAACAAACAATTCAATTAGCTACTTCTTTGTGTCCAAAACGAGTAGACTGTTATTTATATCCATTCGAGACAGAAATACAAGTTTCCTTCCTGAACAATATTAACAACGATTAAACCAAATGCTAAGCTTCAATTTATTTAAGTTACCTGTGTTGTCGAGGTTTCTACCACTTGAAAATACGCATCGATCCACTATCGTAAAAACACGCATCTACAAAAATAGCAAACGGTTTGTTCAAAGAAAGAACTTCTTCCACCAAGTGTGAGCTACTCGTTCCTCCCATTAATGCCGGTGAGTTGTTAAGAACTTTCTTGGTGAGCTGCAAGATGTCGCGGTAAAGTGAACAAGCCCTGAAGCATTAAATCATTTTGTTTTTCAACCACACAATCCGGGCGCCATAGAAGTGGATCCAAAAATTGAAGAATTTCCTGCGAACAACCTTTTGCTCTTCCATTTTCCAGTTGAAAATTCACCTTCCGGAGTATCTTTTAAGTAGTTCTTGATTTTTATGTCTTTATGCGAATTAAGAGACAGAAACTGAACTTCGAAGATGATGTTGTTTTGCTCAAAATGAGACACCAACTGAATCTGAAATCTCGAGCCGCAGAAAGCGCGCGAAAAATTAAGCCTCGTTGTGGCTTGGGTGTCTCGTTTTGGTTTAATTAACTTGACTTGAGCCTGCGATCCAATTGAAAACCATTACCTGATCAGCGGTCAACTTCAAAAAAACAGCGGACCTCGATGAGCTCTAACTTGAGCCCGCGATGTGGTCACGTGATACTGGTCAGCGGGAACCTTGTTTTGACAGGTGTCAATTAGCCATGACACGGATGCCCTATATCAAAGATATACGCTGTAAACTAGGTGATCAGCTGGAGTATGGCCGCCATGTTGGATTATTATGATTATTATTAGGATATTATTAATTATTGGGCGACTCCGTCGTCGTCGTCGTCGTCGTCGTCGTCGTACGCGCCCACGAGCAATACCGCTAGCCATTTTTACCATGAGAAAAGCAGTTGACGGGTTTCTATAAGTATGGTGCTCCGCCGGAGCTCCGCTATGACCATGTAATGAGTTTGTCTATTAGTATTTAGTTATTGTTCCCGCCGCATTTGTTTCACGTTTGTATTGAGAGGCCATCGTCAACTACTGCTACACTGGGCAGTAATATGCTAAACACTGTTTTTGCAGTAATATAAACACAATTTTAATGGGTTTGACCCCATCTTGTGACTTTCCAAAGCGCCTACGTCATATAAACGACCATAAAAAGGTGCTTTATCTAAGAAAACATAATATATAGATTTAGCCAAGCCTAAAAGCGGAGCTCCACGATTATAATTTTTTTTGTACTGGTATTGAACAACTTCGCATGGCTTTCCTTGCGCCAATATTTTACGCTTAGAGCAGTCAACAGGAATTGGCCGCGGTTCAAAACCTCAAAACATTAAAACATTACAAGAAAGCAATACACGACGCATATGTTTGTTCGAAAACAAATTTAAACAATCAAAAACCGATCAAACATAATCATCCAACATCGTGTTGGACGAGCATGTTTGACCGTTTAGCCGCATCTCTCAACATATAATTTAAATGGCTTTCCATGTTTGATCGAGATCAAACATTTTCATCCAACATTTCGCGCTATGAACAAATGTTTGATCATTTAGCCACCCCAACCAACAAACCCGTGTACAGTGGGTAAAAAGCAACCAAATGAATCAAACAACGTCGAAATTTCAGCGATAATACGCAAAAATCGTTCCATAGACTCATTCTGTCTGGTGTTTGGTCAAAGATTTGTTTGTGCGTTTAGCCACCCAACGTTATGTTTGACAAACACGATGTTGGATGAAAATGATTGATCGTTTAGCCGGGGCTTTAATCCTTTTTTTAGTTCAAGTTTATGGTAGTATGCTACGCCAAACGTGACAAAATATCAAAGATGCAACTTTATAATTCAAATCCACCAATTCACTATCAAGATCGATAAAATTAACATCAATTTGCTTGTTGAATGTGTCAAGATTGTAGAATTTAATGTCAATTCCCACGTGTTTCATGTCATGTATCAAGAGACACGTTTTCTAAATCAAGATGCATGTTTTTAAATCAAGAAGGGAGACAACAATTTTTGATCAGTTTTGTTTCCGAGAGGGACTGAAACCGAACACACAGGCTGGAATTCAAGATGGCTTCTAATCGTTTCTATATTCCCAATGCAAATGAATTTTTCGAAGGTTTGCTCTCCCTTTTGCATCAGTGCGGGGACTGTTTGAACGAAAATACCGATGGGGGGTACGCAGAATTTCTTGCAAGACGTCTAGAGGAATATCAACGCACTTTGCGGGTGATGTATGGTCGAGTTACGGACTCGGTTCAGGGGAATCAGCTTACCCAAGATTTGGAACTTTTAATGCAGGTAGTGGACTCTAGATTACAATCACTTGCAACACTATACAGTGACTATCATTATCAAGGCAGTACAGAAGAGTTAAGTACTACGCAGAATTCACAGTTATTTATTCTCGAAAGGTCGGGTAATCCTGGGAGGCCTAGATTTGAAATTAGGCAGGAGCAAATTCATGGACTAAGAGAGGCATTGGGGTTTCGCTGGGTAGATATTGCAAGGATGCTAGGGATGTCTCCTAGGACACTTAATCGGCGGAGGCAAGAATTTGGTATGCCACTCGGTCAACAGCATAATTTTTCCTCCTTGTCCGATGCAGACCTGGACAATATTGTAAGAAGCATCCTTTCAGTTACCCCACAGTCAGGTGTCGGTTTGGTTCAGGGAGCGCTAGGATCAAGAGGATTGAGAATACAAAGGCGTCGTGTCATTGAAGCACTTCAGAGACTTGACCCAGTCATGTCAGTGTTAAGACAATCTAGAAGAATCATTCGTCGAACCTACCAAGTGCCAGGTCCAAATTCCTTGTGGTATGTTTATAGTATTCATATGGTACCATACATGTACTTTCTGATATTTTATTGATTTATTTTTGCCATGTTGCTGAAGCCTTGTAGGCAGGATACAGGCTTGATAAAGGGGAAATAAAGAGATAGTGGGTGGTAGAAGTATTTGAAGGGGGAAAGGAATTTGAAGGAAACATGCGGCTTAGAAAGTCTGGTTCAAGCTCAAAATTTGAGCACATGAAAAGTCTGCCAGCTGAATCAAATTCCAGGAGGGGCAGGGGCACTCCCTTATGTGCCTATATGGGGATGTGCTGCTGGACAGGGTATGGCTTGTAACATGTCTCTCTTAATCAGGATTTATAATTTCATGGGGTGTCCTAAACAGTGCTCTATTATAACCAGACGTAAATAATGAATGATGAATGGCATCAATAAGTAATTGATGAGTAATCATTATTTGCTATAATTAATGAGTAATCGATGACTAATCAATGGCCAAAATTTTGTGGCCTATTCGTCAATGACATGCATTACTCAAGTTATCAATGACTAATCAACCGATTACCCATCAATGACATTGATTACTCATTATTTCATTTATGTCATGGATTGGTCATGTCTGGTTATAAACAGGGTATTGCCTGTATGATTGAGTTGATTTGCTATAAAATTTGTTCTTACTCCAAGTATGCAAACGCACAGGTTGTAACATAAATTTGTCCTTTTTTTAATTGCCAGTAACTTAAAAATAAGATAGTATGCATTTTGTCCCTTGTCCTAAACTGTGTAATAAAATTGTGAGTGTTGTCCTAAACAGGGTGTGTATTTGAAATTTTTTTGGGCCTAAACAGGGTCAGGGCTTCAAACCTTCAGCAGCTCACCTACATACTGTACATGTACTCAAATCTTGGTTGAGCCCCCACTCCCCCTTTGGGATCAAATAAAAAATAAGCCCCTCAAAAAGGACCTTTGAAAAATAAAAGCCCCAGGGCTTATTTTCGGAATTTTAGGGTAGCCTCTAAAAATGGCTTTAATTCATTTTTACACAGGTACTACAATAACATGTAACATTTTCTTACAGCAAACCTTGTGGATTATTTTCATCATAGACTTGGAACATTTGCCTCAAATTGTTTGAAATCCAAGAGAACAGGCATAATTTGTTACTAGGGATTGACCTCCATGCATGTTTATATTGCTGGTAAATTTGGTTCTTAACCTGGCTAAAGTTCCTAGTATGTTTATATAGAAGTACTTACACCTCTGCCTTCCTTTCACAGGCACATCGATGGTGACCATAAGTTGATTGAACCATATCGTATTGTGATACATGGTGGAATTGATGGTTTTTCAAGATTAGTTGTCTATCTTCATGCTTCCACAAATAATCGTGCAAGTACTGTACTGGCACTTTTTAGGGAGGCTATCAGCTATTACAGTGTTCCATCAAGAGTACGAAGTGACAGGGGTTTGGAAAATGTAGAGGTTGGAAGGTTTATGATACAAACAAGAGGAATGAACAGGGGTAGTATCATAACTGGAAATTCAGTACACAATCAACGGATTGAACGCTTATGGAGAGAAGTTAACAGAGTCGTAGTATCCAGATTCTTGAATATATTTTTATTCTTGGAAAGCAGGGGGGCTTTCGACCCTAACAATGAGACTCATATTTATGCACCACACTTCGTATTTCTTCCACTGATAAATGTAGCACTTAGTGAATTATCACGACAATGGAATGACCATCCTGTCACAACAGAATCAAACTACAGTTCCAGGCAGCTGTGGACACAAGGGATGCTTCAGCTACGCAGCTCTCAGTTATCTGCAGTCAGAGATGTTATTGAGGGTGAAAATTTAAATTTTGAGGAGTTTGGCATTGAAGAGGAAGGTCCTGTACCCTCTATAGAAGAAAGTGAGACAGTTTCTGTTCCTGAATCACCCATACAATTGTCTAATGCTGAAGTGCTATTACTAAGACAGGAGGTTTCTGCAGTGCCTGTAGATGAGCATGGAATAATGTCTTACTTGACAGCTTTGGGAGTACTTGGAAGAATGGAACATTTATAGAGGAATGTTAAAAACTGTTAAAGGTCAGTAAATTTCTAAACTGATTGAAATTTGGCTTTTTTTACAGGGTTCGTTCAGATTTATGAATCCAAAATTCCACACTTTTTCCAGACTTTTTTCCAAAACAGTAATTTCTTTTACCTGACTCTTTGAAATGTGACATGTAGTGCCTAGGTAGAAGTTCCCCTCAGCTAGTTTTGTATCACTAAACTGCATCAAATAAAAAATCCCCCAGCCTTTTTATGTCTGTTTTATGTCTGAATGAACAATGTCTGAATAGCTGTTACTAAAGTTAGGGATGTAGCTAAGGAAAAGCTCAGCAGGCTTATGTATTAACCAACCTGGCCTTTGTACTCAACTGTAACATAGAAATTACTTCATGCCTTTGTTGTCCATTTCAGAAACAGTAAAGGCATCTTTTAACAAGTGCAATTACCGTTTCTTAGCAATAAATTATCCCTGTACAGGCATCAGTACAGTTACTGGCAACCTTTAGCCAAAAGATAAAAGAGAGAACTCAGAACAATGGACCCCAATGAATATCATTATGGCTGCTGGCTCAAATGTTGTAATTGCTCAAGGTTTAAGGAAATTCAGTTTTACAGCTTGCCATTTGGGCAAGCTACAGCTAGCCTGTACTAGGGTAAGAGTAATTTTTGCTAGCTCGAACTATATTTCTATGAGCAGGATTGATTACAGTTCCTCTGTAATGTTAATTCCCCAAAACACTTCACTTTTACGTCAGGCAAGTAAAAGACAGATTTTACAAGCCCCATAGCAAAATTCACTAGTCCTGGTTCCTGCATGTCAGATCAGGAGGTCATCAGACCTGTAGTTTTGATGGAAAATCATGTTAGGGAATAGTAGTCTCTCTAAGAGAGTAGCCACGTACAGGAATACACCATTGAGCTACAACCCTAGTGGGTTGTTCATGGTAAGACGGATTAGAGTGAAATTTTTTCCCCTCTTTTTTTTTTAATGTTACTTTCTGGGACGAACTTTGTCACCATCAACATCATAATATAATGGAACATTTCTAGCATGCATCAAATTAATGAAATACTGTCAACTACTGGTAAACCAAAAACAAGAATACATGATTATTTCAATACCATACAGCAATGAACTTCAACTCAAAAAATTTTGAACCATTAATCAACAATTAAATTCAAGTCTTGTCAAATCTAAAAGTCTAATTTTCAATCAAATCAATGTATGTTACACTACAAAGATAAACAACATGGAACAAATTTTCGTCTTATTTTGAGCAAGAGAACTTAACATAACAAAACGTTCCTAAGTGAAGGATGCCTTATTCAAAAACAGACAGGTTTTTTTTGTTCACTTCCTAGCCTTTAACCCCTTCCATAACCAAGATGCTGGCATGTAATGGCAGTATTAAGGGCTTTCCTGAATTCATCATAGCTGCTGTAGATAGTGGGTAATCGAAGGCTGAAGAAACATGTATCTGCATCTGGATACACCATAGCACTGAAACTGATGTTCATCCGAGATGAAGGTAGATAAGGATGTCCTGCCACAAACTGAACCAACTGAGCCAGTGTTGGAAGAGTACTGAGTACTGAAGAGTCTTTTGCCTCAGCTGACACTGTGAACATGGGGACAATAATGATCATAATGCAGGCTAACAAATCACAAAATAGAGAGGAGAGGTTGCTACGTCACGTTTCCATGGTAGCAAAATTTTTGGAAGACAACAAACCGAAAAAGACGCTTAAAAAGTCTATTCACACCATTTCAATATTCACCAATCTTATTCAATTATGAAAGTGATAATTTTTAAACTTTTTTTTAGTTAATTAGTTCCATGTCGTAGTGGTGCAACGACGTACAAAATAGCATGCAAAGTTGTTTGTTAATAAAATCATTTTTTGCTGATCTCCTTTCCATCACCATTGTCATTGGTTTTGTTGTCATCCAGAAAAAGTGATACCACGGTAACATGACATCACACTTCTCCTCTCTATTGCCAAACAAAAGAATATTTCTGAAGTTGATTCTGTAAGTTATGCTTCTCTCAATTTCAACAAGTGGACTTGTACATCCTGGTTCATTGTGAAAAAAGTTATTTTTTTAACGAGTGTGTTTATTTTTTGTTTCAAACTGAATACTCAGATTCCAAAAACTAAATAATAACATCCTGGCTTGCTTAAACCAACAGCACATTATAAATAATTTATAAAAAATAGTATGCTGTATTCTGGGCCAGTGTTAACAGGACATTCAAAAGTTCTGAATGGCTTTTGCAGTACTGTATTTCATGAGTCATGACTGTTGTGTCATCTGCACATTATCAAAAGAATAAAGTAGATGATAATATAAGTTTAAACATTACCCGTGTTTGCTACTTCATGTACATATTGTACGAACCAATCATAAGCTTTTTTCTCATCACCCTCCAGAGAGTCAACAGATGTTTCAATCACTTTTAGGAAATCATCTTTGGTGACCATTGCTTCACTTTGTAAAGGGAACACATACTTTAAAGAGCCCTCAGAAACCTTGAGAAAGTTTATCACAGAGAGACTTTCAAGACCACTTTTTAACTGATCGAGTTCCTCCTTTCTTGTTTTGAATACAAGGTGGAGGATGATTGCTTGGCACGCTCTGTGTTTGTTGTTTAGCTTGACCAATTCATTGGCAAAGCCTGCTTGCATGAGGAGGAGCTGTATGCTGTCATCGTTATAAACGGCATTATACAACATCTCCTCACTCTCAGCATCCTGCATCTAAAGTGGAAAGAAACCTCAATTATATGAAACTAGTAAATATACTGTAACAGACTGCTGCCTGATAAAAATAAATGGAGAACTAAAGATTAGGGAACTCAGGTAACAACATGCACATGCAAAGTTGTTGTTTTACCAATCTAAACTTATCGCTGTTTTGCCCTTTCCGTTAACATTGCCATCGTCATTGCTTAAGCTCCCTATTACTTGTGTACATCCATATTAAACTGAAAAAATGGAAGCATGACTGTCCTCTTGCAGTTTGCCTTTTATCAATGAGGAAATATTAGTTTTACACAAAAATATTGTACGATAGGTTATAGACTTTGGAAATCAAAGACTCAAAGCTTTTGGGCTTTTTGAGGGCAGAGGGAGTTAATTATTGGAAGACCATTTTCTCCAACCTTTTAGCTGCCTCTGAGATATTAAGTAACTAAAAGCTTTTAAGAGCAGCTTATTTCACTCAGCAAGGTACCTACAAAAATTATACAAAAAAGCGCTATTTTGGAATGGCATTGAACATATAATTTATTTATGCATATACCACCCATAGTTTTTGTTTGGTAGTCATGGCACTATTCCCCTGTACTTCCTCCTTTCTTGTAAAAAAAAAACAAAGTTAATATTGTGTGTCAAATGTTCATATCCAGGGCAAAAAGGAGAGGATCTACCTGTTTTAGTTTCTCACGTATATCCAGGTCAGGGATGTCATCCTTTGAGAGATACGGAAGGCACTCATTCATTTCAGCAGTCTTCAAATATGCTGTTATGGCCCGTGACAATCCAGTTATACCAAACCCAGCATGTATAAAACAGTATGCTATCAGCTGACCTGCATACTTATAGTACTGGGAAGCTAAATACTGTTCATTATGTACAGGAATGAGATGGTCTATCTGCCCCTCAAAAAGAATGATCCCACCTTTACCATCTCGCATGCTGGACATCATCATGTGGCAGAGTTCTCTGGTAAGCCCCTCTGCATCCATCCCATCTTCACCGTCAAACACAACATTTGGCCTTGCCCTCAGGTTGAACTGCCTCGACTTCAAATATCTAAACATGTCTCTCAAAATGTTGGAGTCGTGACTAGCTCTGATGGTTTGCTCAGGAACATATTTGTCAACCATATCATCCCTGAATTCTTTCACCGTTAATTCAGGGGATACATTCAAGGAGGCACTTAGAGGGACATCATCATCATCACTATGTTCAGTTTCTGTCAACAGTAAAAAAACAACATTGTAAAAAAACAACATCAATAAAAACTTGTGAAAAAGCTTAGCTTGAAACATTTTACAAGCCAATACCTTCTTTGTTACTCAATATGGAAGTGACAGCCCTGTGGATGTCATAGTTCCAGGCCTGTAGAGTACTTTGCAAGGATTCACGGGTCATGTCTGGGAACATCAATGTCAGTTGCTCAATACAATCTAGAAACAGTCCATTAAATGCAACTTAGAAATAAAGAACAAAACCTATGATATGCTTTTAACATATCTTTGAATACTCATGCCTGTTTCCAGAGGTCATATACATGTAGCTCAACAAGGTGAAAACAAGGCTATTTATTGTATGCTTGATTACCAGTATTCTGTTGATGTACAGTGCATGGGTGGATCAGCATAAAATGAAACCCTGTAATGTTGCAAACACTGATGTTGCACCTGCTTCTAAAACAACTATGAAAAGCATGAGGGACATCTTAATTAGCTTCTTATGTTTTGTTTCTAAACTTAGGTCATCAACACCTGCAAATTTTCATATATGCACATGAACAGTATGAAATTGAAACAGCTCCTTATGACAGCATATTTTTGGCAAATTAACATACAGCTGTACAGTCAAGCTATTTAATCTAAATTTCACTGTCTCCTTGCTTCCATCTCCATGACATGAGAAATAGAGAGAAATTTTACACCTTTGCCTTCTACCTTAAGAAAACACCCAATAGATATGTATACCTGAGTTGCTATAAAGGTTGGAATGGTTGTTGTCAGAGGGACATCCTGCTGGTGTTTGTGCCACTGAAGGATTTTGCTGGACAACATATGGCTGAATGGTGTTGACTGAACATGAAGCCCTTTCTTCCAAAATACCGGAACTGCTAGGGTTGGAATGATTGTCGTCAGAGTGGCATGTTGCTGGTCTTTGCTCCACTGAAGGATTTTGCTGGACAACATATGGCAAAATGGTGTTCACTGTACATGAATCCCTTTCTTCCGATCCATTTTGAACTTCATGCTCTGTAAAGGTGCTACACACATTTTGCTGTGTGTAAGCAAAAGCAGGTGGCAGGTCATCCTCATTTTCCTCACAATCACTGTCACTGTCTTCACCCTTCAGATTAGTGGAGAATGTGTGATTACAACACTGGTAAGCTATAGTCTCAGTGAAAATTAGTGTAAATTCAATGTACAGTGTATCTTGCATAACAATTACAATGTAGTTGTAAATCAGAGGGATGTGAAGATGGGTTAAGACCATATTGAGAACTACTATAAAAGCTGCCTTACTTTACCTAACAATGTAGGTAATAGCCTCAATAACCTTTGATTTTAGATATCACAAAACTGGCATGCACATCCCCCTGTTAGGAAAGTTTTAGTCAAAGAGCTAATTCCACCCCCCCCCCCCCCCCAGGGGTTTTAATGGCCCCCAACTTGGACAGACACTTAGTCATGAGAATAAATTAAGCCCTAACAGCGACTTGCATTACCAGTCTCCTTTCTCTCTTCAATGCTTGATGAAACAAAGTGGTTACAGAACTTCAAAAAGTAATCGCACAAAATAAATAATGCTCTTGTGTAATTTGGGCACCCCTTGGCCAAGTATCGGTTGATAGTATCAGCCGATTGTGTTGACTGATACTCTGCCGAGGGCTGCCCACAGCACACAAGATCCAATTAATTTGCTGAATATTCATTTTAAGAAGATATCACCATTACTTCTTAGCATGAAGGCAGAAAATGAGAAGTTAGATTTTTATATCAGAGTTTGAAGGATTAATTTCTTTCAACAGATTATAATTACAATACATGTACAAAAATAACTTACAACTTCAAGAGATCTCCTACTCCTTAGATACACTGGCCCTTGCTTTACAATTCCAAGAAGAACCTTAGCTGTGAAGTCCATTCCTATTGGAAGATTTATTGGATGCAGACTACTTCCTATCACTTTCACAAAATCAAACCTGAAAAGAAAAAAAAACATCTCCTAGAATCCTCTACGAGCTTTTTGAAAATTTGCTAACAAGGTGAGCAGGGATCCCATTCAACCAATTTCATTGCAACCGTAACATTGCTACTGCTATCAAAAGCACATGGTCAACCTATCCCATCATACTTAGCAGCCTAATACATTACAAAAAGCGGTTTGATTTTTTTTATTTTTCGAGTGCCAATGCCTGGTTTCCCTATTCTGAACTAAAATCTTCAACCAATTGATCAGTTGCCTGGAAAATGATACCCATTATAGACCCAAGCTCTCTGGTATATATACCCTATCTTAAAGTGAGCTGCTTGAACTGCATCAGCAGTGAGTTTGCATCTGACTAAGCGATTTCCTTGGAAAGATCATGCAAAGACAAATTTTAGCAGTTTAAATAAGGGTCATTGAGCTTACCCAACTTTCTCTCCCCCACCTCCACGTAGTTTATCTCCAAATGCCACGGTTAATCTTTCCTTCAGCTCGCTTTCGGACCAGTGTCTCTCTATTGGAAAACAATCGAGGATAAATCCTTTTTCCTGTAAATTTGCCTTTTTCGCATATTTGGGGACCTTACCCCATGATGGTTTTGGCAATAAAATGGCCTCCTTTAAGGTTGGAGGATATTTTGGGGCAGTCGCAGTCTGTGGTCTCGTCACTGGTCGCCCTCGATTTCTTGAGTAGTATGGAGCTTGTCTTCTTTGTCTCCTAGGGTTTGTATGACCGTAATTTTCTTGTGGGTTATACGTATACGGTACGCTTGTCAAGGTTTCTGTCGATGTGCTGCACGAATTCGTGCTGCTTGTCGTAGTTTCACTTCTACGTGGCAAGTTAAATCGCCGCCTCAGTTCTTCTTCAGGTGTTGACACGTTTGAGGCCACATTAGCTCGAGATGGGTTAACTCCTTCTTGTGCTGATCGAATGATTCTTCTGACAAGTTCTTCGATTCCTTCCTCTGCCATGTCTGACGCGGGATGGCGGGAATGGGCAAGAATGGGCGGGATTCTTCATGGAGCATGGCAGGTTCTTCGATTTCAGTCCCTCTCGGAAACAAAACTGATCAAAAATTGTCGTCTCCCTTCTTGATTTAAAAAACATGCATCTTGATTTAGAAAACGTGTCTCTTGATACATGACATAAAAAACACGAGGGAATTGACATTAGATTCTACAATCTTGACACATTCAACAAGCAAATTGATGTTAATTTTATCGATCTTGATAGTGAATTGGTGGATTTGAATTAAAAAGTTGCATCTTTGATATTTTGTCACGTTTGGCGTAGCATATGGTAGCATAAACTGATGTTAATAAACCTGGGATTATGCCCTATGAATGCACACAGATTGTCATACTAGCAATAATCATGTCTCTGTTCTCGGGTAACGCAATGTTCAACATTTGAATAAGCATTTGTACTAAGTAACAAGTTTCATTCCTGAACAAAAGTAACAACGATTAAACCAAATGTTAAGCTTCAATTTATTTCATTTACCTGTGTTGTAGAGGCTCTTGAAAATACGTATCCACTTTAGTAAAAACACGAATCACCAAAAATAGCAAGCGGTTTGTTCAAAGGAAGAACTTCTTCCACTAAGTTTTAGCTACTCGTTCCTCCCATTAACCTTTCTTGGTGAGCTGCAAGATGCCGCGGTAAAGTGAATGCGCTTGAAGCGTTGAATCATTTTGTTTTTCAACCACACAATCCGAGCGCCATGCAAGTGGATCCAAGTTTTAATCTTTTCCTCTCCCTTTTTATCACTTGAAAATTCATATTCTGGAGTATCTTTAAACTGATTTTTATGCCTTTTACGCTAGGAACTTTGAAAGAAGATGAAGTTGTTTTGTTAAAAATGAAAAAACCAACTGAATGTGAAATTTCGAGCTGCAGAAAGCCTCGTTTTGGTTTGGGTGTCCCACACCTGGCTTAAGCAGGCGATCCAATCGAAAGCCAGTACCTGGTCAGCGGTCAACTTAAAAAAAAACAGCTGACCTCGATGAGCTTTAAACTTGAGCCCACGATATGGTCACGTGATATTGGTCAGCGGATGCCTTGTTTTGACAGGTGTCAATTGACCGTAACATGGATGTCCGAGGATGTCCAGTATCAAAGATGTACGCTGTACACTAGGTGGTCAACTGGAGTACATGTATGGTCGTCATGTTGGATTATCATTAGGATACAATGGGACATTTCACATCCCATACATGGATAGGCGGACGTACTCTCGTACGGTCGCACGGTGACCAAAACCAAATTTTCTCGAACAGATGGGTTACCATATTTTCTTAACCGTGGTGCCCTGCTTGGCGGCCCTTCGGGCCGCCCGAGCTCCGCTAAAAAAAATAACTACGACCCTTCTTTTGCAAGGAACCTTGTGGATATAAATGTTCAGCTTCTTAGACTAATAATATCTTTGTTTTAGATTCCTAACATTGAATGTGTGCCTACTCTAATAAGGTGAGTCCTAATTTTGTTGTTATTTTAAACCTTAATCTTCAGTTTCTAAAGTGAATTGTAATACCATTAACGTTGATTGCATTATTTTGTCACTTTGTGCTCGATGGTTTTGCCTTAAAAAAATAACCTTTATTTACCCTCGGCAGTGTTTATAGCGCACAAATGTTAGTGGGGCCGAGCAAATACATGAAACAAATGGTTCAAACAAACATAACAGGTTAAGAACCCAACTGGCAGGAGGCAGACTAGTTGGCTGTTTACAAACGTGGCCAAGCTCGAGCGGGACTTGAACCTCCGGATTACAATTCCGGCCATCTAACCACTCGGCCACCCTGCCTTGAATGAATATGTAACAAAACAAATGCTACATGTGGTATTGAAATGAACTGCACAGGGTACTCATCAGAATGTTTTGTGTCCTTATGCGCCATGCCCGCCATAGTTATGCTAGAGTTGCTCAGTACAAATGTACTTGCCTTCAAGATTTAAACAATTCGGGCCTGCTCGAAAAGCACCTTCAACTGCTTACACACAGATGCTGGCCAGTTTCAATTGTCACTATGTTGGTATACGTGACTTTATAGGAACAACTACAGCAAGCAGTTTTCAGCGTTTTAGCTCAGCTTCAATCTAATTCCTCAGTACCATCCGTTGCTACAGACACTTATGGATAGTTTCAGCCGGCTTGCAGAGTAGTTTTTCCACAAACCGTGCCATTGTTGTGTGTTTTCCCTTGAGATTCCAATATTTCTTTTGGAAGGATTATAAATTTGAAATGAATATGTGAATATGATTTTCATATATTCATTCTCATACGATTATAAATCTATTGGTTATCTATTTGTCCTTTAGAGAAGGCCGAGCAGCGCTGGTGACGTCTTTTGGAACATTCAAGTACATGGCACTCTACAGCATCGTACAGTTTGTTTCTGTGCTCTTACTTTATTCTGTGAGTTACCTTATTCCTTGCACATGAAAATTGACCACGTGTTTTTGAGTAGTTCTATCAGTTATGGAAATTAATGGTAACACTTTTATTCTGTCTTATGCTGTATATTTATGCATCGTGTAATATTTTTGCAGATAGCCTCTAATATGGGTGACTGGCAGTATTTGTACATAGATCTTGTAATTATCACAAGTCTGGCCCTCGTCAGTAAGTTTTAGTATTCACACTGTCAGATTTGAAGCTACCCTTCAATGCTCCTATTTAGCGATTTTAATAAGTTATAAGCACCCCTCCCCCTCCCCGGTTGTATGTAAGTTGATGTACACCTGACAGCAGTAAAAACTCAGACCTCTTGACAGCCATTGGCTTGTACAGCTGTTCAGCTTTACGATGGCTTGAAACAGTGCTGTAGTTATCAAGGAAGACTACTAGAGAGAGAACTGCTGGCTCAGGAGCTTGCAAAACTGGCCCCCACAAGGTGATTCTTTTAGTGTTATTTCAAGGGATTATTTTGAAGGCCTCACTTTTCTGTTTCGGTAATTAAAAATTTCAGCCGTGATCGCTAATTCTCCAATTTTCCAGAGATAAAGTCGCTCGAACTAGAAGCCGTCATATGGCAACCTCGTTCCCAGGGTTCTCTTCTTCCCGTCCAAGAGAACCCTGGGAACGAGGTTGGTCATGTGGTGGGGCTCTGGGATCAAAGGAAACCGAAATTGCACGCGTAACGAACGTTTTGTTTGTATTTAACAATGTTTATGGATTGGTATGATAAGCTAATGTGAGTTTATGATTTTATTTTTCAGTGGGTAAAACAGAAGCTTATCCGTCACTAGTGGCTCAAAGACCAGGTGGAAGCCTCATGTCTCCTGTTGTTCTTTTCTCTCTCATTTCACAAATTACTATCCAGACCGTAGTGCAAGTTGCTGGATTTTATTACGTACAGTCACAGGCATGGTAAGTCACGATCCATCTTGGCTGCTCCGCCCTTGGTTCTGCTAAATCCAGAATTTTTCTTCTCATCACAGGCTTTTGCGCTTCGAAAGTTATAAACCATTGATGAATATTTAACAATTATCCTGCGAAATCGCGCGGAATATCACCTGATACTCAGCCGACGAGGTCGTAGGCTGAGTTGGCTAAAATCAGGCGATATTCCGCAAGATCGGGCAGGATAATTGTTTTATTATTCAACACACTGATAACAAAGCACAATTTACTGAGTTTACTGCAGAAGAAATGGAAAAACCCGCCATTTTTCTCCCCGACGCTACGAAATTACATATATCACAGGAAATCCAGTGTCGAGTGCAACATGACCATATTTGGAAAGTGAATAATAATGTCCAATATTTGAGACGTGTGAAGCGTGTTTGTTAGGTTTGACATTAGATCATAGTAGTTGTTCAGTAGTCTGAAGACAGCATCTAAATCTCTTGTTACTGTTACATCCCATTTTTCTCTTCTATACAATATAGAAAACAAGTGTTTGGTAGACTGTTCACAGTCGCTGGATTTTTCTGCGTGGTGGTAGAGATCAGGAGTGCAGTGATATAAAATCCATTTTGAACCTTTAGTACACTGATATTCAGGAAACATTTGCGTGATTCTAGAACATCCTGTCGCTGTATAACAAATAATTATTTCTTGTTAAATGGATAATGTATTTGTGATCCTCGATACCGACTCACTCTCATGTGTTTATTTCAGGTTTGAACCAGTTCATGTGACAGATAAGAATACAACGTACGTGAAAGGCCATCAGAATGCGGTAGTGTTTGCACTGTCATCATTTCAGTATATTCAGCTTTCAATAGTATTCTCCGGTGGAGCACCTTATCGAAAACCCTTTTACAAAAGTGGTATGTGAATGACAGCTGGAACTTTCCTTAGCTAATAATGTATTAATGGTCTTATTAATTTATTGTGGCTTTACATAGCATTACACGTGGTCCAGCAGAGAGCAGAAGATTATTCACGACTTTAGCTTGGCACTACATTCTATGCAAGAGCTTTCTGAATACACCATAACCCTGCAAATGCAGCGATTAACTTTAACCCATTGACTACCGAGCTTTTTGCCGAAAAACACCTTTTGAAGCGAAGCTCGTCGAGCCGTTTTCTGGCCAGATTCTAGCCAAAAAGAACCAAAACTGCCCAAAACTCTGTTTGCTGGTGGAGTTCATCACGCCCTTCTGTTCCTGATGCCCCAAGATCGGGCATACGCAGAAAAAAAAATTGGAGGTTTTAAACTGATCGAGTTTCACTGCCCCCTCTCCTTCTACCGTTCGCTTTCTCTTCTCCCCTTTTCTTCCGCATTTCTTGCCTCGCTTTCTTTTTCTCTTGCTGGGCTTTTTCTGGGCTTCCTTTCGGTGGGAAAAGATTTGTGGAAAACGTTTAGGATCATAGGATTAGGTGGAAGGAAGTGCAGGTGGGTAGTGAAACAAGATTTTCATTCAAATTTTCGGCTCAACGTCACTTGGTTTTTTCGCGTTTTCTCCGGCCTGTTAGGTGGAATCGTACTCATTTTGGGTATGGTTTGAAATATCTCTTCCCCCTACACATGCTACATGTTAAAGTTGTCCATGAGCATTAAAACTGATGACGTCACAAACGATACAAGGGACGTGGTTCTGCGCGGCCGGTTTTGGTCGGCACGGTTGCCAATGGGTTAACTAGCCTATCTAAACTCTCGGTGTACTGTAGGTACGGTTTTGCCCTTAACCCTGGGGAAATGGTGTGGCTTCCGACGAGTTGGTTAAAAGGTGAAACCAGATAATGGATATAAAAATGAGAATCAACTTCTTGGCCCAAGCCCAGCGAAAACTCCGAAGTGAAACTAAAAAGTGTCGCCTGGGTCTTTTGGCAAACAAGAGATACAAGGAGAAGCTCCAAGTCATGCATGCGGGTATAAACCCAATAAGATCAGCTCGATCGTCTGTTTGGTCCAACAGTCGGCAGCCATTCCAAATAAATTCACGAACCGGATTTAAGGGTGGGTGGGTGGGAGGGGGGGGGGAGAGTCAGTTTCCGTTTCAAGCTTCAAGTCTGAAGACTGAGTCAATTCCGCTGAGATTTAACAAGGATTTTAGGGGATGACGAAACAGCAGTTGTCAGACTAGCCATAACAGCGTTCACAAGTCAAATTTTCATAAGTGATGGAATTAAATCGTGATTGTCGTTTTACCGGCGGATAGCTTTTGACGGTGATATTTTAGGCTGGTCAAGTTAGTACTGCAGAACAGCAATTTTCTTGTTGAGAACAACATGAAGGGCAATAAGTCAGTATCAAAACAAGGTCACCGCCAGGCTCGCTTCCGTTCGTAAGTGAGGTCAGTGAACATGCCATTGTAAAATGGTCAATTGATTAAATTTGTACTCAAGAGTATCACTGTTTTCACTGTTTTATATTGTTCCTTTTCTTTGTAGTGTATTTTCTTCTTGTTGTGATCTGTTTGACCGTGTTCAATGGTTTCTTAGTGGTCCTTCCAGGGCGAACGCTGCAAATCTATTTTGAGGTAAAGATGCCGCAAATGAGGCAATCATCTCGTTTGCCTTTCACGTTTTTCATTTTGATTGACCGAAACTTTTGTTTTTCAGTTAGCAACATTACCGGATATGATGTTCAGGCTTACACTTGTTGGCATGGCTTTTTGTAATTTTCTCCTTTCCTTATTCATTGAGGTGAGTCTAAGAACATGTGTTCTTCCGCTCATAAATCATTCATAACACTACCAAATTCAAAGGTTGAGACCATCCTGATATCAGCCGAGTTTTTTGTCTCACCTGACGATGTTCTGATATCTTCTGATAGGTCAATTGACACGAATAATTCGATGTCCTGTCGTGCTCTTTCCTTCGTCATTCGTCGTCGTCGACGATGATGATGATCATGATGAAGGAAAGAGCACGACAGGATATCGAATTGTTCGTGTCAACCGACCTATCAAAGCATCATTGTCGTCGTGGTCGGCGTTTTACATTTTTTCTCGGACTTAGCAACAAAGAAAACGGGTTGGCTTTACATTCCCTACAGCTGACCAATATCTGTTGTTGTCTATCTCTTAGATTTTGTTCTTTTGATATGTGACTGAACCAGTAGGTTTTATATTCCGTAAGCAAGGTTTGGATAAGACTATTCGATATCATTTGGCCATTGCGGGCGATAAATTAAATTAAAAAACAATGGCGTAATGGCATGAGTAAAAGCGATATTAGTTAAGCCGAAAAAATTTAATTCTCTTTGTGCTGTGTTTATAGGTCTGCATACTCCCTTCACGATGGTTGAAGAAAGTGCTCAATAAAGTATTCTGCAAGTCTCAGCCCAAGAATTATTTTAGAGTATTACGGCGTCGACTAGAACAAGATCCTAATTGGCCTCCATCGCCGAGCTAGCAGGAACTAAACGTAGTGAAATAAGATGTTTATGTCTTTAGGTATTATTTAAATTACGAGAACGTGTCATGTATGAAAGGAGGTCAGTTCCAGGAAAGGGAAGACGACCTGTCTTTTATTCCTCGAAATGAACAGAGTAATTCGTGTTTCTTTTTACCAAGTAAAAGAAAGGGAAAAGACGACTATTTTGAATTGTAGTGGAACAATTGATTCGCCCGACACTCAAACCCCTGGCGTTCACACTATTCAGGAAATTGTTGATAACAAAACGCTTTTTCACACGCCTTCCCTCCTCTCCTCAAGGTATTTGTTTTTTAGGGAGTGGGTGGCGAGAAGAGGCAAACACCAAGTGGAGGAAGCGGGCCTGGGGGGTTAAAATTATTATTCTCTCGGCATCTAGGGTTTTGGAATGCACGTACAAATGCAAGCTGCATTCTGTGCAGAGTTAGACAGCTCAAGCTCACTTCGTGGGGAATCAAGATCTTTCATCAAGAGTGGTATTGAGTTAAGAGCGATCGTCGGCAACTTGAGCACTTGTAAAGCTTTTTATGGGTAATGAACTGTTGTAGATTAGAAATGTTGAACTGAGCTTTATTTTAACATTAACGAGTAAGAAAATGAATAAAACAAGATTATCTCTTGCGCTCTTCTGTGTGCTTGGGTTTTTCACTTTTGAAAATAACAGCGAGGTGAAAAAAAGCACGAAACGGTGAAATAACCTAAACAAACACAAGAATTCGAAATAATGTTCGTGGTTTTACCAGACCAAGCGAATTTTAAATAGATTTGAAGTTGAATATCGTAGAGAAATGTCTAGAACATTTGAAGTTATAATACATTTTATATCCACTTACTCAGCTGTTTTGGTCGTGTAGAGGTGGGACCGCCAAGTTAGCTGCGTTTGTAAGCTCACTTGACTGTTGAGCGGAAGGTCTTGGGTTGAAATGCCGGACCGGACCACAAACCAGAGTCTTAAAATAATTGGTAAGGTCATGCTGGCTGTGCAGTTTAGAGCCGTTGGCCTTGTCCACTTCACCTCCACACATAAAACTTGAAGGGGACATAAAAGTACCCCATAAACTAATCAACACATCTCATAGTCAGGTGGCTTAACGCAAAATTTAGGCTCGATCGTGACAAGAGTGATAAAAGCATGAAATTTGGCATACAACTTGCTTGTACCCTACCAAATGATATTAGAAGGGGTGCCCACGTCAGTCTGCTCACGCTTCCATTTTAAGGAGATTTTAGTTTTTGACCAAAATCAGCAAGATTTGGGAACCTGTGATACGATTCTCAACAGTTATTTTACCACATTTAAAACGAATGTTGCATTTTTATATTGATTTGATCACAATTTAATGTACTTTGCTATTTATTACAGACTGCATTTAAAATAGCGTCGACAAGGCCACATTATAGTACTAGTACCCAGTCTTCGCTTGGCCGATAACACCAGCAGAAGAAATTGTAGGAGAAACGCAGAAAATGCGTTTAATTTGACTGTGTCTTTTCGTACATTAAATCTGATGTTATTAGGAATGCTTATGCTCTTTGCAAAAACCCTCACAAATGCCCCTCGCTCCTAAGAGTTGTTCTCTTGGCAGTCACATTTACACAATGGCGTGCATGTTGGCAGCGTTAGCAGTGCCCTTTGCAGGTGCACTTGATGATTAGGCCAGGATGCAGTGAGGAACATCAGAAATGCGCGTTAACATTTAGATTTTTGTCACCGCAGTTTGTGTATTATTTCTTCTTAAACTCATATGGCCAAAACTAAAGAGCATTTAGGATCCAAACAACCCGAAGAACTATCAGAATCACAAGGCAGGCCAAGTAGCTGAGAAAACCTTCCATCCATGTGGTGATCATGAGAGGAACTGGGAATTCGTTTCTTGACGACTTCCCTGAATTAGTCATTCTTGATAGCAGGGACTATGCAGATATCAGTGTAGTTGAAACAGTCAAGAAACTTGACAAACTTGGTAAGAAGCAATACCAGAAGTACTTCAAGGATGTTATTAAGGATCAATTCACAATACAGTAAAGAAGAATCATCTCCTTATCTTCAGAAAGAACCGAAAAAGGAAACTCTAAATGAAGGGTGAAAGATCGCAGTGCTCCAAAGCAATTCACAAAGCTGTGACAGATATGAGATCATGAGAGGTGTTTCAGTCACGAAGGCCAATCCTTTCACCTCCACTGTCAGAGTTCGGCAACTTATGCCTCAGTTCCAAGTGCCAAGTCCGAAATCTTGAAATATCTGCAGTCAAATAGCTATGGTAATACCGATCCTCTCACTCAGATTGACCGTAAAGTCTTGTAGAATGTCGAAGCTTCGACGTTTGATGAATACGCGGAGAAGGTATTCATACCACATTTCCAGCAGCAGCTCCATCAAAGCAAACGTGTGGACCAGTGTAGTGTGGGCCACATACATTCCTGACAGCCTAAAGGCTGGTTTTCACCAGCGCATAAGCACAAGCATATCCATAAGCATAAGCGCAAGTGAAAACAGCAGCGACATAAGCATAAGCAGAAACATAAAAAGAACGATCCACTTATTTGCCTTATGCTGTTTTCACTAGTAACGCACTCGACATAAGCATAAACACAAGATAAACGAACATGTTCTGTTTTTCTTGTGCTTATGCTTATGCTTATGTCGAGTGCGTTACTGTTTAGTAGTGAAAACAGCATATAAGTGGCAAATAAGTGGATCGTTCTTCTTATGTTTCTGCTTATGCTTATGTTTATGTCGCTGCTGTTTTCACTTATGCTTATGCTTATGATTATGCTTGTGCTTATGTGCTAATGCACCAATGGAGAAAAGAAGCCAGGGGGTCAGAAGGAAAGTAGCAGGAAAAACGAAGTTTGCAAAGAACTGGATGATGTTTTTACGGGACCCTGACAAGAAGTCTGAGCTGATGTCGAAGGTAGCACAATTTCAATGGCCCCTTGACAGAACATTATAACATATAAAGTAGTTGATACACTCCCCTAATAAAAAACTTGCTCGTTAAACGCGTGAGTTTTCCAATCTCAAGTTCTCACATTTCGACCCCCACCACGTGTCAGTATCTATGGAGCATATTTCAACATTGAAAAGGGAGAGAGGGGTTTTAGCTGTCGATAAAAGAGGTTCTTTCAATTACGGGAGGACGCTGATAGAAAGCGATTATTTTACTCAAATTTGTCACCACTTTTGTCCATGTTGGCAGTTGGCTTGTTAGCTCTACGGGGAGCAGGGATGGCGCAGTGGTGAGAGCACTCGCCTTCCACCAATGTGGCCCGGGTTCGATTCCCGGACTCGACGTCATATGTGGGTTGAGTTTGTTGTTGGTTCTCTTCTCTTCTCCGAGAGGTTTTTCTCCGGGTTCTCCGGTTTTCCCCTCTCCACAAAAACCAACATTTCCAAATTCCAATTTCATCTGCTTGTAAAGCGCATTTGATCATATACACATGGAAAATGCGCTATATAAGTTCTAAATTATTATATTATTACTCAGTTGGTAGAGCACTGCACCGGTATCACAGAGGTCGTGGGTTCGAATCCCGTACAAGCCTGAATTTTTTTCAGGCTTTATTTTAACTATTGTTTAAGTACTGTTCATAACTGCCATGATCACTCACACATTCATTCATTAATCCGCAGTTCAAATATATGATTTTCATATATTCATTCTCATATATTCACCACTCACGGGTATATTACGAACCAACTAAATGACCAGCTCCCAGTTGGCTTGTTAGCTCAGTTGGTAGAGCACTGCACCGGTATCGCAGAGGTCGTGCATTCGAATCCCGTACAAGCCTGAATGTTTTTAGACTTTATTTTCACTACTGCTTAATAGTGTTAATAACTGCCATGATCACTCACGTATTCATTCACTTTTGTCCATAATTGCCTTTCTACAGCTTTTGGTTGATTTGGCTTATTGGGTGCCCCGATTCCTAATATGATCAGATTTCAGTTTCTTGACTGTTTCAACTACTCTGATATCTGCATAGTCCTTGCTATCAAGAATGACTAATTCAGGGAAGTCGTCAAGAAACAAAATTCCCGGTTCCTCTCATGATCACCACATCACAGAGGTTTATCCCTTGCCGATGGAAGGTTTTCTCAGCTACTCGGCCTGCCTCGTGATTCTGATAGTTCTCCGGGTTGTTTGGATCCTAAATGCTCTTTAGTTTTATCAAATGTTCAAGCAAGCAACCGTGGACAATAATCCTGCTGGTATACGTTGGATCAAACTGGTGATCTGATCGGCGTAATAAAATCAACAGAGAGTATAAAAGCAAGGGCCGATACAACGTAGAATGGTTTTAAGTTTTGTGTACTATATTTCGGCTGGCCAAACCAGCCTTTTTCAGGTACAATGAGAATTTACATTGGAAGGGGTGTTTATGTAGTTATGAAGATGATTTTTTATTTTATATTACTAGATTGGACTCTATGACCTTATCGCTCGAGTCTCTGCTTGCCAACCGGCGTGCAAAAAAGACCACTCCCATCCGCCGGCGCTGTATCATTAACCACAATCTTGTCGATAATCGCCTTAACTCACAGGTCAATACTAATACTGATAACATACCACCTAATCTTGCTGATAACGTCTCCAACTCAGCTCATTCTCCCGCTGTCACCCCCACACGTACACGCTCTCGTCGCAAAACTAAACCTGTTAACCCTCAACTAGATAATTCTTCTGTCATTTATCTCTCCAGCTGTTCTCTATCTACTGACGAGAAATCTGTTCTTTCACGTGGACTCACATTTTGCCCCACACCACGACACATAAACTGGTCGGAAATTTCAGCTGACATTTATGACTTTTCACGACGTATGCGACTAACCGAGTATTTTTTCGACGATAACACTAACACACCCAACGCAAACGAAGACCACAATCCCTTCCATAACAAAAGTACTTGGAACCCCCCCAACGACAGAGAACAAGCCCTTAACACTTTTTTAGACGCTGTTAAACTGGACATAACCACCTCTAAACCTAAACCTATTCGTGACAACCTCACAGAAACAGAACGCCAAGCCATACACCAACTCAAACAACGACACGACATAATTATAAAACCCGCTGACAAAGGTTCTGGTACTGTTGTTATGGACAAAACTTGGTACATCGACGAATGCAACAGACAACTTAATGACACCAAATTCTACCAACACTTAAACGAAGACATCACTGCCGACATACAAAAACGGGTCACTGTTTATGTTAACAGAATGCATCATGACAAACTTATCGACGACAAAACCAAACAATACCTTATACAGACTGACGTAAAACCAGGACGTTTTTACATTCTCCCTAAAATACATAAACCCGGCAATCCAGGACGCCCTATTGTTTCATCTAACAGCCATCCTACTGAACGTATATCCCAGTTCGTTGACTACTACCTTCAACCTTTAGTTCATAAACTACCATCCTTTGTTGAAGATACTGACGATTTCCTTAACAAATTACTTACCATCGGTAATTTACCCGCTAACTCACTATTAGTTACACTTGATGTTTCATCATTATACACTAATATTCCACATAATGAAGGTATTAATGCCTGTGATCACTTTCTACGTACTTCCCCTCACAATATCATTCCCACCGGCACACTTTGTGACCTCATTCGCATGATTCTCACCATGAACAACTTTTCTTTTAATGATAACCACTACCTTCAAGTCCACGGCACAGCCATGGGCACTAAAATGGCCCCTTCTTTTGCTAACCTTTTTCTTGGGTATTTCGAGGCCAACGCTTTGGAAAATGCCCCTTTTCAACCCCACACGTGGCTGCGATATATCGATGATATTTTTATGATCTGGACTGAAGGTCTGGATAATTTAAAAATTTTCATCGATTATCTTAACAACGTTCACCCTACCATAAAATTCACCAGTTCACACTCTTTTACTAGCGTACCTTTCCTTGACGTTAATGTCTCATTAACCAACGACGGTCATATCTGTACCGACCTCTATACTAAACCTACAGACAAGCACCAACACTTACTCTATTCTTCTTGCCATCCAATGCATACTAAAAAAGCCATTCCTTTCAGTCTAGCACTCCGTTTACGACGTATTTGTTCTACCGACGAAACGTTTAATACTCGCGCTGCTCAACTTACTACATATCTTCTCAAACGCGGTTACAGCCGCAATTTCATCACTAAACAAATACAACGTGCCGCCGACATCCCCCGCAGACTCACTTTACAAACCAAAGACGTCAACAAACCGAAACGTATACCTTTTATAACGACCTTTAATCCATCACTTCCTCACATCTCTAGCATCATCAAAAAACATTACAATTTACTGCTATCTTCTAACCGCTGCAAAAACATTTTTCAGCATTTGCCTGTTGTTGCCTTCAGACGTTGCCCTAATCTCCGTGACTTACTAGTCACAGCTAAACTTTCTTCTAATTCTACTAATTCACACCTACAACTCCCTTCCGGTTGTTTCCGTTGCGGTAAAAATTGCGCTACTTGTCCCTACATTTCAGATGGACTCACAAGCTATACTTTCTCTTCTACAGGTGAAACGCGCCATATTAAATCTAACCTGACCTGTCACACTAAAAACCTCATTTACATGATTCAATGCAACCGCTGTAATTTACAATACATAGGAGAGACTAAACGACGTTTAAAAGACCGATTTAATGAACACCGCCGTACCATAGATAACCCTAACACCAAATCTAAACCTACAACGGTCGCGGAACATTTCCTCTCCTCTCCTAACCACACTGCTAATGACATGCAATTAATCCCCATTGAGAAAATATTTTCTAACAGAGACTCAATCCGTAAGGCCAGGGAAGCTTTTTTAATTTCAAAAGGCAGAACAATTGATCCTGAAGGTCTTAACATCCGCGAAGAAACATATTAGTTAATTTTTTCTTATAATTTTATCTTTTTTTAAACCTTTTTTCTAGTATTTTATTTTACACTGTCAATCATTTTAGTTTTACGTGTTTCCGGTATATAACTACATAAACACCCCTTCCAATGTAAATTCTCATTGTACCTGAAGAAGGCTGGTTTGGCCAGCCGAAATATAGTACACAAAACTTAAAACCATTCTACGTTGTATCGGCCCTTGCTTTTATACTCTCTTTAGTTTTGGCCATATGAGTTTAAGAAGAAATAATGCACAAACTGCGGTGACAAAAATCTAAATGTTAACAACGCGTTTGTCATTTCTGATGTTCTTCACTGCATCCTGGCCTAATCATCAAGTGCACCTGCAAAGGACGCTGCTAACGCTGCCAATGTGCACGCCATTGTGTAAATGTGACTGCCAAGAGAACAAATCTTAGGAGCGAGGGGCATTTGTGAGGGTTTTTGCAAAGAGCATAAGCATTCCTAATAACATCAGATTTAATGTACGAAAAGACACGGCCAATTTAAACGCATTTTTTCTGCGTTTCTCCTACAATTTCTTCTGCTGGTGCTATCGGCCGAGCGAAGACTGGGTACTAGTACTGTAATGTGGCCTTGTCGACACTATTTTAAATGCAGTCTGTAATAAAATAGCAAAGTACATTAAATTGTGATCAAATCAACATAAAAATGCAACATTCGTTTTAAATGTGGTAAAATAACTGTTGAAAATCGTATCACAGGTTGTGAAGGCTGGGCGCTAGGCTAACCGCCTGAGTGTCTATTAGTCACAGAAACCTTTTGAGAGGCCTTATGCGTCCCTTGGCGCGAATATGGACTGGTTCTATGTAGATACAAGAGTTATGTTTTTGTAAACATCATATGCTCTTCATATTGCTAGGGTACTCTGTTACTGTGCTAAGTTTTTATGTGAGCTAA
Source organism: Pachyseris speciosa (assembly GCA_016490735.1). Lineage (NCBI taxonomy): Eukaryota > Metazoa > Cnidaria > Anthozoa > Scleractinia > Pachyseridae > Pachyseris > Pachyseris speciosa. Next base: position 731,907 of record JAEMWC010000127.1, read on the forward strand.
TGGCCGGTCAAGGAAAACCGCAACTTCAATTCTAACGTTGTGATTGAATCTCGATTTTGTCCCAATTACTGAGGTAAGAAGAATTCTCGGCATCATTTGAAAAACGCCCGAGGCTGCTCGCCTAAATCATGATAAGCCATTTAGGTGTGTGCCGCTATAAAGCCGGTTATGATTTTTTAGCCTGTTTGGTATAAACAAGGGTGTAGATTTTGACCACTATGGTCTAAAATTTTAAAGGAAGCTTCAGAACGTATTCATGTCTTTAAAAGGGGAGAATGTAAAGCAACGAAAAATATTATTTCTCAGTTCTTGGAGTTTAATTCCTTTGAACCGCCTTTTCGGAATTCATTTCAACCTCTTCGAAAGTACGTATCGTACGTAGTACCGCAGTATTTCCGTTGAGTGGGCGCGACGAATTTCGAGAGCGCCATGACCATGTCACAATGTGTTGAATAAAGCAAATTGTTCTAGCACACGAACCTGTGTTACTGTCCCCTTGCGGCCAACTGGCAGTGGCTAGACAGTGAAGAGGAGAGACAAAACCTGCGCCCTCCAACGAGTTCCGCCAGTCAACACTCCCCTCGTTTCGCTCCAGGGCCTCGCGGAATACATCTACATCTACATTTGGTAACTTGTAAAATCTCTAGGACGTGAGGCTAGTATTAAAACAGAAATGAAAATAATTGACAAGTAAAGTTTATGAAAAATAACTGTAAGCAGCCGCTTTGAAGGTGCCGATGCTTGGTTTATCAGTTATTTCTAACGGTAGCTCGTTCCAATCTAATTGTTCTGGGCTAAAAACTGAATTTCAACGCGTCACCTTCTTGGCATGCGAGTTCCTTGTTGTAGTGTACGTCTGCTTCAGCACACAAGGTGGAATATCTAGTACAGCTTGGTTGTGAAGAGTGTCATATATCCGAATGCTAATCGGGCAATTCGTTTTAGTTCGAGTGGTTGCCAATTCAGATGGTTCAATGTGACTTTTCCAATTTAGAGTTTCTGATAAAATAACTCCCAAATATGGCTGTTGTGTTACAGATTCCAGTGACTGGCCACGTATTGTGTAATCGTGGATTACAGGGTTTTTCTTTCTACACACGCAAAGTACGTAGGATTTTTTGGGATGAAAGTCCATCTGCCAAATTGTTGCCTACTTGATCTACTACTAGATCCCTTTGAAGCGTTAGCCGTTCTTCGCTCCGACGAAGGGCCTTACGTTCGAAACGTCAGCTAATCGAATCCCTGTACGGTGGTCAATTTACCTTATCAACTCCGTTGATAAACCAAAACTTCGATACCCTATTTCAGACCTATTTCACGCACACGGTTGGCGTAAACATAATTAAAAGACAAAACAGTATGGTCTTATCGCCTAATGATTGAGAAGTAGCCAATTCAAGACTAGAGTGCACAAACCATACCTGACCAAAAATGGTCAAAACAAAATCCATGCTTATTACCGGGGCCAGCCGAAGACTGGAACCGGTCATAAAATGCTGTTTGTTCCTTTCGTTTTTTCTATGTCTCGTTTCCAGGGCCCCGCTTTTTCTGTGACAAATTTCTCGAAGTGCACGTAGTAACTTTACTCGAGGCAATCGAAGGCGTTCCAGACAAAGATTATAACTTTTGGGGGAACGAAAACTTCTACAACCTTTACGAGAGACTACTTCATGTGCGAAAACTTAAGAGTGGATTTTTTGAGAGACGTATTTATGAGCGACCACTGCACTTGAGAGTGAACCTTTTATCGAGAATCAAAGCGAACATATTTCAAAACTATCTTAACATCAATCTCTTGTAAAACGTAAGTTTATTCACTGCGTTTTATAAGACGTCTCAAGAACAAGAGTAGCATGTTAAAAAAGTTTCTATTTAAAAGGATTCCTTCGATTCTTATACTGAAGTCCTCGGCGAAAAACACACGTAAAACGAATTCAAAAAGAAGAAATCGGATATAATTTTTTCGCCGCCCGACGAAATTTTACAGCGCAGCGAGAGAAAGAGGAAAGTTGTACATAAAAAAGACGACAAAAACAAGGCAATTATTTTGAAATAAATCGTTTTTCAACTGTGTAAATTTAGTACCAACTTAGCTCTATCCCCAGTAGTTCCGTAGAAGCTGGACAAGACTCAATAAAAATATATTTGAGGGAAGCGAATATACTAAACAAACAAATCACGGGGGTCGCCGTATTAATGTAAAGAAATCCAAATCCAGCGTGCACTAAAACTCTCAAATGAAGGCAACCAAATGAAAGAAAGGCGACAGGAAGTTCAATGACAATAAATTTTCATTCAAGATGAGGCAAAAAAAACTTATCTGAAAGCACAAAAAATGTTCGAAATTTCACAGACGCGATTCGCTGCGTGAACGCGTGTTCGAATTAATTATTCACGCAAAAGCGAAAGCATGAGTTTTTCCCACAAATTTTGCAGTTATTTTATCGGCTGTGGCTTTGCCTATCGTACTAAAAGCTGAATTCAACTTCCAACTAATATGTACATTGCCATTTTTGTTTTCTAAAGTCCAGGGAGCTGCTTTAAATCCGCTATCTGTATTCAAAACTCTCTTGAAAGCGCACCGATCGCCTTGTTTTCGTCGCAGTTGAGGGAAGGAAAAATTATTCACAAGAAAAGTTTGAGGGCTCCGTTCACCTTGATCTTCCATTCTGAGGCTACCTAAACATCGATTTATGTTTTTCCTTTTTATTTTAAGTGCCAAGGAAGTAATTTGTCGGTTTTAGGAATGAAAACGAGACCCTGGAAGTTTGTAGATTTGGCCCGCAACGTGCCATGATTACCTGAACTTTTCGAGCCCGTGATTTGAAGACAAAAAACCGTCTTCAACAGCACAGGGTAACCGCGTTTTCAAAAATTGTAAACTATGACTAAATTAAATTTACTTTTTTGGATATCGTTAAGAATCAGCCGTTTGATTTAATGTAGATTTTATGCCAATTTTTATGCGACAAAGCATAGGCGCCCTTGGCCGGCGTGATTTTTATTTCCGGCCCTGCTGGCAGAAGAGACCTCTGCTAGCAGGGAAGATTTTTATAAAAGCCGAGGCGTAATTCTATTATCGAAATGAGTACACAGGCAAATATCATTTTCTCTTTTCACATTAGTAATTAGACGTTTTTTTCTCCAAAGAATATTTGCGATAAAATAGATTTTCATGTCCCGCGATAAACTTCTTGATGTAAACGACCCTTATGCATGCTAGTGTAAACGTGGGTTGCCAAGGCAAAAGTGGCCCCGGTAAAATTCACGAAGTGATTCTCGTTTCATACCAAAACTACGAAAGCCGAGGAGGGACTTCAGACTTCAGACTTCAGACTTCGGACTTCAGACTTCAGACTTCAGACTTCAGACTTCAGACTTCAGACTTCAGACTTCGGACTTCAGACTTCAGACTTCGGACTTCGGACTTCAGACTTCAGACTTCAGACTTCAGACTTCAGACTTCAGACTTCGGACTTCGGACTTCAGACTTCAGACTTCGGACTTCAGACTTCAGACTTCAGACTTCAGACTTCAGACTTCAGACTTCAGACTTCAGACTTCAGACTTCGGATTTCGGAATTTGGGTTTGGGATTTCCGACTGTGGATATTTAATATATCAGCCATAATTTCAGACTTTTGAAAATGGATGAGGAGGTAAGCTGACTTCAATAACTTTCCCCCGTCTATTTATTTCTAGTGTGGGGATATTTTGGAAAGGGATTGGGGATCTGTTAAGCTTATTATGCACAAAGTAACATGAAATGAAATACACGGCGACGTGATGACCAAAGCTGGAGCCGCTTCGTAAACATGAGTGAGACAAGCTTCTAATATAAAACAAATTTTCAGAGACTGAGATGAACGACAATTTACTTTCGTATAGGCTGTGCAACTGAATTCAGACTATCGATAAGGAAATTTAAAAAATGGAAAGCAAGAGAATAAAGGACAATAATAAAAACGACTCAGTTTTGAAAACAAAAAAAAAGATTGAAAGCAAACCAAGGAATAATATTAGTTCTGTGGGAAAAAGGTTGAATCATGACACTTTTGCACGGCGTATTAAAGTGTCACGCAATAGCCTTGTGAAATCAATGTGAAATTGCCCTGCTGTCAGTTCCAGTCAAGCGTTACCCCTTCGGAAGAGCGAATCCGAAGGACGAAAACTTCAGCACTAGAATCTCTTTACGGATGGTACCCTCACCTATAAATTCTGTTGATAAACCAAATATTTCATCATACTTAAACCTGCTCTGAATATCTATCTGAATATCTCTGTAAAGAGGATGTCTTGTGTCTTCTTTGACCCAAAATTAGAGGTAGCATTCCAACAAGAAAATAGTGACTGAAAACCGGAATTTACTTGTGACTCCAACACAGTAACCATGTACACCTGCAGTCGGCTACTGATTTGTATACATTCCATACCTGTTATTTCTCACATGTTGCACAGGTGTTTTTAAGTAATAAGGTGAAGAGATAGTCCATTCTGTTCCTTAGAAAATGAAATAACTAAAATCATGCGCTAGTTTTGTTGCATACAGTTTGGGTTGTTTCATGTTTTCTTACAAGGGTCTCAGTTAAGGGAGTGATCAATGCTATGTGGGCTAATTAAAACTATTTTTTAACGCTTTCCTAGGGTAAACCTCGAAGTAGTGACGCAACAAGAGGTGTATGGAAAAATCATGAGATGCTTGGCGCGCTTGCGTGACGTCACCTCTACAAGTGCCATACTGCCTACAGATATGACAAGATTGTTCGATGGCATCAAAAATTAGTTGTATGTTCCTGTTCAATGAGGATAAAAAAGTCGGCACAAAGTGTAAGAACTGCACTGAGTGGCACGCTGACCATTAGCGGGCGTGTACAAATATTATTCGAAGGATGTCCAAGTTCATTTGAATAAAATTTTATTTCCATTCAGGGATTCAAAGACGTTATTTTGTGAAACGCGAACAAACATAATAAAAGCAATATGATGTTGACATGTTTCCGACCACAACTAATAGCTGTATATGTAACTTTACAACATGACAACAAGGAATCTCAACGTGCTGCAGCCGAACATTCCAGATGCCTTAAATATTTTGAAAGCAATCATTAGGCTATACTTGATAATGGGTGCTGTGGACAGGCCTGCAGCGTCCAAATCCTAATCGTTTCAAATTATCTGTTATTTCTATAAAAAGCATTAACCTTTCTTCTGGGTTTTGTGGTACTCGGTGGTTGGGGACTATATACCCCACGAGCTCCTCAAGCTCCCGCGAGTAATCTCTGGATTGTGGCCAGAATAAGAGTTTTACAAGCTTCCACAACTTCTTCAGTGGTGGACATCAACGAGATAACTGTGGGTCGAATATACTTCAGGCACAAAGTACATTACGTCTGGCTTTCCTCCAAGAGCATCTGCGTTTTTGTCAACTCTTAGTGTCTTGATATTCCACAATTTTGCAACAGAGCGGAGTTAGGCATAAACAAAACTTTAAGCATTCTTTAAGCAACGGGTCAACATCTAAAAAGACACCAGAATCTCTAAAATCCTTAAACAAGTTCATCCAGCAGCCGCCTCCACCTTGCCTTAACTTTGACC
>JAEMWC010000127.1:742500-757500 GCA_016490735.1 Pachyseris speciosa
CGGGTATGTAACAGTAAAACCACTAAAACTTTGACCAGGAATCTCCGTCTCTGTTGACTTTCATGTGGTCTTCTGGAGATTGAAACAACGGATAGTGGTGGAGTTGTCACTACTCAACACAGAAACACGACCACCACAAAGTCTGGAATATATACCACCATAACCTAGAATATTGGTCACTGGACTTAGCAAATGCCATTTATTTGAAGCAAGAGCAAAACAATGGACTGCTTGTCAAAACTCATATTCTCCCTTTTCATAACCGCCAATTATTGTTATCACATATTTTTCTTTCTCGATGGAGTTGCAGTGTTTAAACAACCTGTCAGAAAACCAATCTGGAAAGAGGAAAAAGTCCAGTCCTTTGTTTAAAGTTGCAGTGCAAGTGAGATTCTTCGTGACCAGCTCTTCTGTATCGGGAATTCTCCGCAGACTTTTGACATTGAGAAAACATTTCAAAAGATCCAGGCTGCTTTCTGTTAAATTAAGGTCACTCATAGAAACAAAATTTATTTCTAAACAAATTGAACAGTGTGGTTTTAGAGATGTATAATTATTAAGAAAGAACCTCTTAAACAGTACAATTGACCATATTTTCTTCTTACATTTTGTTCTAATTCTTGTTGCTATTAAAGTTTCACTTGCTTCAGTGATGCGTTGTCCACAATTATTTAATATGCTATTCTAAGTAATAGAAGGCGCAGTAAGCTACATGCAGTCATCGACTGCCTATTTTTTGTCATGTTGAAATAGCCAATGAGGTGCAAGTAATTTCGATCCTACTCGATGTGAAGGTCAGTTTGTGTTTCTTAGATGGCTCTCTTTACTGCATATTTCACCCAAAACGGCTACTGAGGCTTATGATAATAAAACGCAACGATGTTACGTTATTGTGTCAATTGATCCTTCGTAAGTGAAGGTTTCAAATATAGTTTTAAAAGTGTCATTTTGCGTCTTGTACATATGTACTTTCGTACATGAACAAATTATACACGCAAGAGTGGTTCCACGAAAGGACGGGGCCTGTCTTGAAAATATCAACATGATGGGAAATAAATGACAGGCCTGCACGGACTCCTTCAGTGTGGTTTTTGCGGTTGCCTCGCATTAGAGCCTAAAAAGACGCAAAATGACACTTTTAAAACTATATTTGAAACCTTCACTTACGAAGGATCAATTGACACAATAACGTAACATCGTTGCGTTTTATTATCATAAGCCTCAGTAGCCGTTTTGGGTGAAATATGCAGTAAAGAGAGCCATCTAAGAAACACAAACTGACCTTCACATCGAGTAGGATCGAAATTACTTGCACCTCATTGGCTATTTCAACATGAAAAAAAACAATAGGAATAATGCATTTCCGATCCTCAGCCGGTAAGGTCAGGTATAAAAGCGGTCGCAAAACAACATTTTACGGGAACGGAATTGAGATAACTCCTCTACCTTTCCCTCAAAGAATTTGCAACACCACATTCAAACAACAGCTGAAGAGACTCGCGAAGAGTCGAAACCGCCGGTACTGTTGTAGCCTCTTATAACAGTTGCAGCATGTCTCACGTTGACGACTCATTGGCGCAATACCTTGAACCAAGTTCTGGTGAAAACATTGAAAGCAACTTTTCACCACCACCTACGCCAGAGTTTCGTTACGACACGGCAACGACAATTTTAATGACCACAATATGCTCGACATTCCGTTGGACGGAAAAAATGATACGGAGAACAGCCCTCCACCATCACAACCAAGACCACGGTACAATGGGATTCAAAAACGAATCCATCCAAGACATTAAAACTCACCACAAGCCGACTGAAACCTTTCAATATACACACTTCATTTAATGCCACCCCCAGGCGTGAAAAATTGTTTCATTACAGTTGAAGCAATAAGATGCTTAGAACTAACTCTTCGAAAACAACATTTGAAGAGAGCCTTGTGAAATTCAAACAACGCCTGAGAGCGCGCGGCCTTCCAAAAAAATATACTAGTAGTAATCAAAGATTAATAAGTGCGTTCGAAGTTCAATGAATTTAGCTAAAATCATACAAAAACAGAGGAGGAAATTAGTTGAGAGATTAAATGAGAAAGACGAAGTATTTAAAGAGCAACATGAACAATAGCAACTTTAATAGTGAAACCCAAATATGTAACCAAAGATGTTTATCTACTTAGGCCGGCTAAGGCCGGCTATTGGGCTTAAAATTCCTGCGCGCGCTTAATAATTATTCAAAATGGCGCAGATTTTGAACATCGCCCGTCCAAGTAACCAAAAATCTCGAATCTTCACGCCTGGCATGCACAGGTATCCCATCGACCACAGGATCCCCAAAGATTACGAAGCGTTCTCCTAACGTCGAACGCAATAATAGAAAGGTGTCTGTCAGGGGTCAACTTTGCCTCTAGATCATCGGCTCTAAAACAAAAGAAAAAACACGTACCACCCAGGAGTTAAAAACCTTAAACAGATATTGATGGAACACTGGAGATTTATACAAAATCAGCCACTGCTGAGAACGATCTATCCTAAAACTCCGATATCATACAACAGAGGTAAAACTCTCAAAGACACACTCGTCAGAGCAAAAATAGACTTTTTAGGCTCTAATGCGAGGCAACCGCAAAAACCACACTGAAGGAGTCCGTGCAGGCCTGTCATTTATTTCCCATCATATTAATTTTACTTGTCATCGCTGGACAGTTTGCTCGATCGTTATTGGCTAGGATGCCCGCAAATCAAACAATGGGAAAGGAATGTCTGCTTTGGGTAAGCAGGCGTTTGTGAGGAGGAGGTGAAATACGATTCCCCTAAAACCGACTGCGTGGGAGGCTATGTCACTCCAGTCACATCCCACAAGCTTTTAATACGTGTTCATTGCTTGTTTTTGTGATATGTGGGTACTTGAGCTTGAGCATTAGCTATGCCATGCTGATGAGGCCTAACAAGGCCGAAACAGCTGTCCATGGCTGCTAATGCTTGGGTTCAATCTTTGCTTTGGTAGGTTTAAGGGGTGATGCCCGCTACCTTGTGCTATGCTACGCCAAACGTGACAAAATATCAAAGATGCAACTTTATAATTCAAATCCACCAATTCACTATCAAGATCGATAAAATTAACATCAATTTGCTTGTTGAATGTGTCAAGATTGTAGAATTTAATGTCAATTCCCACGTGTTTCATGTCATGTATCAAGAGACACGTTTTCTAAATCAAGATGCATGTTTTTTTTAAATCAAGAAGGGAGACAACAATTTTTGATCAGTTTTGTTTCCGAGAGGGACTGAAACCGAACACACAGGCTGGAATTCAAGATGGCTTCTAATCGTTTCTATATTCCCAATGCAAATGAATTTTTCGAAGGTTTGCTCTCCCTTTTGCATCAGTGCGGGGACTGTTTGAACGAAAATACCGATGGGGGGTACGCAGAATTTCTTGCAAGACGTCTAGAGGAATATCAACGCACTTTGCGGGTGATGTATGGTCGAGTTACGGACTCGGTTCAGGGGAATCAGCTTACCCAAGATTTGGAACTTTTAATGCAGGTAGTGGACTCTAGATTACAATCACTTGCAACACTATACAGTGACTATCATTATCAAGGCAGTACAGAAGAGTTAAGTACTACGCAGAATTCACAGTTATTTATTCTCGAAAGGTCGGGTAATCCTGGGAGGCCTAGATTTGAAATTAGGCAGGAGCAAATTCATGGACTAAGAGAGGCATTGGGGTTTCGCTGGGTAGATATTGCAAGGATGCTAGGGATGTCTCCTAGGACACTTAATCGGCGGAGGCAAGAATTTGGTATGCCACTCGGTCAACAGCATAATTTTTCCTCCTTGTCCGATGCAGACCTGGACAATATTGTAAGAAGCATCCTTTCAGTTACCCCACAGTCAGGTGTCGGTTTGGTTCAGGGAGCGCTAAGATCAAGAGGATTGAGAATACAAAGGCGTCGTGTCATTGAAGCACTTCAGAGACTTGACCCAGTCATGTCAGTGTTAAGACAATCTAGAAGAATCATTCGTCGAACCTACCAAGTGCCAGGTCCAAATTCCTTGTGGTATGTTTATATTTTATTGATTTATTTTTGCCATGTTGCTGAAGCCTTGTAGGCAGGATACAGGCTTGATAAAGGGGAAATAAAGAGATAGTGGGTGGTAGAAGTATTTGAAGGGGGAAAGGAATTTGAAGGAAACATGCGGCTTAGAAAGTCTGGTTCAAGCTCAAAATTTGAGCACATGAAAAGTCTGCCAGCTGAATCAAATTCCAGGAGGGGCAGGGGCACTCCCTTATGTGCCTATATGGGGATGTGCTGCTGGACAGGGTATGGCTTGTAACATGTCTCTCTTAATCAGGATTTATAATTTCATGGGGTGTCCTAAACAGTGCTCTATTATAACCAGACGTAAATAATGAATGATGAATGGCATCAATAAGTAATTGATGAGTAATCATTATTTGCTATAATTAATGAGTAATCGATGACTAATCAATGGCCAAAATTTTGTGGCCTATTCGTCAATGACATGCATTACTCAAGTTATCAATGACTAATCAACCGATTACCCATCAATGACATTGATTACTCATTATTTCATTTATGTCATGGATTGGTCATGTCTGGTTATAAACAGGGTATTGCCTGTATGATTGAGTTGATTTGCTATAAAATTTGTTCTTACTCCAAGTATGCAAACGCACAGGTTGTAACATAAATTTGTCCTTTTTTTAATTGCCAGTAACTTAAAAATAAGATAGTATGCATTTTGTCCCTTGTCCTAAACTGTGTAATAAAATTGTGAGTGTTGTCCTAAACAGGGTGTGTATTTGAAATTTTTTTGGGCCTAAACAGGGTCAGGGCTTCAAACCTTCAGCAGCTCACCTACATACTGTACATGTACTCAAATCTTGGTTGAGCCCCCACTCCCCCTTTGGGATCAAATAAAAAATAAGCCCCTCAAAAAGGACCTTTGAAAAATAAAAGCCCCAGGGCTTATTTTCGGAATTTTAGGGTAACCTCTAAAAATGGCTTTAATTCATTTTTACACAGGTACTACAATAACATGTAACATTTTCTTACAGCAAACCTTGTGGATTATTTTCATCATAGACTTGGAACATTTGCCTCAAATTGTTTGAAATCCAAGAGAACAGGCATAATTTGTTACTAGGGATTGACCTCCATGCATGTTTATATTGCTGGTAAATTTGGTTCTTAACCTGGCTAAAGTTCCTAGTATGTTTATATAGAAGTACTTACACCTCTGCCTTCCTTTCACAGGCACATCGATGGTGACCATAAGTTGATTGAACCATATCGTATTGTGATACATGGTGGAATTGATGGTTTTTCAAGATTAGTTGTCTATCTTCATGCTTCCACAAATAATCGTGCAAGTACTGTACTGGCACTTTTTAGGGAGGCTATCAGCTATTACAATGTTCCATCAAGAGTACGAAGTGACAGGGGTTTGGAAAATGTAGAGGTTGGAAGGTTTATGATACAAACAAGAGGAATGAACAGGGGTAGTATCATAACTGGAAATTCAGTACACAATCAACGGATTGAACGCTTATGGAGAGAAGTTAACAGAGTCGTAGTATCCAGATTCTTGAATATATTTTTATTCTTGGAAAGCAGGGGGGCTTTCGACCCTAACAATGAGACTCATATTTATGCACCACACTTCGTATTTCTTCCACTGATAAATGTAGCACTTAGTGAATTATCACGACAATGGAATGACCATCCTGTCACAACAGAATCAAACTACAGTTCCAGGCAGCTGTGGACACAAGGGATGCTTCAGCTACGCAGCTCTCAGTTATCTGCAGTCAGAGATGTTATTGAGGGTGAAAATTTAAATTTTGAGGAGTTTGGCATTGAAGAGGAAGGTCCTGTACCCTCTATAGAAGAAAGTGAGACAGTTTCTGTTCCTGAATCACCCATACAATTGTCTAATGCTGAAGTGCTATTACTAAGACAGGAGGTTTCTGCAGTGCCTGTAGATGAGCATGGAATAATGTCTTACTTGACAGCTTTGGGAGTACTTGGAAGAATGGAACATTTATAGAGGAATGTTAAAAACTGTTAAAGGTCAGTAAATTTCTAAACTGATTGAAATTTGGCTTTTTTTACAGGGTTCGTTCAGATTTATGAATCCAAAATTCCACACTTTTTCCAGACTTTTTTCCAAAACAGTAATTTCTTTTACCTGACTCTTTGAAATGTGACATGTAGTGCCTAGGTAGAAGTTCCCCTCAGCTAGTTTTGTATCACTAAACTGCATCAAATAAAAAATCCCCCAGCCTTTTTATGTCTGTTTTATGTCTGAATGAACAATGTCTGAATAGCTGTTACTAAAGTTAGGGATGTAGCTAAGGAAAAGCTCAGCAGGCTTATGTATTAACCAACCTGGCCTTTGTACTCAACTGTAACATAGAAATTACTTCATGCCTTTGTTATCCATTTCAGAAACAGTAAAGGCATCTTTTAACAAGTGCAATTACCATTTCTTAGCAATAAATTATCCCTGTACAGGCATCAGTACAGTTACTGGCAACCTTTAGCCAAAAGATAAAAGAGAGAACTAAACATCAGAACAATGGACCCCAATGAATATCATTATGGCTGCTGGCTCAAATGTTGTAATTGCTCAAGGTTTAAGGAAATTCAGTTTTACAGCTTGCCATTTGGGCAAGCTACAGCTAGCCTGTACTAGGGTAAGAGTAATTTTTGCTAGCTCGAACTATATTTCTATGAGCAGGATTGATTACAGTTCCTCTGTAATGTTAATTCCCCAAAACACTTCACTTTTACGTCAGGCAAGTAAAAGACAGATTTTACAAGCCCCATAGCAAAATTCACTAGTCCTGGTTCCTGCATGTCAGATCAGGAGGTCATCAGACCTGTAGTTTTGATGGAAAATCATGTTAGGGAATAGTAGTCTCTCTAAGAGAGTAGCCACGTACAGGAATACACCATTGAGCTACAACCCTAGTGGGTTGTTCATGGTAAGACGGATTAGAGTGAAATTTTTTCCCCTCTTTTTTTTTTAATGTTACTTTCTGGGACGAACTTTGTCACCATCAACATCATAATATAATGGAACATTTCTAGCATGCATCAAATTAATGAAATACTGTCAACTACTGGTAAACCAAAAACAAGAATACATGATTATTTCAATACCATACAGCAATGAACTTCAACTCAAAAAATTTTGAACCATTAATCAACAATTAAATTCAAGTCTTGTCAAATCTAAAAGTCTAATTTTCAATCAAATCAATGTATGTTACACTACAAAGATAAACAACATGGAACAAATTTTCGTCTTATTTTGAGCAAGAGAACTTAACATAACAAAACGTTCCTAAGTGAAGGATGCCTTATTCAAAAACAGACAGGTTTTTTTTGTTCACTTCCTAGCCTTTAACCCCTTCCATAACCAAGATGCTGGCATGTAATGGCAGTATTAAGGGCTTTCCTGAATTCATCATAGCTGCTGTAGATAGTGGGTAATCGAAGGCTGAAGAAACATGTATCTGCATCTGGATACACCATAGCACTGAAACTGATGTTCATCCGAGATGAAGGTAGATAAGGATGTCCTGCCACAAACTGAACCAACTGAGCCAGTGTTGGAAGAGTACTGAGTACTGAAGAGTCTTTTGCCTCAGCTGACACTGTGAACATGGGGACAATAATGATCATAATGCAGGCTAACAAATCACAAAATAGAGAGGAGAGGTTGCTACGTCACGTTTCCATGGTAGCAAAATTTTTGGAAGACAACAAACCGAAAAAGACGCTTAAAAAGTCTATTCACACCATTTCAATATTCACCAATCTTATTCAATTATGAAAGTGATAATTTTTAAACTTTTTTTTAGTTAATTAGTTCCATGTCGTAGTGGTGCAACGACGTACAAAATAGCATGCAAAGTTGTTTGTTAATAAAATCATTTTTTGCTGATCTCCTTTCCATCACCATTGTCATTGGTTTTGTTGTCATCCAGAAAAAGTGATACCACGGTAACATGACATCACACTTCTCCTCTCTATTGCCAAACAAAAGAATATTTCTGAAGTTGATTCTGTAAGTTATGCTTCTCTCAATTTCAACAAGTGGACTTGTACATCCTGGTTCATTGTGAAAAAAGTTATTTTTTTAACGAGTGTGTTTATTTTTTGTTTCAAACTGAATACTCAGATTCCAAAAACTAAATAATAACATCCTGGCTTGCTTAAACCAACAGCACATTATAAATAATTTATAAAAAATAGTATGCTGTATTCTGGGCCAGTGTTAACAGGACATTCAAAAGTTCTGAATGGCTTTTGCAGTACTGTATTTCATGAGTCATGACTGTTGTGTCATCTGCACATTATCAAAAGAATAAAGTAGATGATAATATAAGTTTAAACATTACCCGTGTTTGCTACTTCATGTACATATTGTACGAACCAATCATAAGCTTTTTTCTCATCACCCTCCAGAGAGTCAACAGATGTTTCAATCACTTTTAGGAAATCATCTTTGGTGACCATTGCTTCACTTTGTAAAGGGAACACATACTTTAAAGAGCCCTCAGAAACCTTGAGAAAGTTTATCACAGAGAGACTTTCAAGACCACTTTTTAACTGATCGAGTTCCTCCTTTCTTGTTTTGAATACAAGGTGGAGGATGATTGCTTGGCACGCTCTGTGTTTGTTGTTTAGCTTGACCAATTCATTGGCAAAGCCTGCTTGCATGAGGAGGAGCTGTATGCTGTCATCGTTATAAACGGCATTATACAACATCTCCTCACTCTCAGCATCCTGCATCTAAAGTGGAAAGAAACCTCAATTATATGAAACTAGTAAATATACTGTAACAGACTGCTGCCTGATAAAAATAAATGGAGAACTAAAGATTAGGGAACTCAGGTAACAACATGCACATGCAAAGTTGTTGTTTTACCAATCTAAACTTATCGCTGTTTTGCCCTTTCCGTTAACATTGCCATCGTCATTGCTTAAGCTCCCTATTACTTGTGTACATCCATATTAAACTGAAAAAATGGAAGCATGACTGTCCTCTTGCAGTTTGCCTTTTATCAATGAGGAAATATTAGTTTTACACAAAAATATTGTATGATAGGTTATAGACTTTGGAAATCAAAGACTCAAAGCTTTTGGGCTTTTTGAGGGCAGAGGGAGTTAATTATTGGAAGACCATTTTCTCCAACCTTTTAGCTGCCTCTGAGATATTAAGTAACTAAAAGCTTTTAAGAGCAGCTTATTTCACTCAGCAAGGTACCTACAAAAATTATACAAAAAAGCGCTATTTCGGAATGGCATTGAACATATAATTTATTTATGCATATACCACCCATAGTTTTTGTTTGGTAGTCATGGCACTATTCCCCTGTACTTCCTCCTTTCTTGTAAAAAAAAAACAAAGTTAATATTGTGTGTCAAATGTTCATATCCAGGGCAAAAAGGAGAGGATCTACCTGTTTTAGTTTCTCACGTATATCCAGGTCAGGGATGTCATCCTTTGAGAGATACGGAAGGCACTCATTCATTTCAGCAGTCTTCAAATATGCTGTTATGGCCCGTGACAATCCAGTTATACCAAACCCAGCATGTATAAAACAGTATGCTATCAGCTGACCTGCATACTTATAGTACTGGGAAGCTAAATACTGTTCATTATGTACAGGAATGAGATGGTCTATCTGCCCCTCAAAAAGAATGATCCCACCTTTACCATCTCGCATGCTGGACATCATCATGTGGCAGAGTTCTCTGGTAAGCCCCTCTGCATCCATCCCATCTTCACCGTCAAACACAACATTTGGCCTTGCCCTCAGGTTGAACTGCCTCGACTTCAAATATCTAAACATGTCTCTCAAAATGTTGGAGTCGTGACTAGCTCTGATGGTTTGCTCAGGAACATATTTGTCAACCATATCATCCCTGAATTCTTTCACCGTTAATTCAGGGGATACATTCAAGGAGGCACTTAGAGGGACATCATCATCATCACTATGTTCAGTTTCTGTCAACAGTAAAAAAACAACATTGTAAAAAAACAACATCAATAAAAACTTGTGAAAAAGCTTAGCTTGAAACATTTTACAAGCCAATACCTTCTTTGTTACTCAATATGGAAGTGACAGCCCTGTGGATGTCATAGTTCCAGGCCTGTAGAGTACTTTGCAAGGATTCACGGGTCATGTCTGGGAACATCAATGTCAGTTGCTCAATACAATCTAGAAACAGTCCATTAAATGCAACTTAGAAATAAAGAACAAAACCTATGATATGCTTTTAACATATCTTTGAATACTCATGCCTGTTTCCAGAGGTCATATACATGTAGCTCAACAAGGTGAAAACAAGGCTATTTATTGTATGCTTGATTACCAGTATTCTGTTGATGTACAGTGCATGGGTGGATCAGCATAAAATGAAACCCTGTAATGTTGCAAACACTGATGTTGCACCTGCTTCTAAAACAACTATGAAAAGCATGAGGGACATCTTAATTAGCTTCTTATGTTTTGTTTCTAAACTTAGGTCATCAACACCTGCAAATTTTCATATATGCACATGAACAGTATGAAATTGAAACAGCTCCTTATGACAGCATATTTTTGGCAAATTAACATACAGCTGTACAGTCAAGCTATTTAATCTAAATTTCACTGTCTCCTTGCTTCCATCTCCATGACATGAGAAATAGAGAGAAATTTTACACCTTTGCCTTCTACCTTAAGAAAACACCCAATAGATATGTATACCTGAGTTGCTATAAAGGTTGGAATGGTTGTTGTCAGAGGGACATCCTGCTGGTGTTTGTGCCACTGAAGGATTTTGCTGGACAACATATGGCTGAATGGTGTTGACTGAACATGAAGCCCTTTCTTCCAAAATACCGGAACTGCTAGGGTTGGAATGATTGTCGTCAGAGTGGCATGTTGCTGGTCTTTGCTCCACTGAAGGATTTTGCTGGACAACATATGGCAAAATGGTGTTCACTGTACATGAATCCCTTTCTTCCGATCCATTTTGAACTTCATGCTCTGTAAAGGTGCTACACACATTTTGCTGTGTGTAAGCAAAAGCAGGTGGCAGGTCATCCTCATTTTCCTCACAATCACTGTCACTGTCTTCACCCTTCAGATTAGTGGAGAATGTGTGATTACAACACTGGTAAGCTATAGTCTCAGTGAAAATTAGTGTAAATTCAATGTACAGTGTATCTTGCATAACAATTACAATGTAGTTGTAAATCAGAGGGATGTGAAGATGGGTTAAGACCATATTGAGAACTACTATAAAAGCTGCCTTACTTTACCTAACAATGTAGGTAATAGCCTCAATAACCTTTGATTTTAGATATCACAAAACTGGCATGCACATCCCCCTGTTAGGAAAGTTTTAGTCAAAGAGCTAATTCCACCCCCCCCCCCCCAGGGGTTTTAATGGCCCCCAACTTGGACAGACACTTAGTCATGAGAATAAATTAAGCCCTAACAGCGACTTGCATTACCAGTCTCCTTTCTCTCTTCAATGCTTGATGAAACAAAGTGGTTACAGAACTTCAAAAAGTAATCGCACAAAATAAATAATGCTCTTGTGTAATTTGGGCACCCCTTGGCCAAGTATCGGTTGATAGTATCAGCCGATTGTGTTGACTGATACTCTGCCGAGGGCTGCCCACACCACACAAGATCCAATTAATTTGCTGAATATTCATTTTAAGAAGATATCACCATTACTTCTTAGCATGAAGGCAGAAAATGAGAAGTTAGATTTTTATATCAGAGTTTGAAGGATTAATTTCTTTCAACAGATTATAATTACAATACATGTACAAAAATAACTTACAACTTCAAGAGATCTCCTACTCCTTAGATACACTGGCCCTTGCTTTACAATTCCAAGAAGAACCTTAGCTGTGAAGTCCATTCCTATTGGAAGATTTATTGGATGCAGACTACTTCCTATCACTTTCACAAAATCAAACCTGAAAAGAAAAAAAAACATCTCCTAGAATCCTCTACGAGCTTTTTGAAAATTTGCTAACAAGGTGAGCAGGGATCCCATTCAACCAATTTCATTGCAACCGTAACATTGCTACTGCTATCAAAAGCACATGGTCAACCTATCCCATCATACTTAGCAGCCTAATACATTACAAAAAGCGGTTTGATTTTTTTTATTTTTCGAGTGCCAATGCCTGGTTTCCCTATTCTGAACTAAAATCTTCAACCAATTGATCAGTTGCCTGGAAAATGATACCCCATTATAGACCCAAGCTCTCTGGTATATATACCCTATCTTAAAGTGAGCTGCTTGAACTGCATCAGCAGTGAGTTTGCATCTGACTAAGCGATTTCCTTGGAAAGATCATGCAAAGACAAATTTTAGCAGTTTAAATAAGGGTCATTGAGCTTACCCAACTTTCTCTCCCCCACCTCCACGTAGTTTATCTCCAAATGCCACGGTTAATCTTTCCTTCAGCTCGCTTTCGGACCAGTGTCTCTCTATTGGAAAACAATCGAGGATAAATCCTTTTTCCTGTAAATTTGCCTTTTTCGCATATTTGGGGACCTTACCCCATGATGGTTTTGGCAATAAAATGGCCTCCTTTAAGGTTGGAGGATATTTTGGGGCAGTCGCAGTCTGTGGTCTCGTCACTGGTCGCCCTCGATTTCTTGAGTAGTATGGAGCTTGTCTTCTTTGTCTCCTAGGGTTTGTATGACCGTAATTTTCTTGTGGGTTATACGTATACGGTACGCTTGTCAAGGTTTCTGTCGATGTGCTGCACGAATTCGTGCTGCTTGTCGTAGTTTCACTTCTACGTGGCAAGTTAAATCGCCGCCTCAGTTCTTCTTCAGGTGTTGACACGTTTGAGGCCACATTAGCTCGAGATGGGTTAACTCCTTCTTGTGCTGATCGAATGATTCTTCTGACAAGTTCTTCGATTCCTTCCTCTGCCATGTCTGACGCGGGATGGCGGGAATGGGCAAGAATGGGCGGGATTCTTCATGGAGCATGGCAGGTTCTTCGGTTTCAGTCCCTCTCGGAAACAAAACTGATCAAAAATTGTCGTCTCCCTTCTTGATTTAAAAAACATGCATCTTGATTTAGAAAACGTGTCTCTTGATACATGACATAAAAAACACGAGGGAATTGACATTAGATTCTACAATCTTGACACATTCAACAAGCAAATTGATGTTAATTTTATCGATCTTGATAGTGAATTGGTGGATTTGAATTAAAAAGTTGCATCTTTGATATTTTGTCACGTTTGGCGTAGCATATTATGGCCTTAGTGCCCTTAGAGTGGCTTCAGCTTACTTGATCACATTAATTTGTGAAGTATCCTTGTCACTCCAGCCACATTCCACAAGCTGTACGTAATACGTGACGTACCTGAATATGCGTGCGCATATTAAAGTGCGCATTCTTCAATTGCACAGGATTTGGCACAGGGACAAAGCAGATATGATTTTGCTAACTCTCTGTTTCTTGTACGCGTCTCAGTGTCATGGGAATGAATACCCCAACACTTTGTCCTTGTATGGTGACAAGTATAAAGCCTATTGGAAGTTCAACAACGAATCAAAGGAGTTTAGATTCAAAGTTGAAGTTAAAAACGTCAGCGGGTGGATCGCATTTGGTGTATCTAGGCTAATGTATCCGCCCATTGCAGAACAGTTTTGGAATAAACGCCAGATGGAGTACTACGATGTTATTGTCGCGGGAATTTTCGACAATGGGACGACCTATTTTAAGGTTTGTACATGTATGCGCACTGGTACCACAGGCAGCCAGACATACTGTATGTGAATTATTGATGTAAGATTGAAAGTTCAAGAATAAGGCCTGGTTTAAACGTCGCATTTTACATGCGCCGAATCGAATACTCATTTTAGTCGACTCGATTAAAAAAAGTTTGCCATTTGATTTAGACGTCGCATTTAAGGGGGGACTAACTTAACTACAAAATGAGCTAACATTGTTACTATGGAAAGTTCCCAACCCTCATATCTTGGAAACCCTAACTTGCACAGGCAAGCTGTCTGGCTATGTTTTTACAATCAACAAGAGGCTACAATTAGCCTAAACCCGGGCTTGTAAAAAACAGTATTGTATCCCTAACTTAGTGCTAAACAAAAGAATAGAGGGAAGTCTGTCTTTCTTACATCGGACGCATTGTGTTTAGCTTGTGTTGGAGTCTATTTCTTTAGACCCCTATCAACATTTATTCCTCTAAAATACAGCTCAACCATTGAGAACAGTAATTATAACACTTGTAAAAAATATTTCTAAAAGAACAAGAAAAAGAGAAACAGAAAAATAAAGCCCGTGATATATACCACTAAAAAAGCTAAAAGACATCAAACCCGGGTTAGCTGTGTCACAGGCAAGAACAGTGACCTTTAGGCCACAGAGGTTTATCCTTTTGCAAGGTGATAAAAATAGTGTATTGATTCCAAAAAAAAAAACTAAGCACACTTGTTTTCGCTTCGATGGATAATTGTTTGAGAAAGGAAACGCTTATCGAACGATGTAGGATTTTTTCGCATAAACGTTAATGGAGTACGTCTCGGTGAAATGTGAGTAGAAAATTAATTAGCAGAGTGAAACTGTTTACAAACACTTCTCCTTTGTCGTCTCATGTTATTATAATCGGCTCCAAAGCACAAGACCTAGAAAACTCAGACCCACCCCCCAAACTGTAAAAACTCAAACCCCTCATAAATGGCGATAATTCATTTTGCCCACGTTTATTTCACTTTGAAAATTTGTATAGTTGTGAGGGGGTCTGAGTTTTCCAGTTTGGGGGAGGGGGGGGGGGGGGGGGGGGGGGTCTGAGTATTCTAGGTCTCGTGCTCCGGAGCCGATTATAATAACGTGAAGTGTTTGTTATCTGCGATAAATAGACGGTGTAACATTTCAGCGCACTGAACGGCGATAATTTATTTTGT